>CM026288.1:7486391-8011018 GCA_014851415.1 Cnaphalocrocis medinalis
TGGCATTTGCTTACACATAAGAAACCGGTAGAGCAGTTTCAAACCATCTTTTCTATCAACTACCATTCGATTCCTGACACGATTCCTATGTAGCACAGCCCGATACAATTACAGTTATCCAACGCGCGCAAGTTTTTGCCGCGAAAGTAAAAGTGGTACGCGCTGCGCAGGCGCAGGTCGCTTGCGCAACACCTGTCCGTTGCCGGGTATTGTTGATTGCACTGATTGACATGCTATGAGTACTGTCATGGTACTCATATGTTCGGCTGATCGGATTTTCTTCTTGTGGGACGAGAGGTGGGAGAGGTTCATCCTCTTTAGTACCTAAACTTATGTAAAGTCTTAGTTTTAGAAAAACCTTTTTTTATATGTGATAAGATCGGTTCGGAAATACCGCTGGTGACAGTGCATTCCATAGTTTTGTGCAGCTCTCCTTCGATTACAGCTACAAACCGAATGATAATGCATGATAATAAAACCTATTACCATTTGCGGTTTCATCTAGAACAATGACAAAGGATCCCCACTTAACACATTTTTGGGACCTTTATTATCACGAACGCTTTGCAGTAATTAATTTGAATAATGGGTCCCAACACTTGACATGTTGCTTGTAAATAATTCATACGGTCCGAATGTAAAGTTTTGTTTTCGGGGAAGAGTCACCCCAAAAACAATGGAGGGAAAGCAATGTAACAATTAAACCGGGTACATAAGTGCCTGTAGCCATTGCATGTACATATAATGAGAAACTTAGCTCACAAAAATCTCATGAAGGAACTAACTGTGCGATACTTACTCGAAGTTAGTGCAATTTTTTCCTCCTACCCGACCACTGATCTATACACTTCTTCCCTCCAGCGGTACCTTGGACGGCCAACTGGCGTTCGGTCATGATGGCTTTCCATATAGGTTCTTTTTGCAGAATGGAAAGATCGTGCGGCAAAAAGAGCCTACCTGACTTTCGTTAAGGAAGGTTTTTTTACACTAAAATGCCATTTGATGGTGCATAAAATACGAAATTTAAATACCATTGACCCTTGCAGATAAGCTAGCTAATCGCGCACAGTGGCACGTAATGCCGGTCCATAATTATATCTTTATGCGTGATGCAGATAATTACTATTCGCTATTGTAATTAGATAATTTGTCTGTTATCAAATTGATGTTTGCCTAAAAAAGGTTGTTAATTTGTATAATGCATAATTATGTAATTGGGTTTATCCCGTAAATATAACAAAACGTGGAACTAGAAATTTTATCAAGATTACTTGTTTAGGAAATGGCGTTTGCTGTAAACAAACTGGTCCCGATTTAAATAAGGGATATTATTATGAAATAACGGTAACGGATAGGATATGGATATGCAATTATGTATTATAGAGGATAAGTACGTACAAACTATGAAGCATATCCAAGAGTTCCTAAATAGCTGTATTGAAAAAAATCTATATTTTACCATTTTTACTATTCAATTACCTACTACATTTTTGACAGTTTCAAATTCGCTCAAAATAATACTACCAATGACCTTTTTCGTCCGACAAACTTGAATATGGTCTTAAGTCCAAAAACATCTTATTACATTTTATGATCTAATCAAAACGCCCCAGAAGGCTGGCTCTAAGTCCCAAACCATAAATTAACACGTTTTAAAATGTTTTGGTTTCTGACTTTTGACTTGGAGGGAAGTCTTTTTTAAATAAAAAATGCAAAAAGTGTGTTGGAGGCATAAACTCACGTCCGTTTATGCCATTGGAGTGAATTAATAATAAGAAGTCGTAAGGAAAATATCTCAATTTAAAAAACATGGACACGCCATTAAGTGAGAATGCTACCTAAGCCCTTAGAAATTAACAAAATAATGAGCAAAATATTATTTTGGTGAAATATTTGTTCGTATTCACGAACAAATATTTCACCAAAATCAATCATCGCTATGATGAATTCAGAATGGTAATGCTTATCTTCCTCAACTAGTTTGTAAGTCGCACCTTTAGAATGATAAAGACCTATCTCAAAATTCTTGTGACACTATTACACCACGATGAACTGACCCTATAGAGTATAATCTGAAACCCTGTAAAAGAACTGATATGTCTTTAAGCATAAACAAGGAAAGGCTATGCCTGTTAAGTGAAAGAGCTGTTAGCTGATTAGTACCTATTGATGGTAAAATCGAGAGCCCTTATTATTTATTTATTCTTTATTGCACGAGAATAAAAAGGTACAATTAGCGGACTTAATAACCCCCTTACTACATTCTGTATCAATCGGCCATTGGGCAGTCAGAAAATCTTATTACCAGTAGATTATTCTGAGTTAGGGTCACTTTCATTCTAAGGGTGTGATGTATAGCCTTAGGTGGCTTAGAATTACCGAGAAAACTCATAGTCATCTACGTAAACTACCTTATATTTACCTATATGTCAGCGTGACTCACTTCCTTGTATAAACCCTACGAGTAATCAGTCGGAAAGAACGACCCAAATGGCAACTGCTAACCGGTTCTACTCTAGAAATATCAGTTTTGTCGATTTCTTAACGAGTTTCCCAGCAATCTCGTTCATTACAAAAGCCGTTTAATGTCACATTGCAGAGCAAATGTCTTGAGTCTCATTAAAATTAAGTTGTTTAAAACTGCAGGCCAGATTGTTAAGGTACAAGTGTTTGGAAATTTGGAAACATTGTTAAATTGATATGGGCTAGGTGAGACTAACTTGTTCTGAGTTTTATTTTTAGGTTTAGCATCAAATAGTCTTGTATGTGCATACACAAAAGGTCAAATTTTGTGCAATCGACTCTCATTTGTTGAGTTTAATACCAACTGAGGAAATTTTAACAGGTAATAGGGTAGTTGACTATATCGATGTAGTAAAAAATATTGATACTTTACCAAAATATTGGTAAATAAGAACCAATAGCCTAAATTTTCAGTTAAAAAATATAACGTCTAGCTGGTTTTGTGAGCATTCAAAGTTTCATGGGCAAGTCCATTTTTAAAGTTTATATATTATAAAAATAATTATATCATTGAACTACCCACACATTAAACACAAACTTTTATTATAAAACTATGTACATAAACGAAACATTTGATATAGCTACCAAACAAAATTTGCTAGACGCGCATACAAGACACCAGCGTGTGACGTTACATGTTGGTAGCCATTTGTATAGAGCGTTTTTTGGGCCCGCGTAAAATATGTGCTCTTAAAGTTGTGATATCTCAGGTAATTCAAATCAGAATCAAATAATTCTTTCAACAATGTTTCTTTAATAGAGGGGTCTTTTGATTAAACACATAAAAAAAAATAGTCAAGTACCCTATTGTAACCTGACTTGTGTCTGTGTAAATGGTCATTGAGTAAGTTGCTATAATAAAGTTTAAGCCCTTCTGGACAATGCATTGTCGAGTGGCCGAACCATTTTGTGTATGACGACAGTTTTTTTTTTATAAAAGGCAACGCCTTTTACCTTTAAAGCTTAGTTTTATAAAAGGAATACGTGAATAGTTTTTGTTTACAAACATGTACACGACTAACGAATAAGTCTTTTTTGAGTAAGGCAAGGGAAAAATTCTTTGTGAATTTTGTAACAACCGGGAACTATTGTTCTACAAAAATCCCGAAGCCTAATTTAGTACAACTACATAATATGATTGCCGTAATTTTAAGAGAATGGTTTGTATTTATAATACACGCATAATGTTGTACCCGTGAGAAGTTTAGGTTGGTCGTAATTTAAAATACTATTAAAAATTCTATCAGGTCAACTAGAAATATATCAAACTTGATAGGCTGGTTTGTTATCGTAACCACGATATCGTATCTCTAAATGATATTAATAGTTGCCAAAGATCTGACCTAAGCTAAAAGCCCAATACATTTTTAATTCCAAAATTATGTTAACTTATGGAAAACATCTGCAACCATTATGTAACGAACGAAACTAAGTATCTTCCGAATTTACAAATATTGCTTTATTATTTAACATTTTGACATTTAAACTTTTCGGTTCAAGGTTGCATATTTTACCTGTGTTAATTATGAAGTTGCGATTTCTAAATCTTTTTGTTGGCAAGGAGTAGAGGTAGATTGATGGTTGAAAAACTTATTCATACAAAGCTGAAAAGGGGAATGCCCAAAGTTCAGAATAGTTTTGGCTGAAAAGCGCACACCAATAATTTTATGCGTAAAATATAGTATATAATGTAATAATTGTTGTGAGGTAATCATCAGATAAGTAAAAGTCGGAAATTCATTTAAAAAACGTTCTTTATTCATCGTCATAAACAATTAAGACGTCATCCAGAAATTGCGCAGGTACTGCTATATTACTTTCATGGCGAGCCCATCTCAAATACCAGATCACCGACAAGACGTGGGCACAGCATCCCACAGTTCGACGGCCTACAATACAATTGCAACAGTATTGTTGTATTGCTGCACAACCTGTATTATTACTGTTGATCAAGATCAACACCGATCAGATTTATCAACACAAATAAATGCAACCTTAATAAAGTCAAAAACTTACCTCACGAGGTGCAATTTGACGAGTAATATCTTGTCTAATACCATCCACACGAGGTGTGGTATTTGTCAATGTGTGTGATCTTCTTCGTAAAAGCTACCGTCCACAGGAGATGCATACATGTGTATGACTAACAATTGGTGCACTTTGTTGATCTGCAGAAGTAGGCTGTCTTATTTCACTCCAAGCTGCTGTCCAGCAAGAATAATTCTTGTTAATACCTTAATACTTTAATGCTGCCGCTTGTTAATACCTGTTGCAATGAAAAAGCCCATATAATACAATCATATTGTCCACTGTAAATTGTTAACAATCAAAAGATATTACGATAATTATTTACCACTGATTAATCAATCTTTGAATGAGATTTTGCACCTCAGCGATAATGGCGGGCGAGTGGTTGCGGAGGAAGCGGGAGCGGAATCCATGTTCAAGCCAAGGTCTTCAGGATTAGATCGATCACCGGAGTCCATTTTTATGCAAATTCGTTGTTTTACTTAATAAAAATATTATACTCAATTTCAAAAGTTCAAAACTCGAGAGCTAACGTGAATTTACGTAAAATGACGTTTGACGTATTGTAAGTGGAGTTGCCACTGCAAATATAACAATCGATACCTATTGAATAAATGAAACAGAAATCAATATCGATTGTTTCAAATTATTAAAAAAAATACATTCATATTATTTTTGTGTACCTAATTAGTGTCCTGGAATATTTATTTATTATTATTTTTTATTTTTATGACTCCATTCGGCCTGGTGGTAAACAAAATGGTAGCCAACGGTAGACAACGGATGAAGTATCCTCAGGGTATCCTATCCGTTGGCATCGCCATACTGGCCCGCAAGCGTGAAGCAAGGAATCTGTCACGACACTGGATAAAAAAGCGCGAAAGACGGTAACCTCTCTCTCTTTCTCAAGTATGGTAAACCCCCGCTGAGTCTCCGGTACCCTCACTCACTGAAAAAAACACAGCAGAACAGGCTGCTATTGACGTTTGGCATGTAGACATTTTGGGAAATTATGAGCTGCTATTAATTGTTCTATTTTGAATAAATAAAGAAAATAACGCCTAATATACCTAAGGACGCGTCCTTAGGTACTTTTATTTAGATCCTTAAAAATCCGCCCCCTTGAGTGGTGGTGCGTACTCTAATCGATAAGAATCGATTTAATTGACGTTTGGCTCTAAAATGGCAACTCGGCTCTGCACTTCCAGGAAAAGAAAGATTCCTGTGTTAGTGGGGTCAATTCAAAACTTATTTAGTGTGATAAATTATTTTGGACTTTAGGGGTAAAACGAATATGTTGACCATTAAAAATAATTAAAAACATAATTTTTAACCAAAATCTTTTTTATGGGCGTGCTATGGCCATTTTTGGGCATCGTGCTTTTTCGCCTTTGTGTTTTAGAAATAAATAACAGATAATAACGCATACATCTGATCAAAGTTGTGTTATAGGTATCAAAATCAGCGAATATTCAGTCAGTCGTACTTTGAGCTACTAAAATCTATCTATCTTTTGCTAAAGTGACAGAATGAAATGTGTTTGAGACTTGCTTAGAGAAATTTTACAAAATTGAATACTAAGCATGTGGCTGTTTTTTATATGCCTTGACTATATAGATATTAAACAACCTCTCCTCCACCATGCCTCCAATTCTCGTGATTGTGATATTTATCAAAAGTAGATAAGTACATAGGTTTGGCCAAACCATAGTTTTTATAATTCGGTTTTCCTGCAATATCGGCCATTTTTTTCACACTTACAAAAAATCACGAGAAAATCAACACAGTCCTTTAGGTACAAGTAAGTATTTCATTGATGATGACATTCACGATTAAGTTAATAAAGTGTCTACATAGGTAAATCAAATTGGAGGATTTCAAATCTTCAACAAAATTACATACTACCTTGTTAAAATGAGCTTCGTCTAACCTAATTTGAAAATAGACTCGCCTAACTAGTATTTCGTTCGTTTCAATTCAAATTAACTAGACGATCTTGAAAATGTTTATGACAAATCCATCTTATCAGGATGCTAAATCAAAATGTGATGTTTTGAAGAAATATTGGCTTTAATCTAACTTGGCATTCTGTACAGTTTGTGGTATTTTAAGAATCAGTTAAGTGGTTAATTGATTGCGTGGACAATGTATTTATTGCTTGCGTGTTCAAAACGATGTTTTCCCATATAAAAATATTTTCCCAACTCCAATTTCTATTTAACTACAATCATAGACATAAAAACTGCATAATAAGGGTTAACAACCAGGAACTGCGACTCATAAACTATCAGAATCAAAATATCACTTTAAATTAACGCCCGGTTTAAGTACCGATCCGTGATCTTGGGGGTCCCGGGTTCGATGTTTCGAATTTTTTTAACATCCTCATAAGGCAAGCGTGGTTATTAAGCCTAATCCCATCATAGTACTGATAAAATGATTTCTATGATAGAGGCCTTTCCCCTGCAGTGGGACAGTATATAGGCTAATATTTTTAAATCCCCATTTCTAATACCAAGTAGAACAAAACTGATATCTAAAGCAGCAATAAAATCACGATATAGTAGTACCTTACCATTACCACTTTATACACGTTCAATTTTCAAAGTATTCTTTCAAAACTTGAAGCTTAACAATTTCTAAGAGCGATACAAAGTGATTTCTCACAAGCATTTCCTATAACATCAAAGAGCGTTGTCGCCGATGCTTTTTAGATTGTTGCGAATGCTTCCTGGGTTTTGTTTGTTCAATCTAGAACTGCAATGTAAGAGTGCAACTTTTGCAATGTTTTTCTTACATACGTAGGTACTCACTTAAGTTACAACTTGCGAACGTATCTAGGTAGGTAGCATAGGCCTTAGTTATGTTGCAGGCGTAATAATTTCGAATGAGCGATTGCGAACATTCCTCTTTTTTTGCCAATGCTAAATTCGTGTAGGTCCTATATCGACGAATAATTAAAATATGCGCTAGCGAACGGAGGTCCGCTTGCGCCGATGTTGAAGATTAATTCATTGATTCCGTGATACTTATTCCCGTAGTAGCTAATTTAAAAACCCACATTAAGACAAGACAATTAAAAAGTTTAGTTCCATGTTAACTACTAATTCGAGATGAAATTGCTTAATCCTGACACCTGCAAGTGGACTTAAAAGAAGTAAAACCGTAAGATGAAATCTTGAGTTGATGATACTATGCTAATGACTGTCGCCTATAGAGCATTTCCTAATACCTAAACAGATTAGTTATCTGTTACAGCAAAGCTACGATGGGTTATTTTTTGTGTCTCTAAAGAGTATCGATACCATATCGCAACCAATTATATCGATTCAGCTATAAATCGCAAAGTCTTGTATCGCTACAGGCTATATTATATTGTTTTATTTAGTTAAATAAAAAAGAAGGTATTCTCTAGAATATTATTTTGAATACAAATAACAAGTATAAGTATTAGTTCGAATATTACCTATTCAAATATATTATTATATCGAGTATGTCGCTTAAAACCATTGAATCGGTCTAAATAGGAGTGCACAAAGCTTGCCACCAGGTCAGTTATTAGTCGATGCCAAAATATAAGAACCAAAACATAAAAATGTTTTATCCTTATTACCTGTTTGATCAAATCAAAATATTTAGCGGCTACGTGTATTCGATATTATTTTTCTGGAGATACAATATAATACGCAGATCATAAAGGCTTTTAATGTTACTTCAATATTGATATATCGCACTTATTTGTATCGATACAGCAAAATATCGATACGTATCGCACATCTTTACAAAGTTGTTGGTCAACCATCATTAGCAAATCTGTCAACAGATATAAAACAGTTGGTTCGCCTTGTGTGGTAATTGTGAAGAAATCTTGATTTTGGCAAGTTGCACTAATGTAAGAAAAGTTTTTTAACGTGGTAGGTGGCAGACGAGCAGACGGTAAGCGATGGCCGCCGCCCATAGACACCTGCAACACGAGTAGAGTCACAAGTGCGCTAGATAAATAACAAAAAAAACTAGTACCTAAGTACTTTTGATTCTCATCTGAAGAGATGGAGTAGTTCATACCTGAAACAAGTAAAATAAATGGTTAGAATAAATAATAAAAAGAATAAACATTTCGTTCATTAGTCGGCAGTTTTACTATCAAATATTTTTTTTTTTGTATTCCTTTTTGGAACTTTATTAAAGTACCTACCAACCTACATACATATTTTCAGACAAGCACAATTACGTCACACATTAAAATACAATTCAAGAGAACTTCTCCGTTCTCAAGAATCGGCATTCCTCGCCGTTTCCTTCATACTTGGAGGCGAATACCTTCACCAGCCGTGAAGATAACACAGCACTTCCGATCTGGGCTAAGCGACCGTTCTATCACAGTATAAGGAAAGACAAAAAGGTATGTTTGTTATTTTGACTGCATTTAGCAAAGGTAAAGTGAATGGGCAGCAAAGGTAAATTTGATAAAAACTCGCCTTCCATACGTTAGGCCGTGGCCTACCATATGGAAGGCGGGACTCTAATCAAAGGATGCACATCAAAATTTTTAAAATCTATAGGCGTATTTTTACCATTAGCTCGGCAGTAAAAAATAACACCGTAAGAAAACTTATATGTTTCGGCTAATTTTGAAACGTATAAAATGTTTCAATTGGTCTGGCAATAACGAAGGCATCCAGTAACGAATGAGAATATTCCTGTCACTTGAAAATTAAACGAAAATGAAAATTAATTTATTATAGCTCAACTTATACTTAGAACTTACCTTAGTTAATTTACAAAATAAATAAATAAAAGCGATAAAAGTACATGTTTCAACTTAGTTTCCAGGGGTACCCAAACTAAGCTAAGCTTGTATCTTAAATCCAAACAAAGATGACATACAGCGCTTAGGAAAGAGAAAGGGAACTCCGATTCGTCCTTACGTCTGGTTCATTTCAGGCCCTTCAGATCAATGGCAGTTCGGATCTTGGATTGATTACTCGACAATCCCTCCTACAAGTATGAACCTCATTGTGCCTCACTTTCCAGCAGCGCTATTTAGAAACCGTAACATTAAAAACTTTATTGTATAACATTTTTTCAAAGGCTGACAACGCATCTGCATACCTCCTGGTTTGGTTCCCCTACTCCAATTTTCAAACCTCACTATTCCCTAATGTTAACTCCCAATTAAAATATTTTGATATCAAACATTTAACAGACCGAAAATTTTCAAATTTAGAACTTAGAGCCACTGGCTTAATTACCATTGTGGGTTTATCCTCTTCCATTGTTCTGACGGAAACACCATTTGTCTAAAACAAACTAACACTTACAGCCGCATTTACACTATTACTGCTTCCACAAGGTTCAAAGTCTTACAAACCGTCAGTAAGCACATTTCCGCCGTCAGTGTTAACATTGCTGTCCTAATTTGAATTCTAATCTAAGGGTGTACGTTTCTTAATTGCTTTTTGAGTGGAGTGCACTAAATTAAATATGCATTAACAATGAGTTTTATGAAAGCAGCGCTAAGAAGTAGCTGAACTGACCTTAGCTAATGGCATTTTTGTTGTTGTAAAGTGAATGGGAGGTTTTGCTATGTTTGGTTAATTGAGCTATTATTTAATAATTGCTATTGCATAATGTTAGCAGTTTTTAAGCTGTTAATATTAGGAAGCCTTTATTAATTGTTATTTGGTAAAATATTTACGAATGATCTTAAACGGTTAGCCTTACTTACTAAATAGAACATAGAGAAGAATCTAACGTGACCGCAACTGCCGTCTTATCTCTTAAATGCCACTAAATGCGGTCAACGGCATTTTAGCTACAAAATTGACTAGATCATTGAGTTACAGTGTCACTAATGTAAAACTTCTTAAGGTGATAACAATAAGATCTAGTTTTTATCAGCAAATGGCATGTATCTGTAAATTTTTCGATTTTGCGTCAAGACGATCAGTCACTAGTGTTTAATGTTGTAGTATAAGCCTTACCCTTTAATATTTATGTGATAGGTGGCGGACATGCAGATACCAGCAACACCAGTAGAGTCACAACTGCCAACCTTTAACCCCTTTCCCCCAATTGAGCTTGTACCCTCACTCACTTGACGAAACACAGCGCATACGCTGCTTTACTCATGTCTTCTGTGAGCTCGTAGTATCACTCCGGTCGAGAGAGGAGGTTACATACAAGCGTTAGTGTCAATGGCCTTATTAAAAGATGGCCACGGAAAGCACAAATAAAAGTAGTTGGGAGCATTACGCTTCCTTTAGCTTCATCATTAGCAACCCACGCTCGTCCACCGCTGGACATAGGTCTCCCCCAATGCACGCCACCGCTCCCGATTTTCGGCCACTCTCATCCAGCTCACTCCAACCAGCCTTCGAATGTCGTCATCCCTTCTTGTAGCAGGGCGTCCAACACTACGTTTACCGAGTCGCGGTCTCAACTCAAGGACTTTATGGCTCCAAAACGGTTGCTCCTTTAGCTTATGAAAAAATATTTTTAATAAAGTAATACCTAACTATTTAATTAAATGATGACCTAAAAGCCAAGCCTACTTGAACGAAGTGGTTATAGTTAATGTACATATTTGGCTACTTTCCTCACCTACTTACCTACTAGCATCAAATGGCTAGCCGGCGAATAAAAGAAAGCGACAGGCGAGACATAATCTCGAGGCGCCAAGGACATCAACTCGCAGTGTGATATGTAGGTAATGTAACATTACTATCTTGACATGAAATATGAGCATTGCTGTTGGTGCTGTGTCTGTTTGAGATTTTTCCGAGAAAAAAAGACTTGGAGATGGGAGAATACTTTTTGTTGATAAATATCGAACGATTGCTGCCCCCCATTGAGAGTTTTTCCAAATGAAATATCTAATAGATTCGTTTCCTTTTGACTTATCACGTCAAAATTCCGAAGTTAGGTACAAAACAACCAATGGCATGTAAGTTAGGACAGAAATGTCATCTATCGGATTTTTTAATTTCAAAAGCCCTCAATTTTAATTTCATACTGATTTCACACCCAGTTTGTTACCATCTCCTGTGGTCTCCGCATATTTGTAACACAAGCTTTGAATTAGTCGACCTTAAAAAGTAAAAAGGGTTTAAGGTCCTCCTTAAAAAGGGTCTCAGGCCGGTGCAGTTCACTGACCCCGGCCCCAATTTGAACTTTACACTTTTATGGGTGGCATTTTTTAAGTATTATTTTTGGGAGAAACAACACAACATCATCTTATCGGAGTTTACACATTCGGAAATTGAATTCACAAATCACATCGATGACAACTAAACTCTGATTTTTAATCATATGGAGTAAACTGACAGATCCAAATGCCAAGTTTCTATACATTTTGCATTTGTCAAATTGAGTGCTAATGTATGGGGATGATACATTGAGATCTGTCAGTTTACTCCACATGATTAAATCTCAGAGTATACCTCTAGGAACTCGCATTCTAGCTGTTGTCAGCCATCTTGTGCAGGTTATCATTCTATCTGGCTTAGGATTAGCAAGCTAAAGTGACGTAGGCTGGCCATATCAGCCGCCGAAGGATAACCTACACGAGTTCTGAAAGGGAAACCACAACTCGGTAAACTAATGTAGGACGCCCTCAAGCCTTAATAGGTAGGTTTGTAGGTCCTGTACATGCACATTTGGTTCATTTGATTTTTTTTTTCTGTTCTGTTTCTGTTATTGTCTGTACTAACTGTAAAAACACAAAAAAACATTCATCTATTTCAACCAATTCAACCAATGAATTATAAAACTAAATGAGAGCGGCCGAAAATCGGGAGCAGTGGCGTGCATTATGGGAGACCTACTACGAGTTTGTCCAGCAGTAGACAAGTGTGAGTTGCTGATGATGATGATGATGTGATTATAAAGGTTACCAATTTTCTTTTTTTAATGATACAGGAAGGCAATGCAAGCGGTTCACATCATGCTAAGTGATCTTCCGCCGCCCATGGACTTCACCTACACTGGGAGTGAACGTTTAGGAAGGTGTTCATCTTTAAGAAGAACATTCGTATCTTTATGAGACGACTTATAGATGCTAATGTCGTACGGGTTCAGAAATTACTCAAACGATCGAGATATATGCAAACCCTACCTCACTAAGACTTGGGTTGTCGTGGGCACCCGATCGTTCATTTGTAAGAAATCGCTGGAGCATCTCTTGCGTGTACCCGTAAGGGACAAGACCCAGTAAAGCGGGTAATTAATTCACTACAGCCATAATCTATTTGATAAATAAGTATGAAACAGTTTAGTGATCTCAGTAGATAAGGTGTGCTACCTTAACTGAAGGTTATGTTTTATACAACGTCGGTGGCGAATGAGATAGGAACCTGCCTGATGGTAAGCGACTATATCAATTGCTAGTTGCCCGCGCTTTGATAAAGTTATCGTTATATTTTGGATAACACCTATACCTATACTAACGAAGGGGCAAAAAGTAGTCTATGTTACTCTCCATCCCTTTAACTATCTCCACTTAAAAAATCACGTAAATTCGTCGCTCCGTTTTGCTGTGAAAGAAAGACAAACATACAGACAGACAGGCAGATACATACTTTCCCGTTAAATATTAGTATGGATGTAAGCGTTGATCATAATACTTTAGATACACGGTCATCGCGATAGAGTGTCACCAAGTGACGATATTTGACATTTTCGGAATATAAATCCAATTACTATAGATTAGGATTGAAAATAAAATAAGTGCTACACTTAGTTTTCGACCTCGAGGTCGGCTAATCAAAATTCAAAATTTATCTATAAAACTACTATGACAGCGCTGTTTGGGATCTCTTTTTCAAACTTGTTCAGATTAGAACTGTGTGTGTACAACAGCTATCTAGAGATTATATCAGTGTTATGTAAGCTATTTACTGTGACAAAAAATCAGTAACTTTTGTAAGAAAGAGCTACAAACATACATTAGTAGTAGAAATAGGACTAGTAAGATTTTTGTTCTAGTTGTCATAAAATTATTTTTAATGAGTAAAAGGAGAACAATGGATTAAGAATACAGACTAATTCAAGTCTGAAGAAAACTCCAGTTGGCTTCTAAAGTGTCAAAGCCGTGTAACCCAATCAGTCCGTTAGAAAGTTATTAATTAGCGCCGAACGTAATGACAAGCTTGGTATAATTATGGCGTAATTCGATTTTCTATGACGCCTTCGCAAATTATTGGGTGCCGTTTTGAAGAAAATAACCTCTGGTAGTATACCTTGTCTAGAATTTGAAAAAGAAACTTAAAATATATGCAAACTAATGGCTCGCCCTAAATGCGTTTCAGGACTTAGTCTTGTTACCAATCATTATTGATAGATGGCGCTAGGTGTCGATTCCATTGCGCAATTGTTTTGTGTTTTCTTGTGGTTGTCAACAATTAGTTGTATCTTTAAAAATAGTGTAGATAGGAGAAGAAATTTCTATCTCACATACAGATACCAAACATATCAAGGAACAAAATTACTCTATCAAATTGTTTGTGACTTTGACAAAGCAAAGTGCAAAAAAAAACTGAGTTAACATAAATGTACTAAAAAGTTTCGCGAAAAACGCATTGTCAAATATAGGATTTAAAGTTGGTGTCAAATTTTACTAACAATCATCTTCCCTGATGCGTCTTTCTCATCATCATCATTGTTAAATTAAAAGATACTCATTTGTTCTTTGCCATCGATTCCTAAGTAAATCGATAGTCTCAATATAATCCGAAGTGAGCTCAAAAAAGAGCAGCTAAAGTAGAACTCCAAGATTTACTTAGTTCCAAGAGAATCCAATAAAAGTCGTGTTGAAATACTACAGTGAAAGCACGTACTAACCACCGTCCTATCTAGGCCAGCATTTCTTTCAGTAATTAATGTCAATTGAGGAGACGTGGGCTAGAAAACAACTAAGGCTAAATAACACGGTTTTTAGTGCATTTGGGGAGAACGGATAAGTACGAGTCGGCTTGTGCACAGAGGGTTCTGCATAATCCGATCTAAGTACCAATGTAAGATTTTTTACAACCGCGGCAAACAAGCCTTCTTGCATGCGCCTTGCCTCATGGTAAGTGACTTCGCAGCTTATGAACATCGCAATTCCAGAGCACTTGCTACAATCAGATACTTCATTTGGCTGGCCCTGTATAGAACTGAACAGCCCTTTTTTAAAGAACCTCATACTGTGCTCGGGAAAGCTAACTGAAGGAAGCTGGATTGAAGATGTTAGCCATCGAGGTGACACCTGACCGCGAATATTATGAGAGAAATAAAGTACTAATAATATAGCTGAAACGAGCATTTTGTCCATGTAAATTAGTTTTAATAATAATATATTCTTCACTAGCGGCCGCCCGCGACTTCGTCCGCGTGGAAAAGTAACTTTTTACCCCCCTTTTAACCCCTTACAACCCCCTTAATATTATTATGTTGATACAACTTAAACAAATTATTTCGACCAAATTTGGTACCCATAAAAACGGTCATTGTGACTAAACCTTAAAAGATAGACATATGCCGTCGCGGACTTTTTTTTAGATCATGTATAGAGGAATAATTCTTTCATACATATTTTTGTGTATCTTGAACCGTTTTCCCGCAGCGCACGCAAAGAAAGCCTTCAAAAATGAATAATTTTCCCCGTTTTTTACACATTTACCGCTCTGTCTTTGCTCCTATTGGTCATAGCGTAATGTTATTTAGCCTATAGCCTTCCTCGATAATGGACTATCCAACAAAAAAAGAATTATTCAAATCGCACCAGTAGTTTCGGAGATTAGCGCGTTCAAACAAACAAACAAACAAACAAACAAACAAACTCTTCAGCTTTATTATCCTAACTAATCTGTCTGTCTGTCTGTCTGTCTGTCTGTCTGTCTGTCTGTCTGTCTGTCTGTCGTCTGTCCTGTCTGTCTGTCTGTCTGTCTGTCTGTCTGTTACTCTTTCACGCCCAAACCACTGAACGGATTTAAATGAAATTTGGTATACAGGTGATCTAGACCCTGAGAAAGAACATTGGCTACTTTTTTATTGCGGAAAAGGGGGTTGTAAGGGGTTAAAAGGGGGGTAAAACCTTTTCCACGCGGACGAAGTCGCGGGCGGCCGCTAGTATTAGTATAGATTTCAGATTCAGGATTCATAGCACTATCACAAATATTACAATACAATAAAAAAAAAGCTCCCAGATTTGATTTGAATGTTTAGTTTTATTTTTCTATGCGTTTCAAAGCAAAAGAAACTGAAGGACATCACTGTGCTTTACTTAATGCAACGCAGAAATCTAAAAATATTGTAAAAATGTCTAAACTGTTCTACAAAATGTTTTTTTTAAGATTCTTTTATTTTTCTACGTCACGGAACCCCAAAAACACTTTTTTGTAGGATAGAAAAACGGAATGTAATTTCGAGTGTGGTATGTAACAGTTTAGGTTTTGCTACACGTTTGGCTTGTTTTAACGACTATCCAAGTGAATAACACGAAAAAACTGTTGCTAGAGTACATTCTTGGGTTTATTAAAGAGACTAAATAGAGTGTTTTAAAGCTACCGCTAAAAGGACAAACTTGATAAAGGATTCGGGAAATCTTGCAATCAAAATGAAGCAAGTTTTGCACTTAAAAAGAAATGTGGTTAAAGTTGCAGACGAATGCGAATTTGTCAATAATTATATTAAAAATATTAGAACGCGCGTTCCGTAAAATAAAACGATAACTTTTTTTACAAAGTATTAGTAGTTAGTACTTAGTGAATTAAATAAATTAATTGGGGATCGCATCTCGGTAAACGTAGCGCATGGCAAGAGCGCTATTTAAGACCGAGGCGATCTACTTCCCTCGGTCTTCCCACGAGAGGTTTCCCTCCGGCAAACACATTGTTGTCGGAGGGACCCAGGTTGCGGTGAGGGCCGAGATGCGCTATCTCGGCCTCACCCTGGACCCGCGGTGGCATTTTGGCCTGCACTTTAGCAGGATGTCACCGCGGCTCCTCAGGGCAGCAGACACATTGTCGTGGCTGCTGCCAACCTGGGCGGCCCAGGCTCCAGGTGCCGGCAACTATACGCTGGCATCCTGCGAAGTATGGCGCTCTACGGAGCGCCAGTCTGGGCGGACTCCCTAGCGAGAGGGGAAAACCTTCCCTTCTTGCGGGGGCCTCAGCGAGTGATGGCGCAGCGGGTAGCTCGGGCTTACCGAACGGTAAGCTTCGATGTGGCCTGCTTGCTTGCTGAGACCCCTCCATGGGAGTCGGACGCCGTTGTGCTCTCCGCCGTGTACGATTTCACGGCGGAGAAAAGGGCAGCAGGGGATCCCTTCTGCCCCGTCGAGCGGGAGGCCGTGCGGACGGAGGCCCGTCAGGTCCTCCGGGGGCGATGGTCTGAGCACCTCGCTCTTACCCGCTACGGCCGGAGAACGCTCGACGCGCTCGCCCCGGTCCTAGACCGGTGGCTGGAGCGTGCACACGGCGTTGTCTCCTTCCGGATGGTGCAGGTGATGACCGGGCATGGATGCTTCGGTTATTACCTGCACAAGATTGGCCGGGAGGAGACGCCTTCGTGCCATGCCTGCGGCGCTGTGGAGGACACGGCGCAGCACACCCTGGCGGTATGTGCGTCGTGGGCCCCGCAGCGCTACGCACTGGTGGCGGAGGTCGGCCAGGACCTCTCTCTGGCCAGTATAGTGAGAGCTATGCTGGCTAGCGATGGGGCCTGGAAGGCATTCGCCGCCTTCTACGAGCAGGTGATGGTCGCGAAGGAGGCGGCGGAGCGCGAGCGAGAGGCAGACCCTCTTGCTCCCGCGCTCCGCAGGGCACGGAGGGGGAGGAGACGACGCCAATATGTGCGTCTCCTCCCTCTCCGAGGAGGGGGTCCGCTGGTGCTCGGGGCTGTAACCCCATCACCGGCATTGCACGGATCACCTCCTACGCCTGGAGGGGACGGCTCGATACTCTCTCGGCTGTCCCCTCTCCCTCCCCCGGACCCGGGGGAGGAAGCGCCTAGGCCCGCCGTGTAAGGCGGGCTGCCGTCCGGGGGAGGATCGTGGAGTAAGGTTCCGTACCACGCCCCACGATCCTCTTCCACTTAAGGACGATGAGGGAGAGTCCCAGGAGTTTTAGTCGGTATACCCCCGCCTTCTGCGGGGGGGAGTCCGACATAACCCATCTGTTTACAGACGGATGGGTATGCGTAACGCATTTCTCCTGGGTCAACAAAAAAAAAAAAAAAAAAAAAAAAAAATGGCAAGACCGCAATGGCTGGCAAGAGCTGGCTGTGAGGATCCAAAGATCGATCGATCGTAGGTAAAATCAAGACAAAGTGAGCATGATGCGAAAATTGCGGCGGCTAAAACAACAAATAAAAAAATATCACTTAAGTTTTGGAGACACATAATGCTACTGACTTAGTAAGTGGTATATATGACATTTCATTGACACTTTTCAAAAGAAAATTGACATTACAACGCCCTCACGTCAATGTCAATTTTGGCATTCCCTGTCACATTGTATGTAAAATGGTGCCATCTAGGTCTTCATGGCGGAAGTGAGCCCCAAAACCAAAGATTGATCAATAAACCACAAAGGCTATGTCGCAAGCGGTCACCCATTCGTGTTTGGCCATGGCATGCGTTGCTTAACGTTCGATTAGTACACATGACAGCTACTATGCCATGAAGTAATCTCTGGTTAAAATAATTGAATGAACACGAATTCATTAGTTAATTAACACTCGTTAATTTATCTTCGACTAGTTTAAGACTGCGGTTTTGCCTGGTTTTAAAGGTTCCGTAACCAAATGGCAATGAACGGAATCCTTATAGATTTGTCATGTTTGTCTGCCTGTCCGTCCGTATGTCACAAGCCGATTTTTCCGAAACTAAAAAAATATATGGTTGAATCTTGGTAGACAAGTTTTTCGATGTATTTTGTGTACCGCTTTGAGATATTTATAACAAAAAATGGGAGCTGACCATAAGTACAGACAGCCATACCTCAGGTTACTACTACTACTACTATATAACTTGTAAAAATTTCGTCAACTATTAATCAACTTAATATTTTATTATGTTTGACTGTATGAACATTTATTGAAGAAATTGGCAGTTTTATATTCTTTGATGTGTGGCTGTACGTAGGTACTTAAATAAGATCTAAAACTCAAAATTTGATAACATACTTTAAAATAAACAAAATATAAAGATCAGCAGAGTGATTCTTAGTTTGTCACTTTTAAACCCATGATTCTTATAGACCTTAAAGGAATAATTACAAAATTCAAATAAGGATGTAGTATATCGAAGGTTAAAAACCACAAGTTTCACCCTGTTGCAACAAATCAATTTGCTAATAATAGACGCCAATACCATGTTTGTCTAATCCTTCATTACGCCTATTAGATAACTAACCAGTCCATCGAAACGTTCCACAATATGTCCTACCAACACCAACTCACCCCTACCTAAACATACCAAAACCATCCTTATCACTCTCGAAGTTAAGTCCAACTTAACTACATTGTTAACTTTGTAAACAGCAATATTGTTCAGTTAAGCTCTTCGAATATCAATCAATAATGTACCTTATTAGTAAGAGGGTACGGTTGATCGATGTGCATGTGGAGTCGTCGTCGCAAGAGTTGCCTAATGCGCGCGAACCTCTGTTTACCGATTGCAATGTCCGTCGAAATGGTGCAATGGACTCGCCTGCTGCTAGTTAAAGAGCCGTTTTTAAGTTTTAAAGGTGTTAATATTGCTCATTACTCGGTATACTATTTGAGATATCTCGGAGAGACAGTAAATTGACGAAAAGTTGACATTAGATCAACTTTTTTGACGAAAAGTTGACATTAGGTCAAAAATTTTTGACGAAAAGTTGACTATAGATAATGTTTTTGAATAAAGTAGAAAAATTGACAATAGATCAATTTTTTATGGCAAAAAGTTGACATTAGATCAAAATTCTTGACGAAAAGTTGACTTTAATAATGTTTTTGAATAAAGTAGAAACTTTTTTCTGTTTCTCTGAGTTAAATAGACGTGCAATGGCCGCCTAGATCTATAGTTAATATTTATTTATCTTAACTACATTTTAGCACTGTTATTTTTCAAGTAGATACTTAGATTATTGAATACGGTTTCGTATAGGATTTGCTGAATCCTTTTCCAGCTGCTTATTGCTACTGTCGTTATAATTGTATAAAGTACGTAAGTACGAAAAATGTATTTTGTACGTATTTTGACCATCTACTTTTCATACAGAACATAAACCTCTGAGTTATTTCTCCAAAGCTCAATGTTTTCAGACTGGCCTATTGACTAAAATGTGACATTAATGGGCCCCTTATTTTACGTTCTTCATAATTTTGTCAAGGCTCTTACTTGTACGTGTTAAGGGGTAGTGATGCCGTTAAAATAAATGTCATAATAATGAGACAAGTCATGAAGTTGGTGCTGGCAACTTGCCAAGTGTAAAACCACAGAGTAAACAAAACCAATGGATCAACTTGTGTAATCTTTTTTTTTTATTTGATAGGCAGCAGATGAGCAGACGGATCACCTCATGCTTAGGCATTGCCGCCGTTCATTATTGATACCCGCAACACCAGTGGAATCATAAGTGTGCGCTCCCAATCTTTTGAAGTTACAGCCTTAAAATGGATAGACATAAAATCGCTACAGTACGAGTATTATTTGGCGTAAGACCAGGCCTGTCCCACTCCGCGTGTAGGTATCGAACTTGCAAGTACATGCGGCGTCCCCTCCGGAGGGGTAAATTAGTAAAAAATCACGAACGAGCGGCGACGCACGCGCGACAGTTGCTTGCGATAGAAAGAGAACGCACTTCTAGGTATGAATAATGGTAGGCATTGAATGCTGGGCGGTCGGAATTACAACGTTATGTTATGGTAGCCTGAGTCTTCATTTCCATAAACGGTTTTAAGGCTGCCTGTCCATTTAAGCGGAGCGATGCGGCGGAGCGGAGAAACGGACAAATATTAGCCAATAGTATTTATTTATTTTAGCCAGTAGAATTTTTGTGTAATACTATTGGCTAATATTTGTCCGTTTCTCCGCTCCGCCGCATCGCTCCGCTTAAATGGACAGGCAGCCTTAGGAGTGGGCTTTCTGTATGTACATGTACTATTAAGTATTCTGTGGTAAGACGATACACTGCATAGGGAGAGAGAGAGAGAATACATTTATTGACCATCACAAAATACAAAATATAACACATACAGTGAGAATAAAATTTATTCTTTCTCCTTTCTTCTTGTATATTTAATATACAAGGAGAAAGAACTTAAGCATGTAATTAGGTAGTATATATGTTTGTGTGTGGTCAATCAGGTCCCGACCTCAGCATTTGCTGCTAAGGCTCTAGCTCTTAGGCCATGAAACTCTTCGAAATCTCGATTAGAACTGTTTTTCTGTGTCTCTTTTTCTTTCGTGTCCTGTGTGTATTATACAGCGAAACCTCTCTGTGGTACTATAGGGCGGTTTTGTCTTGATACCGTGAATTCTGTTTACTGTGGTAAAGTGAAATTTACTTAGTGCTAAAGTGGGAGTGGTAATGTTAAAATTTACTTAAAGTGGGAGTGGCAATTTTAAAATAAAACGTGCTAAAGTTACTTTGTATAATGAGATATACTTGTAACTGTTTTAATGTTGGTTTTGTTACTGAGTGGGAGACATTTTGTACGTTTTGTCTTCTTATACAATCAGTCATCGACGCATGAAAATTTATAGTGCACAAATGTGTGCGCAAACACAAGTGCACTCTCTATTCCCTTGCTCTCATATTTTAGTAGGACACCAGGAGTGACACGACTGAAGAAGGATAAGGAGGTTACATATACGAGTACACCGTGTTTTTTTAACCGTCGTTCACACTTTTCGAGGGCGGTATACTGATGAAAACAAACATTTTTGTCGAAGGAACATAGGTCAAATCTCAAAAAAAAAATTCACCTTCCCATACAAAAGTGATCAGCTGTTAGTTGCGATTTGTATGGGAAGGCAATTTTTTTTTTTTGAGATTTGTCCCTATCTTCCTTGGAGAAAAATATTTGTTTCCATCAGTATAACGCCCTCGAGAAGTGTGAACGACGATTAAAAAAGCACGGTGTATACATGCGTATTTAATCGTAAACGTAACGCAATAGCAACATTTAGTGAGATATTACACGACGCGTTTGTTACGTATCTGTTAAAAATCCGAAGGTTTCTTATGTATGTCAGGCGAACTCGTGTCAAAACTGGTTGAGCTTCTAAACGCTGTATAAGGGGCAAAATCTATGCAGTGGAACCTTAGTTCAACTTTAGGGCTGCTACAGATAACTCTATTTATCATTATTCTAGGGAGGTAAGTTTATAACTGTTGAGCACAAACATACACAACTTAAGTACAGTCAGTCATACATCAGGTTACCACAATCTGTCAAATTTCCTCAATTGATATTCAACCAAATGTATACTCGTGTGACAGTAAGATGAGAGTCGATTGAAGAAATTTGACAGTTTTGTATTTTTTGATGTGTGGCTGTACGTACAAGGCATGTCACACGTTTATAAGTAATAATTTTTTGTATTTTTTCAAATTATTTTGCTCTATAGATACGAACTTGAAAAAAACTTATAATTTAACTTAACTATTAAACACATGACCAAAGAGTGCCAACCCTAACTTCAACTGGGCCTAAGTAAGTTTGTATAACGTGACATAACTAGTCGAGGTTTGTTTGCGAAATACTTTAGGTAATTGTTTACAATACAGTCGGCGACACGTCGAGCCAACTTTGTCGCTCTTAACTCCATAACATAAGAGTGATAATAACACTTGTTCAACTGTTTTAAGGGTTGACCGCTTGTAAGGCTGACCCTGTAACCTATTGTTATGGCATTAATATTTTTTTTTTTGTTTTGTTTACTGTTTAGAGAGTAACTCAATACGCGGCTACTTATTTTTGGGTTAGTATTATGTCTTTTACATAAATTAAATTAAGACAATATCACAATCATAAGGTTTTCCCTTATTCTATGAAAACCAGGATCAACGAAGAAACCACTAACACCCAGGCCCATCAGAAATGTTTGTTTCATCAACAAATATTTGTGTTGTTGCACGAATTGAACCCGCGACCCTTGCGTCTCTTCCGAGTTATATAATAATAAATAAACGAGGAGTAAATAAGTAGGATAATATATATTTTTCTTACATAAATGAAACTTAATTTATAATGCATTGTTTTTAGATAGTCACAACTTGATATACCTAAACGGGACTTTAAAATAAGTACATTATATAGCACTTACTGCTTGACGTTTCGACTGCATTACAACAGCCGTGGTCACAAGCGAACAGACTGTTCGTTAAGTCCCGTTTATTGATATAAACAATTACTTGATAGTAATTGTATAATACAACGCGAAAATTTTAAAACATAATTAGTCACAACTTGTAAGTACCTAATATCAAATTACTAACTTAAAAATTAATGCAAGTTTAGTAAGCTTTACCTACATATTAATTAATTAAAACGATACGTACCCAAGCACCGAAGAAACTTTCGTAATAAAGAACATAGATAGTTATTGAATATTCATTTTTTACCATGTTTTTCGATTTCTTGAGATCTTTCTATAAGCTATCAGTTTACCAAACTATAAATTAATTTTCCTCATAAAATTATTATGATTGATAGCCAATACTTGCGGTTTCACCCGTGTCGTAATAGACTAATCATTCTATTTTGGATAAATTTACGATACTTTTAAGTTTTTGATTTTATCACGCTCTCCCAACGCCTCGTTGGTCTAAGGCTCATTGCCCTGGGGGGTTTGGGGTCCTGTTTTCGATTGCCCAACGCCCCATTGGTATAGGGCAGTGATTTGGGGTCCTAGTTTCGATTGCCCAACCCAGTGGTCTAGGGCTCCCTGATATAAAGGTATCCAAACATATTATTTTAATTTTACCTGTACTTTGACTATAAAGTGTTACCGAAGTATCTAAGAAGTTTACATACCTGAAAAAAAAATAAACATAATTAAATATATATTTTTACGTATTAATGAATTTTAAGCAGTGTCTTCTTCTGTTTATGCATAATGTAGCGGCAAAATTATGATAATGGAGAAAAACCACTTAATTAAATGCAAAAGTGTTTCCCAAACTGTTAAACTGCTTTTCGGTTTTCTGAGTTATTACGTAGTTAAATAAATTATACTTAATAAAAATATTTTTTTCTCCGTTTGAGTCTCAGGAGATCTGAGTTCCTAACAAGAAAGAATATTCACCATGCAATAATATTTAAAAATGATATTGAATAATGTATTAATATGGGTGTGATTTGCCTGAATAAAGATGATTATTATTATTATTTGGAACAGCTGATTTTGATTTTTGCTTTTTTTGTTGATTTAACATACTCAAATAAACATAAACGGAAGTTCAAGAAACTGGCAGCAAACCTTTGGCAGATTGAAGAGGCACCCAAAGAAGAAGAAAAACATGCTAAATGGGCTTAATTTGTGTTACTTGTAATAAAAGTTTCGAGATAGGCAAAACGACTAAAATTTAACGAAATGTATATCGTCGTAGCCCGTAACACAATATTTAGGTAAGTAGTATTATTTTGTCACATTGTATCAAAGATTATCTGATTTTTATAACTTTGAGAACCGTTGGGTTAAATGCATAACTGCAAGATGAGGAAATCAGTATCAGCTACCCATATTCAGTAACTGGACTCGAAAATGTTGTATCAATGATAATGTACCCAGACATTTATGCATATAGGTAAGCTAGAATAATTGTCATAAGTTTCATAGTTGATAGACCTGTTCTATACTGCAGAATTCATAACTGTTACATCTTAGGACTTTGCATATTGTTGACAACATTTCTGAGGATAATTCTTCCATAAATCCCATATTAAATCTTGTTTAATGAACGAAAATATTACATTATTTAACCTAAATGTTCATTATGAATAGGTAGTCTTTATGCATATTTAAAAAAATGTACAATATGTTATTCTTAGTGATAATTTAAGTAGGCATTTAGTGTTTTTGTAAAACAACACACACAACTAAAGTGGTTTTTTTTTCAGTCCGCTTGTGACCACGGCTACGGCTGCTGCAACGTGACCGAAACGTCAAGCAGTAAGTACACTACTTAAAAATAAACGTCGCGTTAATTCCCGGTTTAATACTTTTAAGTGATTTTTGTTTGAATGACTTCCTTTAGTGACTCTTTTATCTGAGTCACTTATTGACGGATATTGCAAAGACAGCTATGACAGCCAAGAATCCAGAAGAAAGTTGTTGAGTCATTTTAACGAAGCAATAATTGCATTAGTCACAAAAGAAATATGCATTTCACCATTTAGTCCAGTCATTTTGGATTTGAATGCAACAATGACTTTTGATTTATGTGCGAAGTAAATCTTTAGTACCGTAGAGTATTTGCTCAAAAGAGACATTAAATTTTGTATTTGTATAAGAACGTAACACTAACAATGATTTTGATTAGGCAATAAAATATTTACTACAGGTACTTTATTTAAAAAGTTATTATTTGTGTTTCTTTAAATAAATATTCATGCAAATAGTAAAATTTAATAGTAGTAGAAGATCCGAACTTAAGTCGACCTTCACCGGGCTGATAATTGAATGAAATATCCTTTATGACAAATTTTATATACTAGAAAATATATTAAAAATAGGTTTGCTAAAAAAATCCTGGACAGACTATTTTTAATTATTTTTTTAAAAATAATATTTAACTAAATTTTGCAACATTAAGATATAATAAGAAAATTTTCATTCTTACTTAAAGTATAAAACGTATAGAATGTGCCGCCATTGGGTTGTCTATTATTTACCTGGACAGAGTACTCGGTTGTCAGTATAAACAGGTATGTCGATGGCAGTTACCTTCACTTGAAATGATAATAAAAAAAAATTATACCAATGTAAGCGCTCTTTTAAGAATGAAAACTTTCTTATTATCTTAATGTTGCAAATTTAGTTAGTTATAATTTAAAAAAAAAAAAAAAAAAATAGTCTGTCCAGGATTTTTTTAGCAAACCTATTTTTAATATATTTTCTAGTATATAAAATTTGTCATAAAGAATATTTCATTCAATTATCAGCCCGGTGAAGGTCGACTTAAGTTCGGATCTTAGACTATAGGCTTAACGCTATATGAAAATCACTGGTTGTAGTTTTTTGGCAAATGAGATGATTCAAATTGGCTATATGTAGCTATAATAAAGTCCCGGGTCGAGCAAAAGTATGTTTCGACTTTTTCGATCATAGCTCGGGTTTGTGATCATCAATCCGCATTAGGAAAGCGTGGTGATTAAGCCTAATCCCATCATAGTAGCGATGACTTGATTTCTATGATGCTCTGCAGAGGGACAGTATCTATATAGGCTGCACATGGATACCTGCAACACCAGTGGACTCACAAGTGCGCTGCCAACCTTTAACCCTACTGGACCTCCGGTACCCTTACTCACTCGAAGAAACACAGCGTAAGCGCTGCTATACACCGGTCTTCCGTGAGGCCGTGCGGCCGTGGTATCACCCCGGTAGAGCCGAAGCGTGGTTCTCCCACGTTATAATATACTGTCAAACCTTGGTTTACTGTCAAATGTTTTATTAAAGAACAACATTTAAGCAGGAAAAGGAAACACAGAATATTAAAACCTGATATTGATTACGCTTAACATTTGGCTCGAACAGATGTCTTTGGCGTTCGGATATCCGTTACCAATAAGATTTCACAACTTCGACTAATTTTGTACGAACACACATAAGGTCAGGTACCCTTCTAAGTCAAAGGACGTTTTACGAGTAAATGTGTTAGATAATAAACCTTGGTTTAACTTCTGTCGTGATCTACAGCCGATAACAGTTTCTACGGATTCGGACAGTCTAGTGGCACAAAATAATTACACACAGAAAGGAGGCTGCCCACTAAGAGCTAAAAACGTGTCATGTACTCACGCATGCGCACTAACGGGGAAATACGCCTTTCGACCACATTAATCCTAGCCTATGACATAAGATTGTCAAACTGTCGACGTCTGTGGTAGAGGCCGCGCGCTTATGTACTCATGCCGGGCAACAACCCTAGCATATGTCAACGAACTCTTCTAAATTCAAAATCAGGCTGAGTCTAACTTCTGTGTGTAATTATTTTGTGCTAGTGGGTCAGGTAAAAGTGGAATTCGTGATACTAAAACTCCTTAACTTGGTAACGGGGAGTTTTTATGGACAAGGTAATAACTTTTTACAGTGATGATAGCGTTTTGTCATGATTTTGAAATTGCCTAACCATTAGTGCTTTATCTTGCCTCATTTAAACAATATTGTTAAATTTCATGTTTTTCATAAAATTGTTCATTCTATCGAAAGAAGTCATAAAATATGTTCCCCAATTTTTTTATGTATGTGTTGGCAGACGAGCAGATGGATCACCTGATGGTAAGCGATTGCCACCGCTCATAGACATCTACAACACCAGTTCACAAGTGCGCTGCCAAAATTGAACCTCCTTTTTCCCAAATTGGCCTCCGGTACCCTCACATACTTGACGAAACAGCAGAGGCGGTTCTCTACGCCGGGCTTGTGAGGCTGTGACCACCATTCATGCCGAAGTGTGGCTCTCCAATGGATAAAATAGTACAGAGGAGATTAAGAAATGATTGCTTTTTTAAACTTGAATGGACTGAAGCGATTAAAAACTGATGCGTAGGTACTCTCTTAGACCCAAACAAAATGGTTGCATAGTAAGCAAAAAGTGGGTAAAATTACGTTGACTGGCAGTTTCCAGTCTATTGGTCTTGTTTCAACTGGTGGATATCGAGAAAAAGTTCGTTATTTTAATTTAAGTCACGCAGTGTCTGTTTTATTTATTGTTTTGGTGTTTTTGTAACTGGCCAGCTGACTTTCATTATGCCAATCTTGGCGATCACCAACTATTGACAGAATTTGTACAAAAAAGAAAAATAATTACTTAGGCCCAAGACAGACGCTTAAGAAATGCAATTGTTTCTGGCTTTATAAAGAATATAAGTTCTTACAAATACAATAAATTACCAAGTTATATTTCACAGTCCCCATAAAAATCGGAATGTTGAAAAAGGTTACACAAAAATGTAAAACCATATTTTTTATCGATTTAATTCAAAAGCAACCCAATTAATGATGAACCAAATATTTTATATAAATGGGACAAAAAGCGAGGATGTTTAAATATAAGTACTTACCTACATCATAGCACATAAGACGTTTGACGTACATTATAGCACTTACGGCGGGCTTGAGTCCGCTTGTGACCACAGCCGTTGTAAACGTCGAGCAGTAAGGTACTTATGTGCTATGATGTTCTAATAATAATAGCACCTTTGGAAGAAAAAGGGCATAATTGTCAAAACTTGCATAATTAGTTAAATATGCAGAAATGATTTAAAACATAATTCCCGCAATTTTTGCATACTTATTTAGTGCAATTTTTGACAGTTGTGCCCTTGTTCTACCAAATGTGCAATATTTAAACATCCTTGCGTTTAGTTTCGTTTATATCAAGTAAGTATTTGAATAATGAACCAAATGTAAATATATTGCCAAATGGCATACAAGTGAGAAAGAGATGAACTATAATAGTCCATATTTAGTATCAAGTCTAAATGCGCGGTGGTCATTTACAGTACTACACGAGGGTATATTTAGTACCTACGTGAAATGTTACAACTATATAAATGTATGTAATTTCACACCACAGACAATTTTATGTTTAAAATTGCTAGCTGTTACAGGAATGGTTTCGTATAATAAGTATAATTTACTTGCAACAAAGGATACAAGATACTAGATACCTACCTAGAAGCATTCCTGTTATTTGTTGTAGAATACATTCCTGCAAAGATACCGTTGACCGCAGTAA
This sequence comes from Cnaphalocrocis medinalis, assembly GCA_014851415.1. NCBI lineage: Eukaryota > Metazoa > Arthropoda > Insecta > Lepidoptera > Crambidae > Cnaphalocrocis > Cnaphalocrocis medinalis. Next base: position 7,514,885 of record CM026288.1, read on the forward strand.
CTTACAAATTTAATAGATTAACGTTGAATGGAAGTCAGTTGTGTCATTGTCATTCTGGACATGGTGTTAGGCAAGTTCAAATAGCTAAACGTGGGGTTACTTAAATATTGTAATTATTTATCTAATTCTCACACTTATGTCAAACATTATTTGGTTCACTTTAATAAAACTGAAGTGGTAGTAGTAATTCTAGTATATTTAGAAAAAAAAAGAACGACAAAGTTGAATAGTTTATAATGCTACACGCAAAAGTACAATAAAGTATTATTTATTTTATTTGCACAAACCATACTACAAACAACTTATTAGTTTAACCATAAAAAAAGATGTGATGAAAACGTTAACGCAATTCGCGAGCTCGTGTCAAAACTATTTTGACTATCATAAAAACGAAAATTGTACAATACGAGCAACAATAAAAATCAAAGCAAGTCATACAAACACGCACGACTGTCGTGTCCTTACCTTACCGACCGGCCGGCCTTGCGCCGCGTGCGCAGCTTTCGACATACCCTCTTACCCAACGAACTGACCAACCAACATAACGTGACCCATACCTTACTACAACTTATTAGGAGACCACCCAACACCCGTAGTTCTATGTTCGCTGGTCTATTAATTGACCAATATATCTTGACCTATGAGCGTTAAGGAGATATAAGGCTGTACTTCGAAAACGATGGATCTAGTCCACCTGGTGAGGTTGTCAAAGAATTTTCGCGGCATATTGCGAGGTTTCAGAATTTTGATCGGCCATGAACGCTTGATGAATGGGTTGATAATTCGAGTATAACTAAGATTGGCATGATTTTGTACAGACAAAAACATATTCTCAAGAGGTTTTGTAACAATTATGTCTTTTTGTCCTAATTTTCAAGGGTATGGTAGAATATGCGGATTATTCCTATGTTGAAATATGACAGTAGTAAGAATTCATATTCATTTATTCAAGATAATAGGGCTAGTATGCTGTACAGAATTGGCGTTATGTCGATTCACCCCTGCAGTGCAAAAATAGTACTTGTGACACAAACATAAGGACGGTAATTACATATGAAACAATGTGTTAAAACACAATTTTTTATAGACTCAGAATACCGGCTGTCTATAATCGTATACTAAAAAGGCTGCGGACATATCCATGCGAGTGTACTGCCAAACTATGTGGTTCGGCATGAAACTCTAACACGTCTCTACAGACTAGATATACGGAACGTGGGCGGGTGAGAAACCGATATAATAAACTACCTAATCCGTGGGTCAACGAACTCTTTGATATCAATGTCAACTAGGGCTGACCTTCTATGTCTTTTTAATTTGTGGTACAGACAAAGACGGCCACTGAAATCAGGTTACCACAATCTTTCAAATTTCCTCAATTGATTAATCAGCTTACTGTGTATAATGAGAGTAGATTGAAGAAATATGACAGTTTTGTATACTTTGATGTGTGACTGTACGTACAAGGATTATGTCAACTTTTTCACTGTTTACTTTATTCTTGCAATTCGCCTAGCAGACTTCCCTTACCCCAAACCTCCGTTTGCTAACTCGCGAAACACGCCGATAGTACAGTCAGCCACACATCAGGTTACTGCAATCTGTCAAATTTCCTCATTTCATATTCAACCTAACGTGTATGACAGTAAGATGAAAGTCGATTGAAGCAATTTCGCAGTTTTGTATACTTTGATGTGTGACTGTACGTACCATGCGACGGCTTTCCACAGGTCGCTGGACCCGCACTTTCACGTGAACTCAGCTAGATGTTTGTATTAGTCAGACATAAACTAGTCAAATACAACCTTATAGGGTCTTTCAATGGAATTAAGCTAGGCAGTGGTCGGTAAAAAAATATTTCTATCCAATGGATGTTTTTCATTAACCCCGCATTTTCTATTCACCCCATACACAGAGACAGAATGGTCCAGATTTGAAATTGCTCACATATTGAGAAGAGGAGTATTTTAACATGATGCTTTGTGATAGATAGATACGAGTAGACATATTATTTTTGCACACTGAACCCAAGAGTTGAAAAGAAGCTTACGATATGGAGCGGACTTAATTTAGAAGCGGCATATTCACACTAGCTTTATAAAAATCTGAGGTACTCATTGGGGAAAACAGACGCAGAAAAGCTGTTCCAATTCTTGGCAGTGCGCATCAAGTTTAGGTACTCTATTGTACAGAAATAGAACACATGAGTGAAACAACAGCGATAGATAGTATCTTCCAGACAACCTTTAAGTAGAGTAAAGAAAACATTGTGTTGACAATGAGGTAAGGCAGTCCAAAGCAGTTGCTAAATGAAATTGAATTGTTAAATGTAATTGAATATAATAAGAACACCAATCACTCACTTGTAAAATAAATGCGGTTGACATTTCATAGTGGTTGACTCGTGTCATCCTTCAATCGACCAGAGCAGTGGGCTACTGTATCTTATGAATCTTAAGTAGACTTGTCGCGTGGAAAACTTGCTTTGGAGTTAATAAAGTCTTTGAATCATGACACGTCAAAATTCTTCAATCATTTAGTTACTATTTATTTAGATACCTACGTCAATTTGCTATTGACTTTACGTGAAAACAAATATTTATTTCTTTATGTAAATTATTCTTTATGTACTCCATTGACCTGACTTCATACTAAGACGTAGCTTATATACTTGTCTATATAAATAAATACTTGAATATATACATAAAGTTTAAACATACTCGACATTTTAGACATGCATTGTTAAAAAAGACCTAAAGGCTATACTTAAGATCGACCCATTTCGCCCCAAGTCCCCAATCAGCGGCATTCCTCCGCGGAACCAAAACAGTAAGTTGATTTGGTATGTTTTTTTTATGTGATAGGTGGCAGACGAGCAGACGTATCACTCGATGGTTAGCGATTGACGACACCCATAGACACCTGCAATACCAGTCCCCCTTTCCAGTCAATTGGGCATCCAGTACCCTCACACACTCGACAAACCACAGCGCAGGCGCTACTTCACGCCGGTCTTCTGTGAGGCCACGGTATAACTTCGGTTTTTATGCCGAAGCGTGGCTCTCTCACGGCTGTACAGAAACAACTTCTATCTGCCCAAACTCATACGCATCAGATCTATTTTATAACACAAGGAATTGGACTCCTGATCTCGCAATGCGCACAATCGCTAAAATTATAACACAATTAGCAATTAAACACAGTCCCACATTTGGTGTCGCATCGTAATGTATTGTCGCAACGCATCGCATAATGGCTGCGTTGCGGCGTTATGCGTCTACGCAAGCTTCCGCGACGCCCCCCTAATGGGGGTAGGATTGCTGTTGCTATTGTTTTTCTTCGTAACGTTATTCTAGATTTAGACTTGGTAAATCGGGTCATACTCTGTTGTACGTACACACTCGTATTTTTTTTATTTAGCCTACATTCTGCCACTGCTGGGCAAATACCTTCCTTAAATCTCTCCATTGATTTTTTCCACTGCCATCCGTGGCCAATCAAGTGATCGTCACTCCATCGCTTTTTAGGTTAGGTTAGGTTAGGCCGTTATCCGTCTGTCAGGTAATCATTGGGTGACGATGTACACACTCGTATATGAATGTTAAGTCATAAATATTAATGATACATTTTTATGCACTTCACCTTCAAATTAGATACAAATAAATGGTCACAATTCGTAAAAAGATGCATGGCAATATGGTTCTTGAGTTGCTTTTCAATCCTGTAGATGAACATAATGTTGTTCTCGTATATTGAGGAAAAAAACGTTAATTGAGAAGTTAAAAACAACTTCCAAATCCTCTAAGCAGAAAAAATCTGCTGCAAATTGTATCCCAATACGGGACCTCAACTGAACTTGTCGTTTTATTGTTGGCCAAGTTACGGCTAATTCAATACACACTATTAAGCAATCATCCACTAGAGATAGCTGTGGAAAAAAACATGGTCAGCTGTATTCGAACATATCTAATTTTCTCCCATTTACTCGAAGTGGCCCTGCCGCAGTCCATGCTATTTAGTTTCACCAATGATGTTACGCTCAAATTGTCAAATATCTGTTGGCCGATCAAGCCTACGGCTTGAGAGATAAAGTCGAAAAGGATATAGGTTGATCTCCTAGCGGTGGTTAATGATTGGCAGGAGATGGCTCAGGACTGACAAAGATGGAGGTTCTTATTATAGGCCAAGGCTCACTTTGGATCGCTGCGCTAGTTAGTTTTAAACTGGGTAATTAATTAGCCTTAATCCACGTGAAAGTAAGTTTTATAACCGTGTCTGCATATCCTCGCATGTATATTCTAGCATTTCCGCAGGCGGAAGATTTGTTCAGGAAGTCTGAACAATTCCTAAATAGGCTTAGGTAGAATTAGGTAACCCATCGCGGTTTTGATTCGATCATTCCTGCGGTTGCAACGCAACTTATTGCGATGGAGCTGAGTCGTGATTTGATTTTGATAATGGCTGTATTGTTTCTTGGTAAAACACGTTTAGCTGGTTTGCGGTGGGTTGCGAAAGTGTGGATGATGGAATGGCTTTGTTGATGAGAAGGAATCTTTAATTGAATGGAATGTAATGGAAGACCTAATTTACCTAAACACAATTTACATACCTTTTTAAGGTACAACCATAGAATTAGAATGTAAAAAAAGAACTAATGTCATTCGGTAGACGCTACCTGAACCGAAACCCACATGTGTGCGCACAGACTAAGGAAAAAAATACTGTGTGTGCTTAGAATGCTTGTCATGTTCCATCACAGTCCCTCATATTAATCTAATGGATCTTATTATACTAACAATAAGTATAAAAGATGTTCGATTAATCTACAAAATAGGAGTTCACAAATTTCCAGCCGTGGCGATTACTTGTGTGATGATAAATTGTTGACATATCGGTACATTACATAAAGAAAGTACATTATCATCTGTCTCTTTTCCACATAAGCAGCATCCATAAGATTGTGTCTTCTCTATCCCATGCTTTGTTGGTCTTTTAGCAAGGCAGCATACGAAATCTATGATCACAGAACTTAAATCAAAATATTGGTTGAGTACTTGACTTGCGAAAGCATCTACGCACAATATCAAACATAGGATAGGTAGTTGCTATGGTTAATGTGACACAACACATAACTAGGTACCTTTTGTTCCCATGAGAATCGAGAGCTGACGAGAGAGGACAATTATTCGAATCATTCAACCAAAACATTACAGTGGCTGATAGAATTATTATTCAGAGATACAAAGTAAATAGTGATTATCATTAGGGAATAGTTATGACCACCAACGAACAAGGCCATTAATTAATTGATTTGCCAATTTGCGACCTGTTTGCATCTGATTACGTCTATGCACATTCATTTAAATATTATGTCATTGATTTTTAATTATACTGTTTGGTGGTATCAGTGGGAATTCCAGTAAGCATTTAGTGTATTGTCCTACCGATATTAAGTTACGGGTGTCGGTAATATAATCTCTAGACACACAAATCTGGACTGAAAGCGTTTAAAGAAGTAATCCCATAAGCGTTGTCATTCATCATAGGCCTTCACATCTGTGGCAGATGTTTCATCAAGCAACATCATGCGATGTGACCTTACAGCTGCGCTCGTAGCTGTAAAGTCTTATGTTGTCTTTAGTAGTTATTAAATTCCGAAAACACCGTCACTTCACTATATTTTCGGCCCTAATCCATGGTTAGATTGAGATCCGTCTTTTTGGAGCCCAAGGTATACTTGGAACTTAAGGGTGGGAGAGACGCGCTTCAGCATAAATGGGCCGGCTCGACCGGAGCGAAGCAGCGCCTGGTGTTGCTGTTCTATGGGCAGCAGCATTCGATTACCATCGGGTGATCCATCGACTTGTCTGCCACCTATCACATAAATAAATCACATAGATTTGAAAAATCCAGAGGATACCATCACTCATAAATACCAATGATTGTATAATTTGCTTTGATCATAAAAAATATTAGAAGCTGAAAAAATTTACATTTAAATTAGCCTATAGTTCCTCTTTGAGGTGAGTTTTATAAAAATAATGGTGAAAAAACTTGTTAAAATGTGTTAAAATTATGCAAAAGCTTGATGAAACTCACAATCAAAGGATTTGCCAATAAAATGTGGATACCCCTGAGACCAAAAGCAATTATTTTTAATAAACTTTTATCATACTAGAGGGGGAAACGAGCGAGCAGGTCACCTACTTACTAGTAAGTAATCACCGCTGCCCATAAACATCTGCGAGATCTAGAGAAGTCGTTGATGTGTTGCCGGCTTTTTAAGAAGGAGTACGCTCTTCTATTGAAGGTCCCTAAGTCATAGCTGTCAGTTAATACTAAACCGTTTCACAAAACTGTTTTGCGAATCTCGGCAATATACAGGGTGTATCTGTGAACATTTACATCCCTTTACCCACGTGTTCTACCAACTATTCTAAACAAATTTTGTTTTATGACTTTTGAAAATTCTCATTAAAAATTTCATCTTTCCATACAACGTCGGTCACGTGACTTGGTGATTTTGTATGGGGAGTCGAAATTTTTTTCGAAGAATTTAGAAAAGTTGTTGAACAAATGTTGTTCAGAATGGTTCATAGAACACGTGGTTAAAGGGATGTAAATGTTTACAGATACACCCTGTATAAAGCTAAATTTTATATTTAATCAAATCAAGTCAATACTTAGTTGCCTTACAAACAAAACTGTCACTTTTAAATAATTCCTAAATAAATTTCATCAATTTGTAATCTAGTTTAAAAGTTGGCGACATTTAATTTAATTTTTAATTATACTAATAAATTAATATTAATCAGCAATAAATTTGTTAAACCAAATGCAAAAATTAAAATTCATGGACTAACTTTGAGAATACACAAAGTGACATTTACAATTTGAACACGGTCAAATGTCCAAAATAGAATACAGCTGATTTATAATACCTTTGATGTATTTATTACAAGCTTATATAACACAAGTCTTTGCCCGTGACATGGTTTATGCCAATTTCTAATTTAAAATTGACATCGTTTCTTAATGTCATATTATTATGTTAGTAGTATCTTGGGAAAATGTCATACGTTGTTAATTAAATATGTTTGACAGTTCCATGATAAATGTTTCTAACATTTTTGGTTAGGCATATTATTATGTAATTGATGTTTCTACATTCTGTCTGGCCTACTGTTTAAAGTAGGTATTTATTTAGTGACATGAAAATAAATACAATTCGTTATGACAATACCAACTATTTCATTTGGTAGTGACAAAACCAGGTCAACTAAACAAAAAAAAAACAATGGATTGATACCCTTAGACGCCAAGTATTACCTATGTAAGTAAGTAAACATTTATTGACCATAAACAATTTTAACATTTCCATAACAACAAGGAACTGCAGACATATGTAATACAAGTATTCATAGTGACAGTCAAACACGGAGGAACACAAATACTATCGATAATCGATCGAGAAGGTATAACGTCATTTGATCTTCGAAAATGTTCTTCTACATTCTAGCAAAAGTTATCAGTAGGTAGGTATGATTATTGAAGATATGAATATTCCGATTATAATAATAGATATTGGAATTTGAATATTATATAATTCCTGTAAAGATCAGTGCATATAATTTGTTAAGTATATGAATATGTTTGCATTTACGATACGTGATATTATAATGATGAAAATGTCATGGCTCACTAGAATAAAATTCAATTTACCGTGATTTAGTTCTGTTTGTTTCGTTTTCACCCTCTTGTATCCAATTTTAATTTTAACATTTCTTATAAAGATGATACTTTGCATCTATCTAATAATAATGTTTAGATGGTTGGACAGCCATTCTCCTACACTCTGTACCAATAGATGGCGGCGGGTGGCGATTGGCATCGCGCCTGTATTTCGCGATGTTTTATTACGTCTATAGAATTGACCACTTTAAAAATAGTATGGATGATTGATAAATTACTCTTCCTCAGATTATTTTCCTTCCAGTTTATTTTTCTGTTAGCTCATCATTATCATCATCATCATCGTGATGCCAACGCAGGAAACAGGAGTCCTTGTGTGCCACTAACATCGGTCCTGTGCCAGCCTCATTCAGGTTTTTCCTACTTGTTTACATCTATCAGCTCAACTTATGAATGGGCGTCGTCTTAAAACAATGTTTCTATATTAAGACTTTATATTCAAGAAACTTTCCACCTAAGGTTGCCACTTTACCTTATAGTATTTATCTTACTAACATTCCTTATCCTTAACTTCTCAATCTTAAGGTTAATGACCTCATACCTACATTGAAGGTACGCTCGTGTACTCAAAAGGTATAATAAAGTTTTTTCTCCAAAGTTGATAGGAATTCAAACTTTATCAACACACCTTGAAATCACATATTCGTTCCGAGTGTAGGAACGTACAGTACATCAAAGTACTTATACAAAACTGTCAAATTTCGTCAATCAACTCGCATCTTACTGTCATACTCATTAGGGTTGAATATTCATTGATTTGACAGGTCGTTGTAACCTGATGTGTACCTGACTGTACTGTACATCTAATTTATTCCTTTTCCTTTGAAAAACTTTAGTTAAAGGACGCTCTCTACTATCGATGTCCGTAAACAGTCACGTACAAAAAGGTTAAACTGCTTTGGACGGTCTTAAAATCGTTAGCTTTGTACCTTTCTTAGTCGGTAGGGCTTTTAGAAAGGCAAGTCTGATAGATATAACCTTTGAACAAGACTTTCTGCTGACCTGTTGACTAGTTTATTATTTAAATTGAACCTTATCGCACCCTTATTCAAACAAAGAAATAACTCAAAATTTCACATTTGTGGGAAAACGCATTTGAAGTTTGACACCTCCGCTTAGTGTACTTCAAAATTAAATAAAAAATAAACTAATAACCATAGCCTTGTTTTAAAAATAGGTATGAATAGTTTAAAACATATAGAAATTAATTTGTATGAAGATCATAGTAATTTATAAAAGGAAGGTATTTATTTATATTGTTGAAAAAAAAGTTCGTACTTATTTCACTTTTTGATAAAAATATTAATTTAATTCCTTCAAAATGGTACGATGCAAGTCAGAATGTTGCTGTTTTTTATTGTTATAATTTAAAAGGTTTCATCTTTTTTACTTTTATTCCAGTATAAGATAAAATTAAGTGTAACACAAAGACTTAAATTTATGTAAAAAGGTGCATTTTCCCCCCAATTGGGCCTCCGGTGCCCTCACTTACTCGACGAAACACAGCGCAGGCGCTGCTTCACGCCGGTATTCTGTGAGACCTTGGTATCACGCCGGTCGAGCCGGCCCTTTCATGCCGAATTACGTTCTGCGCTGCGTAATTTTGCGCGTTATTTGTTATGTCGACGACGCACTGGTGACAGTCCGAGTTTTTGAACTTCGGGGTGCTACAGTACTTGTCACTGCTGCTAGGCGCGGATCCAGACCTCAAAAATGGTTGTGGGCATCTAGGGATTATCTGACTTGGGACATAGTGGAAGGGGGGTTCTAGCGGCTCGTTCCCCCTAGCTACGCCCGTGATTATGGGCATCTCAGGATTTTCCGACTTGGGGTATCGTTGAAGGGGGGTCCTAGCGGCTCGTCCACCCCTAGGTACGCCCATAATTGTGGATACAACCTCCCCCGCCAATCCCCCTCTCCCTCTCTTAGAATCTCTTAGAATGCTGATCCTAAGTTGATAGAAGTAAGTGCAAAGTCTCAAGTAAATTTAAGGCTGTGGGCATGCCCTCAGTGCCCACAATGGTGGATCCACGCTTGACTGCTCTGGCAGAGGTTGTGTCAAGGGGTACACTTCACAAGTCCGAGGCAATCTGGTTTCTCAGTCCTCGGAAAAAGTCCTCCTGGATTCACCATTGTGGTGGGTGGGACTACCATCCCAGTTGGAGCTACCCTTAAGTACTTGATACTCGTGGTTGACAGCAGATGGGAGTTTACCGGGCACCGGCAACGGCTGGTCCCGAGATTAGTTGGCGCTGCGGGGCTCTTAGTCGGCTGTTGCCCAACCTAAGAGGAGGCGATGAAAGCTGTCGCCGTTTAAAAATGGGGTAGTAAGATCGATTGCCCAATACGGGGCACCGATCTGGTCGGGATCATTAAAGAACCGTCATAAGGCTTGTTTCAAGTACAAAAGGTCATGGAAGTTCAGATAATTATAGGATACCGTACCATTTTTCACGAGGTGGCGTGCGCCATAGCAGGTCCCCTTAAGGGATCTAGATTATCTAGACGCAGAAGTCCAGGATTTGTTTACTGGCAAAGTGCTCAAATTCGCAGTAAATGGTGCCGGGTGTTTGTGGTTCCTTCGTTGTTTCTGGTTTCCATAGTACAAGGGAAAACCTTAGTTTAGGACCAGGGCAATGTATGTGATATTGTTTCAATTTATTTATTCATTTTTATTTATTCTCCGCTGGACGCAGTAGTGCGGTAGTAAAGAGCTGCTCAGGACACGGCACTAAGTGAATGGCGGCGCCGGCGCCTAACTAGTTCGACACCGAAGGTTCTGAATCACGACGTCGGATTCTGGAGCCGGTCTGGCCCATCTTAGACAGATGGATTCGAAGAAAGTGGGGTGGATCGATGAGCTATCTGTTGACACAGATCCTCTCATGACATGGCTAAGTTGGAAGGTATCTATGCATCGTTGCCGGTGCAGATGTGTACGACTGTGCGGAAGATACCGCACAGCACACAATGGCGGAATGCCTGCGTGGGATGAATCAAGGACAACATTAACCGCCCTTGGAGATCGGAACCTCTTATTGCCGCCCGTCCTAGAGAAGATGGTCAGTATTGGAAAGTGCCTTGGAGTTCTGTTTCATTTCATTTAATAAAATATGCCATCATCTTACACCACGTAAAAGGATTGACTAGGAATTTCGAAAAAAAAACGATTATCGAATATCGCAGATCTAATATTCGAATATACGGAACAGTTTTATATTATTTTTTTTCGAATATTCGATTGCAAGCCCTAGTTGAGCGGCGTACGTATATTTATATTTATGTACAATGACAGTCATACAAGAATTAATGTACGCGCAGGCGTATAATAGACACTCATCGCAACACGAGCGGAGTCACAAATCCCCTGCTAACCTTTTAACCCCCTTTCTCCCCGATGGAGCCTTCAATACCATCATTTATTTTCTCGTCGAAACACAGCGCAGGCGTAGCTTCTCGCACTGGCACTGCCGTGCCTCCAGATACTTTACAATCAAATAGATATAGATAGTTACTTTACAATCAAATTTGGTGTCATTCAATGTATGAGGGTCATACTTTTTTGAATCGTTATCAGATATTGATGTATTTTGATCAACTAAACCTATATCATCCGCGTCCTAGATAATGACGCCATGCTAATACAGATTAAAATTGCCATTATTACGATACTTTCAGTAACGTGACATGTATGAATTTACTTTAATAGTGAATTAATTTAAAAAGTTGAAAAAGTAATATTTCTAAAGTTATTAACACAGAGACTCAACTCCAAATACCACAACGGTAATCGTGAATTAACAGTACAACATTGAAATAAGTCTTATTAAGTTCAGTATCTTATGAAACTTTTAAAATAAAACAGAATTATGTCTAAAATGATACGTAGAAATTTCAATTTTTTTTCTAATAAAGTGAACTAAGTATAAATTATTGCACTATTAGATTAAATATTAGAGAAAATAAATTTTATCTGGCAGTAAAACACCGGAATGTTTGGTTTTATTTCACTCAAACACGGAAGAGCAGCGGTCAAACCTTGAACAAAGCTGGCACATCACTGAATCTTTCGCTTTACCGGAATCAACTTGTTCGCGCGTGTTAGTAAAAGAGAGGCGGACCATGCGCTGTCTCCCTCAGTTTGCTCATATTTGATTGGCTGTTCGAGTGAAACGATAGTCCTTGTTAAGTTATTACAGTTTTTGATGAAATCTCGGAAAACGCGAATTTTGAGTTATTTCTTTGTTTGAATAAAGGTGCGTTATGACCTATCTCATAGCTTGTATTAAATATTAACCACCAACCCGCTCGTCTTCATTGTCTTGCCCGTGATAAGTTCCAAATTGTACTAATAGATGGCGCTGGGTTTTAATTACATCACGTAAGAGTTGCGCCTTTTTGGTTTAATTTTAGATTTTATATCGCTGTCTTTAAGAAAAAAAAGCGTTGGAAGAAATGCATATTTTTTCTGTTTTTTTTTACCTACGTTCACGGCTACGTTATTGAAATGAATTGCTGCTTTAAGAATTGTAACATTTAGCATTGTAATAAGAAATATTGCAACAAAATTGCGTGATTTATTCCCCCCCTATCATCATCATTACCACTCCCCCTTTCCTTACTCCCGGATAATATGGAATGGTGTAATATTTTTTCCTTCTTCTATACACCCTGGCCATTTGTCATCGGAAATAAACATGTTTGTGGCAGATGTAAACGAATGTGAGGATTTGTGCATCTATTGATATTACTTACGTTGATGAAATCAGTGTATTTGAAAGCCGTAACTTACAAATACGTAACTTACAAATACATTTACTAGGCGACCAAATAATTTTAATTTTTGTTTTCAAGGTAAGTATACTATTTATTAAGGTATATTTACTAAGGTCCCGGGTTCGATTCCCGGTCAAGTTAATATAGGAAATTACATTTAAGTTTTCTTGGATCTGGGTGTTCTGGGTTGACCCCCCCTTATTATTGTCAGCTGGTACTCATAGTACAGAAGTTGCCCTAGTTTGAGACCAGGTTGTTTGCTGTGATTTTCTGGCGCATTTTTTTTTTATAATTAATTTGATACTTAATTTGATCTCACTGGATAATAAACTTTGCCATAATCTGGGTAAGTATTATGTTAGCGATTGTACAACAAAGCTCCCTGAAAGCGCCCGACCAAACTTATGATTGGATTGTGTGTATGAGTCGTATGCTCCAATCAATTGATCGGATTATGTATGTGTGAAGTATAATAAAACACGATGTATGTATGGCTTGCAGAAAAAAAAAGTTGCCATTTTTTGCGAATTATACATCGTTGTTTTTAAGTCATTTTAATTCTGAGGCTCTTATAATAGGTAGCACGAATGATACCCTTTTAGCATGTTAGACCATCAAAACAAAAATCAGCTGTGCCATACAAAAAATAATATCCATAGGCAATAGTGTATGGAGCAGCAGATTTTTATTTTGCTTATTTTGATGATCATTGTTTATGAAACAGGAAGGCAAACGAGCAAGCGGGTTACCTAATGGTAAGTGATCACCGCCACCCATAGATAATAATATCAGCTACACCAGTAACATGCTAACGGGGCTTTATGCGTGTAACCTATCATGAAAGCTTCGGGATTAAAATTACTAAATTTTAACGTTGTATTTTACCTATCTATTCTATATCTTCTATCTTCTATACTATTTATAAAGAAATAACTTCTATAGACAACGACAAGGCTTATAGGTAAACCGAAAACACGAAAAGATTGCGCGATGTAATTGGGCACAGCGCCATCTATTACTTCATTTCTGAATTACGCTCCCGAAGCGAAGTGAGGGCGGGCCATTATAGTATTATAAAGGCATAATTACTCGATACCATTGAATTATCAAGCTAAAAATAGGAATCCATTGATATTTATTTAGATCGGGTCTCTAAATGTTAATTATGTCATTTGTGATATAATAATACGTATGGTTAGATCTCATTATTTTGTATTGCACAACGAACCAGAAATAAGTAGGTACGATATTAATAATAAGTCACCGGCCTACTATAAGAACAAGTTTATTATAATGACCTATGCATTCTTTGTCAAACACGAGCTAATTCTGTTAACTGGCTGGATGTTTTTTAGTAACTAAATTAAACTATTATTTTGAGAGGCAATGGACTTTTCTGCTGACGCTATTAACATTATATTAAACTAGCGGCCGCCCGCGACTTCGTCCGCGTGGAAAAGTAACTTTTTACCCCCCTTTTAACCCCTTACAACCCCCTTTTTGCAATAAAAAGTAGCCTTTGTTCTTTCTCAGGGTCTAGATCATCTGTATACCAAATTTCATTGAAATCCGTTCAGTAGTTTTGGCGTGAAAGAGTAACAGACAGACAGACAGACAGAGTTACTTTTGCATTTATAATATTAGTATGGATTATTCCCAGTTGCATCCGCGCCGCCGATTCGGAATCGTGTTACGCTTAAACCATTGTCCAGGAGATTTGTCTTTTAATTATATTGATGCGTTCTGAATTAATGTATAAACCTCATTGTATTTTTTATTGCTGTCGCTACTAAAAAGTAGGTACCTACGTAGGTAGGTATAGTATTTATAGTAGTAGACATGCATCGCTCATTATTTAACTTAGAAGATCAAGCGTCTTTTATTTATTTATCTAATAGGTGGCAGACAGGCAGGTGGATCACATGACGGTAGGCGATTGCCGCCCCCAATAAACACCAGTGGAGTGGAGAGTACCAGTGGAGTCACAAGTGCGCTGCCAACATTTCAACCCCCTTTCTTCCCGATTTTTCTGCGTGATTTGGATGAACGATACGACATATTTAGAGATTCCCTACATTCTTCCTTCCAAATCTCTAATTCTACGTCAATATCGAGTCCAAGAGAATAGCCCCTTTAGTAGCAGATTATATCACCAAGGTAGCTAATCAGTCCCTTGACAACTTTTTGCTTTTTTTGCTGTCGCTACCGCTAATAATACTTGTCGCGAGCTACGCTCCGGCGCTCATGCGGGCCGTAACAGTGAAAACGAAGCTAACGATCGCTTCGGGCTGTGTGCACACGCCCTAATGTGCGCTGTGAGAAATTACCTCGTAGTGAAGAAGGAACAGTGAGACATGTTTGTTTAGAGTCTGTAGGCTTTTATATCCGATCCTATCCGAACCGATCCGATCCCATCCGATCCGATCCGAACAGCTTAGGACTGATTACATTGGAGTAAGGGAAGGGAGAGCAGGAGGCTGCAGCCGTGGCAGGCCTCCCACCAAGTGGACCGACGATCTAGTGAAGGTCGCGGGAGTCCTTCGGATGCGGGTGGCACAGGACCGATCTGTGAGGTTGGGGGAGGCCTATGTCCAGCAGTGGACGTCTATTGGCTGAAATGATGATGATGAAGGGAAGGGAGCCCTATTATACTCGGCAGTTGGTATTTGAATTTGGTGATTTGGCTGATAATGAAGCTTTTTACAATCGGGGCTATCGCTTGCGAATAATCCGTTAGATGGCGTACTAGAACTGAGGTCCATCTAAACGGTGCCGCGGTGATAGGTTATTTTTTACAAAACAGTAGGTAAAAGAAGTGATTAAAGGGATGTAAATGGTGGTATTTTACTGGTTTCTTCGATATACTGTAACTTTAATGCGTAATTTGAATTTTTCTTGGCTTTCGGTTCCTGAAATAAAATAATTTCATTTCCTTTACTGCTACTTAGGCCTTCTGGCAATTAGTGTGTTATTTCTTTTAAGAAATTAAGTATTTAATGAAAATTAGATTACATCGTACATTTCAGTAAAGTCAAGCTTATTGGAGTAAAATAAAAAAAAACTAGTTAAGTTTAAGTGAAAACCGTTATCTTACATTTTGGCAGATAATCTAACAAATCACCTAATGGTAAGTGATTGCCACAGCCCATGGGCACGGAAGAGTAATAAGAACGCTGCCAACCTTTTAAGTCTACTTCCTCCTTGGGCTTCTACTTTCATTTGCTCGGTGACAAAGCGAAATTTCTGCTTCACATTGGTTTTCAGTGAGGCTGTGGTATCGCTCCGGTCGAGTCGGCTCATTTTAGCCGAAGCGCAGCTCTCTCAAGGGCAGCCTAATCAATGCAGTGACAGGATTCGTTTTTTTTTTGACATATGGCTTACAAGCAGACGGGTCACCGACAGTCATAGAAATCGACAACTTAAGTGCACGGCCAATCTTTTAACCCCCTTTCTCCCGAATGGGCCTCCAGTAATTATTTTTTTATGATATAGGGGGCAGACGTACAGACGGATTAACTGG
Organism: Cnaphalocrocis medinalis; assembly: GCA_014851415.1. NCBI lineage: Eukaryota > Metazoa > Arthropoda > Insecta > Lepidoptera > Crambidae > Cnaphalocrocis > Cnaphalocrocis medinalis. The sequence goes on from CM026288.1 coordinate 7,530,933, forward strand.
TAAGCAATTACCGCCGCTTATGGATACCCGCATCACCAGAGGAGTCACAAGTGCGCTGCCGACCTTTCCCATTCATATTTGGTTGCCTCCAGGTCACCGTTGCTAATTATTTAATTAACTATGCCGTCACCCAGTATATCACATCGCTTGTGCAACGCGACGTGTTGGCGTGTTACGTATTTGTTACGTAACGTAAGCGAAACGATTGTGCACTTTGATAACATGTTTGTAGTTCAGTACTTTACATCCAGTTTATTTAATAAGCAGCTTCCCTTAATTTTATAGGTAACTGTGATTAGTATCTTTGGGTAGCATTTTTAATCCATACTAATATTATAAATGGGAAAGTGTGTTTGTCTGTCTGTATGTTTGTCTTTCTTTCACGGCAAAACGGAGCGACGAATTGACGGGATTTTTAAGTGGAGATAGTTGAAGGGATGGAGAGTAACATAGGCTACTTTTTGCCCCCTTTAACTCCCTATTATAGGGAAGTAGGGGGCGCGAGCGAAGTCGCAGGCAAAAGCTAGTAACATTAGGTAGTATATGCTAGTATAGTCACCAGCTAGTATTTAATGAATTGTATGAACTCCGCTCAATAGTGATTATAGAGTTTTTGATTCTGATCATCTACTTTTGCTGTTGTCTGTACGCTATAGAGGTAGTTTGCAGGAGAAACTTGCAAAACATCGAATATCCCTGCTAACTCCGAAGCTTAGATAAATGATTCTCGATAAGGACATGTCTAGGAAGTTTGGCATTTAGCGAATATCGGGGACTTGCTCAACAGTCAATAAGATTTACAATTTACTTCGATTGTATGGATAGTTGTTCGTGATTATAGAAAAGATAAAAATTTATTCGCATTATCTACTGGTCACATCACAGTAGCGATGCCTTGATTTCTATGATAGAGGCGTTTGCCCTGCAGCGAGACAGTATATTGGGTGATAGTTTCATAAGTCCAATTTATAATTACCTTGGGCTATAAGAATCGTTTTAAAGGTAGATTAATACTCATAGTTGCACAAAGTATGTAATGCCAATACAATAAAGTGTTCTAGTCCCTAATAGCTTATTTCTTCCAGAGCTTTGTGGTAGATGAAAACTATGAATAGTTGCAAGTTAGATTATAATGGCAAGTAATGATTACCCATTTATCTGCTTATACATCAGACTCAAGGAAGTTATTCTGAATACAGTTACTAACCGCAGTTTAATACTTATTACATTGTAGAAGTGGCTAACTACAAAGACTTACTCAGCAATTTTCTTCGTTGCATTCCAACTAATTTTCTATACCGTTATCTGCAATGCAACTGACATGAATATAACTGCATCTACAAGATGTACTTAAATGTCAGGAGTTCAAACAAGTTCTTGAGATGTGAAGGGAAAGTAAGGAAATCCACGGATCACGAGAGTTATAAGGAAACCTTAGAATTGTTGACGAAATCACAGAATTATAGTTATTGTAAGTACCAATTATTGGCTTGGTACTAATAAGTAAAATACCTAATAATCAATTAAGTACATAGTTCGTAAGAGCAATGGGAGCTCATTGAATAAGCACGCGCCTTCCATTTAAGAGATCATGGTTCATATCCAAGCATTCTATGGATTTTTCAAATCTATGTGCTTATTTTATCATTGGCTAGGCGGTGAGGGAAAACATTACGAGCAAACTTGCATGTTTTGGCTAGTTTCTGTAACGTGTAACCATGATTTGGTCTGGTGCCTTGTTAAAAGGGTTTGCGAAGGTCAGACGGCAGTCAAACCGTTGTAATTATGAGACTCCCTAAATTATGAATTATGGTCTACTAAACGTACCCAGGGATCCATAGGAACTATTTTGGACGCAACCAGAAATTACACGTTAAGACAATTTTAGACCACTCTGCTCTGTTAAATTTGATACGTTGGCTGTGTTGTTAATACATAGTATAGCGTGCATGTTACTATGTAAGTACCTATTTGGACATCTTGGAGGTAACTTTTATACCAGGTTTATCTGTAAACAATTGCATCTAACCCCATCTTGTACCAATCATTCTAAGCAAGGTTTTGTTCAACCACTTTTAGAAATTGGTTACAGATTCTTTCGACTCCCCATACAAAATGACCAAGTCATGGCCCAACATTGTATGAAAAGTTGGAATTTTTTTATGCGAATTTTCAGAAACCATAGACCAAATGTTGTTCAGAATGTCTGCTAGAACACGTGGTTAAAGAGATGTAAATGTTTACAGATATAGCCTGTATGATGCTGACTGTACACTTAAGCCCACAACTCATTTCACTAGTGAAACCCTACAAGATAATACCGATATTAGCATGTAAAGACAGTAAATGTATAATGCATGTTGGACTCTACGCGGCTTGAATTTAGGTTGAGCTAACTAGTTCAAGTACAGACTTTCTTTATTTCACACAGCCTTTTGAATTAACGACCTTTGAAAATGAACTTACTATTGTTTTCGTTTCAATGGGATTTTTGGTATATTTTTCACTAGATGTGCCCTGCAGTTTTGGATATAAATTTAAATGATAACAAACAAAAAAAAGCTAATGAGAATTTAAAGTGTATTCCAATTTTAATCAAAATTGGTCTAGCCGTTTCTGTTTGAAGAAGTACCTAATATAACATTAACAGACACTCAAATAAGTTCCACCTATATAATAATGGTACCATGATCGTACCATGATCCAGGTTTTGGTGACTTTGATCATTACAACTAAGCGACTACCACCTAACCTTCAGAACTTATATATAAGAAGGAACCATAGCTTATATTGTAAACTACACAAAAGAAAATTAATATTACCATGGCAAAAGATACCTTGAGACGCGGAATATTAAATGCTAAGAGGATTTAAATGTCTGGTTTTATGGAAGCGAAAATACTACGAAAGGTTTATGGTTGACCTCGTCTGACCTTAAGGTCAGGTGTAGCCAATCGAGAAGTAAAAGCTTTTGATAAACTAACAGTGGTATGTCCCTAATATTATAGCGCACCTACTCTACGGGCTCAGAATAGACGTTAACTTAATTTTTCCAAAATAACTATCCATACAAATATTATAAATGGGAAAGTCTATCTGTCTGTCTGTCCGTTTGTCTGTCTGTCTGTCTGTCTGACAGTCTATCTGTCTGTCTGTATGTTTATATTCTTTCACGGCAAAACGGAGCGACGGATTGACGTCATTGATAGATAGTTGAAGGGATGGAGAGTAACATAGGCAAATTTTTGTCCCTGTCCAACCCGTCCTTTTAGGGAAGTGGAGGGTACGAGCGAAGCCGCGGGCAAAAGCTATAATTATTAAACCTGACATCAGTTTGCTGCTATTCGTTAAGTAGACCGTGATGATATTTACATTTTCCTTATAATTCGTAGGATGTAATTTATTCGTTTTATTAAAATAAGATCGAATTTAGATTGTCATTTTAGCGTTGTGTCCTTCTCGATAAATACCAGTTTGACGGGTATAAAAACTGACTTTGTGATATGATACTTGTGCATAAGTAAGTCTACGTATACGTTTTGGAATAACAAAAACGAATAGGTTATAATTAGTATATTATATTGAATATTTAGTCATTTATTTTCATATCTTTGTCTTTTATTTATTTATAATTATATCAAGTGAGAGGAAAACATAGATAGACCTAAAGCGATTGATTGAGATGCAAAACGCCCCGTTGCGTTGGTCTATTGGTGGCACCGGCCGTGATCTCGGGGTTCATTTCCCGGGTCGAGCAAAAAGTATGTTTAGATTTTTTCGAACATATCTCGGGATTGTGAACACCAATCCGCACAGTATAAGAAAAAATAATAATTAGTATTGGTTGTCTATCGATAGTTTTTCACGTATCAATAATAACAATAGATATTTTTATATATTACTAGCGGCCGCCCGCGACTTCGTTCGCGTGGACTTTAGGTTTTACGACCTCACATTAGAAACCTCAAAAATTGTAGCCTATGTGTTATTCTGATGTATAAGCTATATTGTGGTAAAGTTTCATTCAAATCCATTTAGTAGTTTTTACGTGAAAGAGTAACAAACATCCATACATCCATACAAACTTTCGCCTTTATAATAGTAGTAGGATTCGACTAGGTAATTTCAGCACATGAAAAATAGTATCAGCCTATATACTGTCCTACAACAGAGCAAAGACCGCCATCATAGAAATCAAGTCATCTCTATTCTGATGGCTTAATCACCAGGCTTGCCCAATTACTAAAACATATGAGTATTTTTTCGCATCAGCACTCTTCTTGTGTAAATTTTGTACTATAATAGCATGTATTGCGTAGCTTTGTGATTGGCCGTATTAACCTCGAGGATACTAAAATATGGATTACAGGAAATTGAACTCAGGACCTTCATAATAACAGGCAAATTGCTCCAATGGCAGTGAACAAAGCGTGTGAGCCGATTTCTACAGCGTTTGTCGGCTACTTTCACCCCAGTGAAACCGTGCGTTTTTGTACTGAGCTGCGCAGGCGCCGCTGTGAACGATCGATGCGGATTTCGAATTGGAAAATATGCGGACAGATGGGGGTTACTAGGTTAGATATTACGGGAAATATTGAATAGCATAGATATTCTTGATTGCACGAAAAAAAAATTAAAGCAATATGGTTTTCTACAACAAAGGCAGTTACAACAAGGTCTTATCGCTTGTAGATATCTTCCAGACAACCATTGGGTAAAGGAGAAACATTTTTTTTTGTGTTCAGGGGACAAAATTGTGTAAATATTTCTTTTTGAAGATAAGATAGTGGTTTAAACGCCACATATATAAGTATAGTTTTAAGGTCTTAACCTTCTGCAGCTTGGGAAAGGTTTAATTGGAGGTCTATGCCCATTAATGGAAAAGACAGAACGAGTTAATCTTAAGAAGTTAAAGATTTTTCTTATATTTTCGCTAAGATTTTAGATTCAATGTTCCGCTGATGATTCAAATTATAGATTCAGTGTTGCGCTGACAATTTAGCCACAATTCATAGGAATATTTAAAAAAAAAATTTTTTTTCAGTTTTTTTTTTCTTAAAATTTTTTTTTTAACTTACCATTTTGAGATTTCAGCAACTTCCCACTTTAAGAAAACGTAACAGGAACGAAACAAATCCGCACAAACACAGTCAGCACACGTACAGTTCACAAAGACCGCACGAAAAAAAAATCACCAAAAATCAAGTTCACAATAGCATAAAGTGACAGCGTGTATAATATAAACTATTTTCGATTTAAAATTTATATTTCGAAATCAGACATGACTGTCCTGTCGTCTGCCCAGGTTGAGAGACAGTGTTGGACTGAGACTGCGGCCGAAAGTTTTGCCCGTTGTTAGTGATTCCAAACGTTGCGCGTGCGCTTATACGGCGACTTAACTGTCTTGACGTTTGGACTTGAATTTTGATTTGAAAATGAAAGTGATATTTTTATTGTTTCAATAACTTGTGCGATGATGACATAATGTTAATTTTTGGTATAAAATTGTTGATCGTATTAGTTATGAGACTAAGACTGACTTTATTTATGGCGAACAATGCATTAAAAGTGATCCAATTACGAGTATTAGAAAACAATATTTTTTAGCTTTGCTTACTATGTATAAACTAGTTGTAATGAAAAAACATTTCATTCAAATGGACTAAAAATGTTAATTATTATTAAGAAAATATTTTATAATTAAATATACATACACTATTACTTTAAATAAAAAAAAATATCATTTATTTCAACCAACTTAAGGTCAAGGCTTACCTTGATACCTTAGTATATAAGTAAAATAATAATTTATGATGTAGCTATAAAATAATTTGAATTATCAGAATCGTCAAATATGTTCATCAGAGTAATTAGATTTATTATTGCTCGGTGCATTTTTCATCATCCATTTTTAGATAGGTAATCATTTTTGTTAGCAGTTTATAGTGTAGAACTATATGATCAATAAAATACCGGAAAGTAGGTCAAAAATAAATGTTTGAATTGACATAAAAACACCGTAAAAGCGTCAAGTTGATTGAAACCTTTTAAAAACAAATTGTGCAGATTGATTGATTGAATTGAAAGTAAAAAGATTGATTCTTGGTTTACTTAGATTGCTTATGTAAAGTTTTCTTAAACAAAAGAGTGTAATCCATCATCTGTCAAGTATCAAGATGGTTGACATGGCTCACAATGTTTTTGTAAAAATCTCGATCATGGTTCCTTTCACTCCTTATGCGTGTTAAGTGCGTGCGAGCAGGATAGCTGCTTGCTGTTTTACATATAATTATGGAGACAATGGTTCATTAGTTCACTTCCTCCTTCATTTTTAAATAAAATCCTTTTTGAACCTGATTTGTTTAAAAGTAAAAATATTATAATATCTTTCTTCATCTTTATAGTTCATGCACAATCCAATCAATCAAATATCAGTTATTGCTTTAGTTATCCTAAGGTTACATCTAAGATTTTACAATAATATAATTATTATCACTTTATCCATTTCGGCGTATGTGATAATACCTGTGTTATAAAATTTTTTACACTATCATAAATAAAAAAATCTTGAAAACGCAAAATGTCCGTGGCCTAGGAGCATCCGAGCCATAAAACTATAACTAAACTGACCATTTTTAATGCTCAATACGGGACGCGGGACGTCCCGTACGATACAACGGGACTGAAAAACGGGACACGTTTGGCCAGTTAAACTAAAACATAAATGCTCCTCTTTCACGCCAAAACTACTCTATCTTCGGCAATGATATCGTCACTGGAAAGGCAACTTTTCTGCTGTGCGAAAGGGTCGTTTCGAGAAAAAGCCGTTTAAAGTTTTTTTTTTTAGAAAAAAATTCGTACCTTTTTGTCCTGTTATCCGATTTTAACAAAATAAATTGACAATTGCTACGGCATTTTTTGTTTATTTTTACACGTATATTGCACACTGTTGTGATAGCCAGAAATAGCTGTGGGTTGGGTAAGAGACACGCAAAAGAAAAAGTGACCTCAACTTTCTTCAAAACTTGGTAAGGCAAAGTTTCTTACCAAGCAGTTAATAATTTTATTGCAGTTTAAAATACTGACGTATTCATCAATAATCCATTGAAGTAAGTTAAAATTTCTTTTCACGTGGGTTTGAATCAGTGAAGTTAAATTACTTTTAGCACTGTCAGTATATTTATGTAGTGCTATAAAACTTATGTGAAGTGAATTGCCTATGTATGTAAGCGCACAAAAATTTCTTTAAGATATACTTTGTTGCAGTTTAGTGCAGGGTAAAATTACTTAATGTGATTATTTTTTTATTACTTCTGGCTTTTATTATTTCATGGAATAGTTTAATAGGTGTTACCTTAGTAAATACTTTCCTAAGATGATGAAAGATATTTATTACAATTACTACCTACATAAATTGGATTATTATTTTGTCATTAACATGAACTTATTTGTAGTGAACTATATCTATATGAACCAACAGAAAAATATGCTAACGTAGCTATATCTTTGGACAATAGTCTGAGTATCATTGTTATTACTATCCTACTATTAAAGGAAAAAATAAATCAAGTACCATTTTGAAAATTACGCTGTTTAGATCACAAAACAAGCTATGTATAACCTCCTTTGAAGGAAGTTTTAATATGTAGGTAGGTACTCTTTAATCATTATCAGGATTCTTGTTAGGTATAAAACTCCCAGATACGATTAGTCTCTTATGTAATCTGTAGCTTAGTCAACAAAATGACATTTTGTTGAGGTACGTTGAACAAAACGCGTAAAGTACTATGAAAATCACGGCGCTTACGCCTTTTCGTTCGCGAACAAATTTTATCCTAGAAGCGATATAGCGCTGCGTGAATTTCGCATGCTTAGACGATTGAATTATTTTTCAGCGGTACTTTCAAAATGGAACATGTCTTTTGCATGCGATAGCTCCTCTAGTTCTACATTTACCTCAATGCTTTGAGATTAGCAAATTTACTTACATATTATTAGTAATCAGACTACCAGTAGCCAATTTTACTCAAAGTGCAACTTGTATTTATTAACGGTAGGTAAAAATTACTTATATAACATTTGTTTAACAAAATCCAGAAATTGTTTTATACAAGAAATTGTGCCAAACTGGAAATACGAAAAATCTCCTTTTTTTCGGTTTCTTAACGCCAAAAACTTGCTCTGATCGTAATGGGACCCAGACAGAACGACGCAGAAAAAATCGCTGATTCCGAATATATAAATAACTCAAAATCGACATTTTGTTTGCAGCAGAAAAGTTGCCTTTCCAGTGACGATATTATATCTTAATACGTACACCAAAATAACACATAGGCTACAATTTATAAAAATATATTTTGTGGATTGTCTAAATATGGTCGGTAACTTGTCTAATATGGTGTCAATAACAAATTCCACGCGTACGAAGTCGCAGGCGGCCGCTAGTATACATATAATTTAATAAGTCAGAATTATATTTACGTCACTCTTAAACCTATAAAAGCGTATATTATTTATTATTGGAGTTTTAGTTTCCAAACTTATTTTCCCTGCTTTTTTTACTGCTCTGCTAACCCAAGCAACAAAAGCAACAAAAATCGAAACATGACATCTTTAACAAACGATCGCATTGCATTAAATAATTGTTTCAATGCACCGATCGCAATAATAATAATAAGGCCAATTGCAAAATGAACCACGGCGAGTGAAAGTAGTTCTGCACGACCATTTAATTTGACCTCCTCTGCCCCTCTCAGCTGGAGACAGCTCCATACTAACCGGGGAAGGCCTTAGAGCTGCAGAGGTCTAAGCACACTGGTTTTCTTTTACTAGTTCTGGACTGCCAGATTAAAAAGACCCCTCTGATTGTCCAGTGCAAAGAGATTTGAGTGCTTTTGAAGATTTAGCTGCAGACTTCAAAGGTCTATTGAGGCTGGTTTTGCAACATGAAGCAAATATCGTTTGGATCAAAAAATGACACAATAGGTGTATGAGAATTGTATAATTAGCACCATGGGATTTGGAATACTATTCTTTCTATTAAATGAGTCAATGGCTTTTGATTGTAATTGAATAAAAACTCACAAAAAACAACCTTCCAATTAGTGCCACTTAGTGCCAATTTTTTTATTTGATAGGTGGCAGATGAGTAGACGGATTACCTGATGGTAAGCAATTGCCGCTACCAATACACAGCCGCAACACCAATGGAGTCACAAGTGCGCTTCCACTCTTTTAAACCGATTGGCCTCCGGGTACCTTCACTCACTCGGGGAAACACAACGCAGGCGCTGCTTCACGGTGGTCTCATGTGAGGCCGTGGCATCACCCCGGTCGAGCCGACCCATTTATTCAATTAGCATTATTTTTTTATTATTTCATGCATTATCAATTTATCGCTTAATCTTAATCAATCAACACCAACCGAATGCAAAATGAAAGTTTTCTCCATTCCAAAATACTTTTACATTCCTCCACCCAGCGTTTTTACAAACGTAAACAAATAACTAATTATACGTCTACGTCAGTACGTAATGACTTGAGTAATACATAATTTGTATGCAATAAACTGTCAATAGTGTTGCGCAATTGGCACTTTTAGTGCCAAAATTAGCACACTTTTTATAAGTCCAGCACTACATTTTTGATCGAATGAAGCGAATATGACCTGCCCTGAGAAGATAGCATAAATTTAGATTTTTGCAATCAGCCGAAACAGACATCCATAGGTACCTATTGGACCTATATTTATGTTTCTTTGTATGCAGTTTTACAATAATCATGATCTATTATTTATTTTATTTATTCTTAATTGCACAAAAAAGTAAAATAGGCGGCTATACACCATTCTCTACCAGTCAACCATTGGTCGAGGCAGAAAGATTGATGGTGGCTTTTATATTTTTGTATTATTTAAGACAAATATAAAATGTTAACTTTGTATTTTCTGTGGCAGTGTCAGTTTCCCCATCCCTGATCTAGCACTAATCACCTATCGAGAGGGCATCACTAGCTGTCATTTTACAAGCGTTTTCGGCTTGACGGTTCGCTCGGAAGCCGACTTTCACTTTTTGCCGCTATCATTTTGCAAGTACAGTCTGCTACAAGTCAGCTACCCTATGGTTGCGGTTCATTTACACTTCGTTAACCGAGTTGGTTGATTTAGTACGCTTTGAGATTTTTATAAATGCTCAACTTGTCACAGCGATAGTAACTCAATGAATAAGAACTAGCGGCTTCTTAACGAGAGACTGTGGCTTCGAAACTTCGAAACCAAGCTGTACATCTGGATTTTACAAATGTAAGTACACTTTGCTACCATTCGGTAGTGTTGGATAGTTTCTGGAATGTGTAACCATGGTTCAGTTGGTCTGGTTTCCCGGTTAAAGAGTTACGAAGGTCAGACTTCCCAAATCCAGAATCACGGTCTAAGCGTAGAAGCGACAGTTTTGGCACCTTTTTGTATGGCCAACCCAATGCATTGGTCGAATTAACTGCCATCATTACATCCCTTTAACCACGTGTTCTACTAACCATTCTGAACAACATCAAGGACTTTTTAGAAGTCTACTTTTCTTTCTTCCTAATCTACACATGATTCGGCTATAGCGGCTACTTAATATTTAGGATAGATACTATTTATACAAAGTCAGTAACTTGTTCTGGCCATTTTACAGGGATAGGGAGTCGCAATTTTTTTCTGAGATTTTTATTTTATTTTATAGTAAAGCAAACGAGCAAGCGGGCCATCTGATGGCAAGTGAACACCGCCGCCCATGGACATCAGCTACACCAGAAGGAGTGCAGATGCGTTGCCAACCTTTTTAGGAAAGTATAGGCTCGTTTCTTGAAGATTTGGATGTCGGAAATACTGCTGCGGGAAGAATTTCCAAAACTCACAATACAAATTTTGTTCAGAATAGTAAACGACGTGGTTAAAGGGATATAAATGTTCACAGATACACACTGTATTAAGAAGTCGGCAGACCTCCCTTGGAAAAGCTTGCAGGCTTCAGGTTCATTAAAATCCTATAGTCCTATGATATCCAAAATGTTTTTCATAGGTAACTTTCTTAGTCGAGTGTACCACACTCATGTCTTCACGTCCCATTTGGTCACATGTAGATTGCTTTATTATGTCCGTCTTTGTAATCAACTTTGTTAACGCTTTTTAACTCGATTTTTAATGACGTTTTCTAAATTATAAAAAGTCATGCCTCATTTAATAATAGACTTCGTCTTCTCTCGTTAATGACTCTTTTATTTTTTAATTAACTACCAGTCCTCGACTAATTTCGTTGTGCCCAATTTTTTGCAGACCTATACAAATTTTAATTTTAGTATCTATCGTCCGATCATAAAATCTCCTAGATACATCATTCCATATCTATACTATTTATAAAGAGATATCTTCTATAGACAACGACAAGGCTTATAGGTAAACCGAAAACACGAAACGCTTGCGCGATGTAACACACACATACACAAAGCGCCATCTATTGGTTCGTTTCTAAATTACGGTCCCGAAGCGAAGTGAGGGCGGGCCACTAGTTGAACTAAGTAATAAAATATTTTTTGAGAATGACCATTGATATAAATCTTCATCCAGATACACAGTGATCTCAACAGCGCTGTCATTGGTAGTTTTAAAGCTAACAGACGCTTTCGAACATGCCGTAAAGCTCGAAAATAAAATTTAGTAGGATTTTCTTTCCCATCCTAATAGATAGTAATTGGTTTGACATTCCGAAAATCCGCTCCTTTGCTTTATTTGTGCTTCATTGGGATGTATATTTATAGATTTTCTATGATCGAAGTTAAAAATACCTACTCCTAATTATATTATGAACGACAGCAATTTATTTACAAATACCAAGCTAATGGACACATCAGAATGAGTTGGTATCACACATGGGCAAATATGACGGACATATAATTGCATGAAAGTTTTAAAGGTCAGGTCATGTCGTATTAAAAGGTAAAATGTTTATTACAAGACTTGAAAGTTTGGACAAGATTATTATGGCATTTTTATACTATAACGTTATATTTAATAATCTGCTAAATTATGCTCGTTGGTATCTTGGAAATTTTCAAAGCAGGTGCCTTTTATAACTATTGATATAATCCTCCTTCTCGATAACACGGCTATGGCGGCAAATCACAAGTTCCACTGCCGACTAATAGATGGCGCTAGGTGTCGATTGCAATGCGCTAGTGTTTCGCCTTTTCGGTTTGTTTAGGTTTGCCGGTGTCTATAGAATTTAGCTCTTTATCAATGGGATCTATAGACTAGTGGCCCGACGTCATTTCGTTTCGAAACAGTAGTTCCAATGCCCACCTATAGATGGCGATGGGAGTCTAGTGTTTCGCCTTTTCCGTTTGTATAAGGTCTGTCGATCTATGGAGTTTATTTCTGTATAAATAGCTAGAATAGATAGATAACGTTTATTGGTATAATAAATAGTATAGAAGATAAGTATTATAAATTTTGCTTGACATTGGCAAAGTTATCCTCATCAAGGAGTAATAATTATAAAAAAGAATTCTAATAAATCATTCATCATAATATCAAGCATGACTCACAAATTATAATTTAAAGTCAATACGAAAATCTGATCGGATTTCAACTGGCATTCTTAAATCGGTCTTCGGACAACTAAAGCGAGGCCGTTCACACAAAAAATGTAGTCACGGACACACGGACAAAGCTATTTTGTAACAAGTGGACAGTGTAAACTGGTAGTGGGCTGCACGCGGAAGGCAAAGACTGGTATCATAACTTGTATTGCATTGATGGTGTAGGTATAGGAGGGGAGAGACCTGTCGTATAAAGGACAGGTTTAACTGTGGGAGGGCCACGCTTCGGCATGAATGGGCCGGCTCGACCGGAGTAATACCACTGCCTCACAGAAAACCTGCGTGAAGCAGCCCCTGTGCTAGATAGGAAGGGGATAAAAGGTTGGCAGCGCACTTGTGACTCCACTGGTGTTGCAGGTGTCTATAGGCGGCGGCAATTGCTTACCATCAGGTGATCCGCCTGCTTTTCTGCTACCTATCACATTAAAAAAAATGTACTCGTATCTGTGAACATTTACATCCCGGTAACCACTTCATATTTTGATCTAACACTTTATTTAGGAAATTCGCATAAAAACATACAACATTCATGCTCTCCCATCTCCCATGTCTCTTTTCTGAATATTACAGGAATATCCATGTTTAAAAATAAAATAAATAAATTCACACAACATCTCATACATTGACCTGACTCCGTACTAGCTTAAGCATTTGTGTTACAGATATCAGACAACAGAGGATTTCTACTGAAATACATCATATTACACCCAAACACTGAACAAATACAAGGTATTCATCACACAAATGTTTTTCCAAAGCGGGGATCGAACCAACAACCTTTGACACATGACGTTGAGTTAATACTTAGGCAATACGCCATCGGGAGAGTCTTTTTTAATCAAATAAAATTAACAATAAGTCAGTTCTTTTAAATGTATTATTAATAATTCAGAAATGAGCCAATAGATGGCGCTGTGTCCAATTACATCGCGCAAGCGTTTCGTGTTTTCGGTTTACCTATAAGCCTTGTCGTTGTCTATAGAAGTTATCTCTTTATAAATAGTATAGATAGAAGAAGATAGAAGATATGTGATTGGTGGCAAAAGGGCATATGGATGGATCACCTTATTAATATTAAGAATCAGCGATGTTTTTTTATTTGTACAAGGACTTTCTGAAACCATTTGTCATCACGCAAAATACCCAAATTTCAACCCCATCATTTATTTAACCTCAAAAACACAGGCCGCTGCGGAAATCTCCATATCCTTATGTCGCAAACGTGCCACGAGCAGGCAAAGCGATTCGTCTTATTTTAAACGGTTCTGCGTTTTTTTCCGACGATCTCGGCGCTTCCTGATCCGTAGGATGATTTACATGGATAATATGAGGGTACCTCATTGAAAATGCTAACAGCTGGAGAGCCACGCTTCGGAATCAATGGGCCGGCTAGACCGGAGTAATACCACATCCTCACAGAAAACTGGCGTGAAGCAGTGCATGCGCTGTGTTTCGCTGCATGAGTGAGGGTAGAGGCCCAATCCAGGGGAGAGGAGATAAAAGGTATTCAGAGCACTTGTTACACCACTGATGTTACAGGTGTCTATGGGCAGCGGCAATCGCTTACCATCAGGTGATGACATAAAAAAAATTGGTTTTCTGGGTTATGTAACCTAAAACTATTATGTATTCTGTACCTAAAGGTTAAAGACGAGGACTTATTAAAAGTGATATTTTTCACTATTCTCTTTCACTTTTTATCATCTTTATACTTAGAGCCTCGTTCGTCACCTCTGAGTAAGGTGTCAAGTAATTTACTCCTCAATTAAAGTGGGTTTGGAGAAAATTGCCCCCTAAGCTGGTCTTTGTATTGAATAAATTATTAAAATGGTTAACTAGGCCGCGGACCAGGGGCCACTTTCCTCCAAACCCACTTAAATTGAAAAGTAAATGAGTTGACACTTTACTCAGAGGTGGTGAATGAGGCCCTTAGACTCCGCCCTCACTTTGTTCCAAGTTATTAGTCCTAATCCATGCCAATAGATGGCGCTGGGCAATGGGCATGTACCGATAAAAAAAAATCGCTCACTGAATAGGTACTAAGCTCACTCGTCGGATATTGCGTGGACTCTCGGCTTTCACGGCGAACCGGTGCACTTCCTGCAATGCGCAGACTCGTATCCGCCTACATGTCACTGATACTAGATAGTTTTTCTTGGCGAGACCTTCAAATTGACTTTGAAATTATCGGACCACCTTTATAGTGGGTCGTGTGGTTGGTTTCATTGAGGGGTTATGGCAAAATGCTTCCGTGTGAAAGAATCTTTTGCTGTCACATTTTTTAGGTTGAGGCATGAGCAACTGTGTCACCTTAGCCACGCTTCGGCATGAATGAGCCTCACTTTTTTTTTTATTCTATGTGTCAATTTAAGTAACTTTTAATATTGTATTGTTGTTCTTGCGTCATACTATGTGTATGTTTTTGTCTTACTGTGTCAAATAAAGATTTCATTCATTCATTCATTCATTCACTCACTCGGCGAAACCAGCGCAGGCGCTGCTTCGCGCCGGTCTTCTGTGAGGGCGTGGTATCACTCTAGACGAGCCGGCCCATTCATGAGGAAACATTCCAATGGACTCTAAGTGCGGAAGCATGGCTCTCCCACGGTTAAAACTTCCTCACAAACATATTAGTAGGTAGTATATTATTCGAAGTGTGTCTTCCACCCAGACTGACCAACGATTGTGCGCACGCGTCGGTCTCAAGGCGAACGCGTCTCAAATGTCGAGTGCACGACGTTCATGCAAGCCTTCGGTGCAGGCGGAATGTCAGGGAATTGGAGCAGTGGACTTGTGAATGACTGTACATGCTATAGTAAAACATCATAAACATATACATTTATTTATTACTAAATAGATAGATATTCTTTATTGCACAGAAATAGAATACCATGATAGACAACACACAACAGCGATAAACAGTACAAGTACTATATACAGTATAATACTACAGTACTAATACTACCTAATACTATAGGGTATCTACTAGCTGACCCAGCGAATTCCGTATCGCATTTTTCTCATTTTTCAAACCTTCCATGGGTTGCCAGGAATATTTCATAAACAAAATTAGCTAAACTGGTTCAGTCGTTCTTTACCATGTAAGTCGATGATATTTACTTAATCCCTTACATAAGGCACATGTTCTATTAACCATTATTACATTATTTGTTTTGGAAATTTATTATTTTACTTTTTTATTACTTTTAGTTAACTCTAGGTTTCTTTAACCTTACTTTACTCTATGTGGTACAGTTTTTATCCAAGATCTTCTTAATTTTTTCTTTAAAAAAATACATTACGCAATTTTACCTCCTTTGGTTCTACAAATATAAACTTTTTGTTTCTACGAAATAAATATAACCTTCTTAGTTCAAAATAAAAACGAACTGAACATTGACAGTTGAAATTATTGTCAATATTCACGTTGATTCACGTGGCGCAAACGTCTTCAATAATGTAATTTTAATATTATTAATTAAAACTAAGAGATTATATTCATAGAATTACGAACTTAAACCAGTTTAAGTTTATTAATAACTTACGTTCAACTATTCGTTTTATTTCATTCTTGGAAGCTTGAAACCAAGTTTAAAACAGTGTATCCTATTTTCAAGGAATTATTTATGAATTGTGTACAAAAGTTTTTATATAATAATGTCTAAGAAGGCAGTAGATCAAACCAAGAGCGTACTGGTGTTTGAGATGGACCCAACTGAGTGCCCTTTCAGGGAATTCCGGGACAATGAATTGCAACCCGAGTTTTGGGGTTTGGTATGTATTAAATTGATATTAATCTATACTATTTACACATACATACCCGATTAGACTCCGATGGCTCGGCCACGTTGAAAGAATGGTATCAGATCGGGGCGCCAAGAGGGCGTATCTTTGGCAACCTACTGGTCGTCGGCCAGTGGGGCGCCCACGCCACCGTTGGCGGGATGTAGTGGACGCGGACCTGCAGGAATTGCAAGCAGGAGATTGGCGACAAGATGCACAAGACCGAGACAAATGGCGACATCTCGTATCGGAGGCCAAGACTCATTTTGGATCGTTGAGCCATCGGAGTAAGTAAGTAAGCTATACTATTTATAAAGATGTTCATATCATATTCCACGCCAGGGCTTATAGGTAAACCGAAAACACGAAACTTTTGCGTGATACTATCAACGTCCAGCGCCATCTATTGGTTGACAGCGGAACTACTCCTAAGTGTTTTTTTTATGGGAAAGGTAGCAAACGGGCAGACGGATCTCTTGATGGTAAACGATTGCCACCGCCAATAGACACCTGCAATACCAGTAAAGTCGCGAGTGCGCTGCCAACCTTTAAACCCCTTTCCCCCAAATGGACCTCCGGTACCCTGACTCACCCGCGAAATACAGCGCAGCGCTGTTTCACGCATGCCTTCTGTGAGTCCGTGGTCTCACTCAGGTCGAGTCGGCCCTTTCATGCCGAAGAATGGCTCTCCCGCGGTAAATATAGTAGACTAGACTGCTTTTAAAATATATAGTTTTATAATAGTTCCTCATTTTATTTTTTTGCATTTTCCCAGAAGTTTCCAAAAGGATCAAGTGTCCCCTATTCTGGGAGACTTGATCCCAGTAACAGGTAGACTTGATCTTAGGGGATCAAATCTCTCTAATGCAAATTTGAAATAAATGAAAACCCGGTGTCTTTATAAAAGCATTATTTAATTTAACAAAATATTAAATTTATATTGCTTACATGTCTCACATGTCTCACTCAAGTTTAATTTCACATTGTCATCATTATTTTTAGTCACTCTGTCTAATAACATTTTTAAAGTTACCTTTAAACATTATTAACCCAATTCGGAAATACTTACAACGGGAAAGATGGAAGGTACAGCCTTAACTTCCAACATTTTCCTTGATGCGGCAGGATGGGTCTTGAAATCTTACCTGTGAAGTGCAAGCCGCAAACAGCTGAATGTTTAGTGATTTTTCCCGGTATGACGGTAAGCCACCTTTTTTTAATTTCTTCATTCTTTAAATCTGAAACAGTAAAAAATCCAGTCTTTAGATGACAAGCGAAATGGACACCCTACTCAATGCAAAAATAAAACTTTAACTAAATACTTACTTATGAAAAGATACACCGCAACCTTTATATGATTCACTTTTGCATCCTATCACACAACAAGTGAGAACCATTATTAAATAAATAAGCACAATTTTTACACTTTATTTTTGTCGCCACAATAATACAATCTTTCAAATTATTTTTGCCGCCGCCATAATGGTGATGTCCAGACGCCAAGTGTTGCATATTTATTATAATTAAAACTACCATATCACCGACTCTTACATAAAACTAGTCGTTTATCATGGTTTAAAATTAAAAAAATAAAAAAGACATTATTAATTCCAACGTATCATTCCTTTAAATTATTCAATATTTTGAAAGTTCCCCAGAAGAAGAAATATAAACTTTGCGTAAGTTATACCACAAAGGTTTTTTTTTTATGATGGCAACCCATTAGACAAAGACATATTCCTGCAGATGACATCTCGCTCGGCTCGATTTTCTGTAAAGCGATTTGGCATTTCAAAGTAATCCTTATTCTCACTGCATAGAATCGAAATTAACATTGCATTCATTTTCATAGTACACCATCTTGTTATAGTGTAAAATCTTTGCCAAGATCATCTTAATTTTTCTTTTAAAAAAATATATAACGCATTTTACCTCCTTTGGTTCTACAAATATAAACTTTTTGGTTCTACAAAATAAATATAACCTTCTTAGTTTAAAATAAAAACCAACTCAACATTGACAGTTAAATTATTGTCAATATTCACATGGCGCAAACGTCTTCAATAATGTAATTTATTTTAATATTATTAATTAAAACTAAGAGATATTCATAGAATTACGAACTTAAACCAGTTTAAGTTTATTAATAACTTACGTTCAACTATTCGTTTTGTTTCATTCTTGGAAGCTTGAAACCAAGTTTAAAACAGTGTATCCTATTTTCAAGGAATTAATTTATGAATTGTGTATAAAAGTTTTCATTTAATAATGTCTAAGAAGGCAGTAGATCAAACCAAGAGCGTGCTGGTGTTTGAGATGGACCCAACTGAGTGCCCTTTCAGGGAATTCCGGGACAATGAATTGCAACCCGAGTTTTGGGGTTTGGTATGTATTAAATTGATATTAATCTATACTGTTTACACATACACACCCGATTAGACTCCGATGGCTCGGCCACGTTGAAAGAATGTTATCAGATCGGGGCGCCAAGAGGGCATATCTTGGGCAACCTACTGGTCGTCGGCCAGTGGGGCGCCCCCGCTACCGCTGGCGGGATGTAGAGGACGCGGACCTGCAGGAATTGCTAGCAGGAGATTGGCGACAAGCTGCACAAGACCGAGACAAATGGCGACATCTCGTATCGGAGGCCAAGACTCATTTTGGATCGTTGAGCCATCGGAGTAAGTAAGTAAGCTATACTATTTACAAAGATGTTATATCAAATTCCATGCCAGGGCATAATAGGTAAACCAAAAATACGAAACTTTTGCGTGATACTATCAACGTCCAGCGCCATCTATTGGTTGACAGCGGAACTACTGAGTGTTTTTTTATGGGAAAGGTAGCAAACGGGCAGACGGATCTCTTGATGGTAAACGATTGCCACCGCCAATAGACACCTGCAGTACTAGTAAAGTCGCGAGTGCGCTGCCAACCTTTAAACCCCTTTCCCCCCAAATGGACCTCCGGTACCCTGACTCACTCGCGAAATACAGCGCAGCGCTGTTTCACGCATGCCTTCTGTGAGTCCGTGGTCTCACTCAGGTCGAGTCGGCCCTTTCATGCCAAAGAATGGCTCTCCCGCGGTAAATATAGTAGACTAGCGTGCCTCTAAAATAGGTATATAGTTTATGATAGTTTCATTATTTTATAAAACTTTGTCTCCCATGAAAATAATTTAGTTAAAACTTCAAATAAGTATTCGTTTTGTCTTTTTATGATAACGATACTAAGTTTTCATTAAATTAATAAGGCGGGGTGCAGACAAGCGTGCCTTATCTTGGATCGTTATTGATTGAGACTGTGAGGTCTAGGCCTAAATGCTGTCGAATCTTTATAATACGAGGCGATAAAGACAGATTTTAATCAGCGGGTTTTTTTTGCGAATCTTTAACTTTATTATCAGTCGTACAATAAAGACTCTATTCGCAAAGGAGCGCTATTTGACGTTTTCGGAATTTAAAACCAAATATTATTATGGATTAGGGTCGAAGTTAAAATACTAAATTTGGTTTCCGACCTTGACGGCATATTTGTGTCATCCTCTCCAGCAGAGCCACCTTTACAAAAAGCGGTGAAATTGATCTTGAAATAATGTTCGTTGAACGTACTAATGTACATACTTTGTACCTATATAATAGCTTACGAAATATCGTAATAATGCACTTAAAATGTGGCTCTGCTGCGGAGCATACTCCCTGGCAGCGCTGGACCTAAAAAAACTACGTTATATCTACTTATAAGTACTTATAAGTAGGTATAACGTAGTGGTGTACGTATGCCGTGTATTATGTACTTACGTGTTAAAAAAATCCTCAACAATTAAGTTGTTTTATTTATTTTCAGTATTCAAAAATGTTCACACCAAACGCCTGATCGTATTATTAGCAGTTTCATTTTATCATAAGGTTGCTACTACCACACAAATATCTTACAAAGGCATCATGTTCCAAATTATACCCAGAATCGTTAAAAGCAAATCTCATACTCCTACATTCCAGCACACGCATGATATGTTCAAAAAATTATATTTATCCGCTTTTCATATCTTTGGGATCTCAAAGCTAGTCACAAAGGGCCCTGATCTCATAAAGGTGGTATAATTGAACCCGTCTAAGGGAATAGGGATCCTCTGGAAATGTTTGTTTTAAGTATTTTTAATATTTGACTATGTAGCTTTAAACGGGTCATTGAACATTTCGATAGCTCTTTCCTAAAGTAAATATTAAAGGAAAAATTCAAATGAGTTTTTCGCTTAATATCTTTTTTAAATCCTGTTTCTGTATGGGGTCACCCATCAGGTGATCTGTCTACTAGTCTGCCACTTATCTCAAAAAAAAAATGTGGAATTGAAGTTTAATTAGACGCACGAGTTAAAGAAGTTCTTAATACGATACTTAAAATATAGTTTCATATTCAGTTCCTTAACTCGTGACGTCACACTTTCTACGATCAACCTTCTTGCTTACGGATATTTTTGGTTCAAAGGTTGGGGGGTGACTGAGCCATCAATCATGGGCGTAGTTACACGCCTCTCTATCCTTCTCTGCAGGGGCCAGCAGCGTACCGAGCATCAGTGCTTCATGCTAAGACAGCAGCCAAGCCCGCGGCTGACCATGTCTGGGCGGACGATCAGACGCAGCCCCTGCCAAGGTCTGTGAGGCAGTACCTCCATGGGTGGATCAGAGCTGAAGATCTGGCGATGGATAGGTGGGAAGCGGAGGCTATTATTTTTGAGGTACACGAATAATGTTTCAAGTCAGTCTATGTAATATAAGATAATAGACTCCTAAAGGGCCCATTATAATACATGTTGGGTCTTGGCTGTTCTAGCCAGCCTAACTCCGCCCAGAAGCGCAGAATCTTGCTGGGAACTTAACAGACTTGCGGAGTGACCTCGCTGGTCTGAGAGACTAGTCACAGCACCACACTTCATGGACTATCTACGTGAGAAGTAATACACATACAACTGCCCCACTGCAAGGTAAAAGCGTCCATCATAGAAATCAAGTCATCGCTACTACAATGTGATTAGGCTTAATCACCACGCTTGCCTTATATGTTGAGTTTTTGAGATATTTGTCAGGCAAGACTAATCACCTATTGGTAAGTGAGGTAGTGTAGCCCATGGTAACATCAGTGGATGACTTGTTTCTTTAACAAATGACAAACGAAGACGCCGAAGTTAAATCGGAAAAGTGCAGCCAACTTTAACTCCCCTTCTCCCAAATTCTCGTCTCGTTGAAATATCTTGTCTATATGTATGTTTACTACATAAATGAGTTTGTGAACTTCTCTTTACGTGTTGGTTCACAAAATTTCTTCCTGCTTCCTCGATTCCTAACCAATTTGAAAATCAAAGAGAAGTTATGAGTACATACTCCAATTTATTACGTGACACAACATAATCTGAAAAGTAGATTTACCTTTGATGCGATAAGTGCAAACAAAGGCGATGGTAAGTAACTTGGGTGAAAAAGAACCTCTAGATTTTTCAATCTATGTGCGTATTTCTACATTTAGCTCGACGGAGAGGGAAACACTGAGGAAATCTGCACGTTTCCAGTGGTATACCAGTAGAGTCGCAAATGCACTGCTAACCTTGTAATTTCCTTTCCTCCAATTAGGTCTATGGTATTCACTAAAGCTGATTAAATATTGGTGCTTCTTACTCATATTCTTCGTGCGGTCTTTTTGGAAATTGGGAATCATCATCATTTCAGCCGATAGACCAAACCCCAAAGTTCTCCATACAGATCAGTCCTGTGCCACCCGCATCCAAGGGACTCCTGCGACCTTCACTAGATTGTCGGCACACCTGGTGGGAGGCCTGCCACGGCTGCTGCCATCAATTGGGATTGGCAGCCCATTCCGCGTATGAAGGGTGAATTTGGTCAGCTTCCACTCCAACCAGCCAAATTAATAGGAAACTTAATAACCCTTAAGGATGTTGAAGAATATTAGTGCTAATTGTATTATAATTTCCAGGACAACAATGACGGAGGTCGAATGTCAATAAGTGACATCCAACTCAGCCATGCCCAGGTTCTGCTGAGATCCTCCTTCTGTAGGAAGATGCTGTCTTGCTGCTTCATATTGGAGAAAGTCGATACTTTTGTGGTAAGAAAACCTTTTTCAGAGTGTTGCAAACAGTTTCTCCAATGACTTAATCGGGAAGTATCATTGTTTCAAATCTTAGCTTCCAAAGCTATCGCTATGAAGTCCGGGGTAAGTTTTGATCGTAATTCAGGATTTGGACGCAATTGAGAAGAAGCATCATAATCATCTTTTTCTTTGGAGGGCAGATGAGTAGACCATCTGTTAGTAAGCATTGCTGCTGCCCATAGATACCTGCATCTATACGTCTTTTAATCATTCCTTCTCCGGTTTGGCATCTGGTTTAAACTTACGGTGAGGGTTTGGTGAGAAAGATAATTCGTACATTTAAAAAAAATATATAATCCATGGTCTACTGGCTAAGGGTTACGAAGGTCGAATGGCAGTCGCTTCATATTATTATGTATTCTATTTCTGTGCAATAAAGAATATCTATCTATCTTTTATCAGACTTGCCAAATTCTGAATCAGAGTCTGAGTCTGTCGAGTCGAGAATCTGAGTTTCAAAACCAGAATACACATTCAGAAGATGAAGAATATTTTTTTTAGGCTACATTGTCCCACTGCTGGGCAAAGGCCTCCCCTAAAAGTCGCCATTGGAGTCTATTTGAATGGTTTGCCAATGCATGGAGAAGGGAATAAAATATATAAGATTGATTTATCTCAATTCCTATGGAGTATGCTGTCATAAGATTTATTTGCTTTCTAAAGCACTGCGATACGATTAAACATGGTCGGTACTCGGTGATCATGGCTCACTATAATGAGGCGAGATAAATAAGCGATTTGCCTGCAGCATTGCAGTCTAATGATAAGATCCCTATAAAATATGACTTCCCTTATTTCCTCCGTTTAAAGTTATTATGGTTGCACACTGCATGCTTAAATAAAATCTAATGTGCACGTAAATTATATTATTGTATTAATATAATATGTATAGTATTACAATATAATATATAATGATTTATCTAAGGTGCTCGCCAGAAGCGCGAAAGGTCCCAGGTTCGATTCCCGGTCAAGTCAACTTAGGAAAGTACATTTTCTAAGTTTTCTTGGGTGTTCTGGGTTGACGCCCCCATTTAATTATCATCACCTGGTACTCATAGTACGGGGGTTACCCTAGTTTGAGAACAGGTTGATTGGTGTGATTGTCTGGCGCATTTTATTTTATTATTTATTTATTTACCTACGATTCCGATCCGGTTTTCATCGCACTCTTGGTGCGGTTCGGGCGTACGGGGTAAACCCTTTACCCGGGCTGCTTCTCGTGTCATCTTGTGGC
Organism: Cnaphalocrocis medinalis; assembly: GCA_014851415.1. NCBI lineage: Eukaryota > Metazoa > Arthropoda > Insecta > Lepidoptera > Crambidae > Cnaphalocrocis > Cnaphalocrocis medinalis. Next base: position 7,554,754 of record CM026288.1, read on the forward strand.
ACGGTGTTGTGCTCCAGGAGAGGAGGCCTCCCGACAAGGTGCTGCTGGGGCGGTCTTCGACCCCGAAGGGCCTGCCTGCTGCCCGGTCGCACTCATCTGTCTGGGAGGGTAGGTAGTCACTAGGTAATCACTGTCAAGTCGGAGGGAGATGATTTTTTTTATCCCATCTACTTATTTTTTAATGTTTTTATACATCTCCCTCAGTCGGTCTTTCAGCCCGTCTAGCCATTCCTGGCCGTCGTCAGCCGTTTCCTGCTGGGCAGGCAGGATTCGGAGTCGTGGTCGTTGGCAGGGAGGGGGTGGGTCCGGAGGGGGATGCGGGGGTGAGGGTGGTTCAGGTGGTTCAGGCAGTGCCGGTAGGGGTGATAGCGGTGGTAAGTGTCGTGGGGGCGGTGATTCGCCGTCAGTGTAGGGTGGTATTTACTGACAAAGTAATCGACACCAAGTGCCATCTACTGGCAACGGTTCGAACTACATAAAAAAATGCAAAACTTTTTGAACAATATTTTCTTTAGGTGGAACATCAGTGGGACAACTTCACGTTCAGCGTTGGCCCCGAAGGTTGGCGCGCGAGGTACCACATCTACTGCCCTGGAATGAAGCCAGGAGGTGGCACGCAGCATCGTCCTGGGTTATCCAAGAATGGTTTGTATTCTTCATTCATCAGTTTGACGGTAAAGGAAGTCATCTTTCTAAACTACCTAATGAGCAACGGCACAGTCGCTTGCCGTACGTGACCCGTTTGTTCATCTGTCATCTATTATCTATACAAAAACATGATGAAATGCCTATCTTGCAGCGGGACAGTTATAGGTTGATATCATTTTTTTACTGTGTTCCAACATATTTTTTTTATGATTTATGGGGCAGACAAACAGACGGCTTGTCTGATGGTAAGCGATTACCTCCGCCCATGGACACAAGTACGCTGCCTACCCTTCAACCTGAGGCCCCAGGCATGGGCGAGCCCAAAGCTACCCGTCGGTCTCCCAGCCGGGGGTGTGCACAAGGCGCCGCCGAAAGGTGGCGACGTCGGCTCATTGCACTTCGTGCTGGCGGCATTTCACCTGGGTCAAAGAGTCACAAATGCATTGTCGACCTTTTAAAAAGGAATACGCTCGCTTTTTGAAGGTTTACAGGTCGTATAAGTCCGAATTAATTTTAATTCCATGTTCAGGATGCTATCTGGTGCGGCTGTTCTATCTCGGAGCCTGGCGTTGTGTGTGGGTGAACGACCAAGTGCCAGTGGACGCGACCGACTCCCCCCTCCTGCCGTTTTCACCCCTACTCTGCAATGTGCCAGTGCAGACCAAGCCGGGTGCTAAGCAAGTATGTAACAGTTCGTAACTGTTTTAATAAAAATGCATATTTTTTAAGCTAAGGGATATCTGTTTGCTTTTAAGGTGTATGATCTTGTTGGTTGCAAAGATTTAAATCATAGATATGCCCTGACACCTAAAAACGAGGCAATATTTTGATGACATGACGTGTGCGTGTCATCGAAAGTCACTGTCTATGAGGATAAAATACGGTCAGCAAAATTTTCATACAGGGAACTAAAAATAAAACAATTCCTAAATTTAAAAGCAATTTTATTTATAGGACATTTTATTTCTAAATGTTACATTACATATTTTATCTATTTATTCAAATAAATTACTCTAATCACAGAGCGAATATCGGGTTTGATCACCAAACCGCATAAAGTGTGGTGATTATGCCTAATCCCATCATAGTAGCTATGACTTGATTTCTAAGATAAAGGCCTTTGCCCTACTATTCCGCATTATAAAAAATATGAGTAATATTTACTATAATTTATATAATATAATTTAAGACAACCCCAGATTTAATGTCCTGACTCCGTACTAAGTAGCTTAAGCTAAGCTAAGCACTTGTGTTATAGAATGAGACAACAGAAGAAACACAAATATAATACTTGTAACTTTACGACCTAGGAGACCTAGGAGAGTCAAATAATAAAAAAAATTATTTATATTTGATTCTCCTAGGTCAGGAGAATCAAACATAAATCATTTTCTTTGAAATGAGAAGAGCAAATTCGACTAAATTGTCCAGGTAACCAGTATTCATCCCTTCGATCCCGCTGGATAACTTTGATCAATTTTTCTTTTAAACGCGGATCTTGCGGTAATCTAAAACAATAAACGTTCACTTAAAAATAATACATAATTATTATTTGCATGTTTATTGATTTCTAGTCGAAATAAAATTACTATTTTATATCTGACCGCTTATTAAAACAATGCCTATCGAAACTGCTGACGCTACCGTACTTTTCCCAACCATTTACAAATGAGCTGTTATCAACTGAGTTCTGAGTACTACAGCGGGTCTAAGTATATTGGCCACCGAGATAATGATGTTGTCTCTTTTTGTCTCACAGTAATTGCCAATACTACTCTCCCTGTCACGCGCTAGCCGATCAGACTATGATGTTTTGTCAACAAAATAAAATAAATTAAATTATTGATGAAATATAAATACTTACGAGTGAAATGTTACACCATTCGCTTTATTTTAATTTGTAGTATTTTTCTTGCACAATAAATAGGCACATGAAGGCATTTTGAGTGCTTTTTCCTGTCAAAATTCAGGCAGCTGTGTCGTACAACTGTCACCGAGTGCAAACGGCAACTAATTCGTGCTAATCCCAGTTGAGTTAGACTAGGTTATTTGAGGTGCGACTCAAATCGGCGCGGTCAAAGTATGGCGAGGGCATATCTATGATTTAAATCTTTGGTTGGTTGTCCAAATAAATAAATAAAACTCGTAATACTGCCTCGGTGGCGCAGTAGGTCCGTTGCACTTTAACCCTTAATAAAGCAGTGGGAAAATAGTTGCCACCTGATTTTGAACGCTATCATTCAAAACCTAAGAGCGAAAACCAAAGAATTTTTTTCATTGACTTATATCCTATTAAGTGACGGCTGCGCTTGAAGTCCCGGATTCGATCTTCGGGTCGGGCCAAAAAAATTGTTGAACAGAGTTCTTCTGTTCAGAATTATTTCTCCGTGTTAGATTGAAGAATGGGAGTTCGCGGTTTACTCATGCGGTGATCCGTCTGCTCGTCGGTCACCTTAATATAATAATTTATTGCGTATCACATTTCAGGGTAGAGGTCTTAAATTAGATACAGGTATGCATGTGACGCCCTGCAAGGGCATATCAATGTTAGGTTAGGTTAGGTTACCTATTCTGAAAAATAAGGTACCCAATAATTAGGTATCAATTACAATGTAAGTGATGTTGTCTCTATCTACTTTCAGATCATCACAACAGTAACATCGTCAGTGGTGCACCTTTGGCCATTGCTGTTATGCAAAGTAAGTTTATTTAAACCGCAAAAAAAACAGTAGCCGGGAATCGAACACAGGACCCCGAGATCACTGCCCGGTACTTAAACCATTAGACCAACTGAGCTTCAATTAAACGGCGACGCTCGGGCAATAAGTCGGTAATCGAATAAATCTTTTCTACGAGTTGGCCGTTTAAACCATGTGTCAAACCGATTGTAGTTTTTGTCGCGATATAATTTATCGTTTACTTTAAAACATTTTTGTTTACTTAAAAGGTGGATAAAATTAACAATAAAGAAAATTTCATAAATTCAATTTCCACCCAATAGCAACCCGCTGGACGCCTACAACTGGTAGGCCCAAAAGCGATGGACATGATGACCTCAACAGGTTTGCCCGGGATTGGCCACAAATGCCATTAGATAGAGATCGGTGGAGGGATTTGGGGGGAGGCCTAATAAAAAAAAGTCTTAATAAATTCGTGAAAATTAATAGAAAAATCTGAAAAACATGGTAAGGTGTAGGTATAGATACTTAAATACACCTTACCATTTTTTTTCTGATATTTTTATTATATTGTAAGCTTTTGTTACCGAATTTGACATAACCGCAAAATGTCCATAATAGCACATTACCGACTTGCGGAGGCATCGTAGGTATATTCGAAAATAGCTCCTCGTTACCAAAATGGAAGATTTACCTTGTAATTGAGTGTTGCGGTCTGCCGCGAGCCTCGCAGAGACCCTCTTAATGGCGGCATTATGAATGTTAGGCGAAGACTTTGCGGAGATTTATTGTTGACTTTGCAATCAAAGTCAACATTAAGAGTGCTTGTTCGGTCCGCTAACGCCGCCATTATTTAGGTAAGACCAGGCCTGTCCCACTCCGCGTGTACCTACGAATTTGCAAGTACATGCGGCGTCCCCTCTGGAGGGGACGATCAGTAGAAAATCACGAGCGCGGAGCGGGCAGCGACGCATGTGCGACAGTTGCGTGCGATAGAAAGAGAACGCACTTCTAGGTATGAATAATTGTAGGTGTTGAACGTTGGGCGGTCGGAATTTCAAATTAATGTTATAGCCTGAGGCATTATTTTTCTATAAACGGTTTTTAGAAGTGGGTTTTCTGTACCTTGTACTATTAAGTATTCTGTGGTAAGACAATAAACGCCCTGATGGTCTAGTTGTTAGTCTAAGCACCTATCGGACCGTGATCTCGGAGTCCTTGGTTCGATTTCCGGGTCGAGCGCAAAGTATGTTCCGAATCTTTCGAATACAGTCGGGTTTGTGATCACCATTCCGCATTATTAAAACGTGGTGATTAAACCTAAATAAGTACTAATCCCATCATAGTGTAGCGATAACGATTTTTATAATAGAGGGACAAAAAAAGCTAATAGGTAAGTACTTTAATTAGGTACTTAAAAAGAAGATGAAGGCAGGAGTGTCTCGAATGGTAACGTTTGCTTTTAACTAGTTTAAAAAATGCTGGGTTGTGATTTAGAGGAACCTTACCTATGCCACGAGTGAAACCACTGTGCAAAATGGGTTGTTTAAGGGAAAAGTGAATAAAAGTCCACTTTGAAAAATGTTTCAACTGACCTCTTTTTTGCAATAGAACATGGGGCCTATACAATGTTAGTAAGTTAGGTTACATATTCATCGGTGTAACAATAGGTTTGCAGATAAATTACTTACCTACAATGCCTAGTACCTATTATAGCTAACAACCGCTTGCCAATAATTTTGTTTTCGCAGATTTCTACCTTCAAAAAACACAAACTTGTCGTACTATAGGTACCGAACCACACACAACCCATTTGGGCGTTGACGTCACACTACACTCTACATGACGAACCATTTATCATTCGCTTTGACAACCTTATTATTTAGGAAAATCCCTAAGAAGTTGTAACATATTCTTGTAGTAAAAAAAGTACGACCTCATGTTTTATGGTCGCCCGTACGTAACTCTTACGCCTACCAAATATTGGTACCAATTCATCGCACGTCACGCTTTGATTGCTAATCAAAATTTAACAGGCGCTTTCTCAAGTTGTGTGCGCCTGACTGGAATTCAGATGGGGGCTTGGACTTTTAAGTCTGGTTATTACTGGTTGCTGGTTGGCTGGAGAGCTCTAGAAGTATGTGGCCTTTTGTGTTAATGAGCGGGGGATTTATGCTTTTCATGCAATAATTAAATGCGGCGTGGCAAATAAATTGTACATTAAATGTATGCAGAGTTGTCCGATATTGTTCCTCATTTCCATAATACCTACCCAACAGCCAAAACCTTAGTTTGTAACTAGAACAATTAAATAATGTGATGTAATCTCGATTATTTATTTTATCAGGCATTACTAAAGCTAGCAGCTCCAGACATGAATTCCGATGAGGAACTGGATTCTTTCGAGGATGAGGAGATGCCAGAATTCGATATGCTGCACGCTCTGACGGGTTCCATGGATTTGGTTTATAGAGTCTCTGGTAAGTTACAAATACAGCTTATATACCTACACTTGGTGCAACTTCCCGCAGCGGTGTTTCCGAACCGGTATGACATTGATTCTTTAAGATACAAGCCGGCAACGCTGAACTCTTCTGGTGTAGGTACCTGATGTCGATGGGCGGCTGATCTCTTACCATTAGGTGATCCACTTGATCGTTTGCTTATCGATCGATCTTAAAAGAAAAAGATAGATAGATGAAGCTCATTAGATTATACACCCTTATTGGGGCAATAGTAGGTATGTCAATGCGGTAGAAAAAAAGTGGTAAATATTAGTAAGTCTACTGTTGTAAGGGGACAAAGCAATTTACTACCTAATCAAAATGGCGATTATGGATTGATACATTTTCTTACATAAAAAAAATATAATTTGCACAATTTTTTAGAATATGATGAGCTCTGGACGTTGCTGACATCAGAGGTGCCAGTGTTCGGGTGGGATGATGATGATGATACCCTCACGAGTACTGTCAAGTCGAGGAGTACCAAGAAGCCAACGGCGAAGGAGGCTGCAGTGGTATGAGTTCATCACTGTATTTTTTCCTAATAGCGTTTCTATAAGGGGTACCTACTTAGGCTGCGTTACCACTGAAGCGAAGCGGGGCGGAGCGGAGTGAATTCCACCAATAGAATTGCATAAAAACTTTGCTTTTTCACGAGCAAGCTTCTTCTGTTAGTACACTTCGCATTGCTTCGCTCCACTTCAGCAAAAACGTAGCGTAGACTTATGCTTGGACTACGATCGGGGCTTCGGCAAATTTGTTAATAGGAACCACTGCCCGTGAAAAATCCGTTAGAAGTCGTTATATAGGACATGCCCATCTACAAGGTGAGTAGGTAATCTATTTTTGATCGAGATAGTTGTGTCAAACTTACAATTTGACAAAAAGCAAATTGTAAGCAGCCCAGAGGTAGCTAATCTTCAAATCCGTCTTTGGTCAAGCATACATTTTGACTATCATCGTCAATGATTAGCGTGTTACCTCATGAAACATGATTAAACATGATAACCACTACTCTCTGACTCACTTTTTAGCGAAGTTCAATGACGTCACTAGTCATTGCTGACACCAAGAACTTACCTCCTTACGCGCTGCCCGGAATAACTCCAGCACACGAGATGGACCTCATCGTCAGCATGGCTAGAGACCTGCCGCTGAAGAAACCCTTGCCGGAACCAGGTTAGTCTTAATAGGAATAATTTAGATCTTCAGAAGTAGGTCTTCCGAAGTAGTAAGTTGGTAGATAGAACCTTTTACACAAAAAAGAACTATTCCTCGGTTTTTGAAAAAAAAGAATAGTGCATTCAAAGTGTTTTTTTAGATTGTGCTTGTATTGCATGGAAAGTTGGGAATCGTGCATGCTACTGACAAATATCATTCTTCCATAGATGTAGCTCTATGGAAACACTACCGCTGGGTGGATTGGGCCCGGAGTCATGGCCTTTACGAAGCCTACGACTGCCCACGGACCAAGTTCCTCAAAGTGAACGGCCTCTTGAAGCTATCCTATGCTCCTCATTTGCTGGATGTTATGAGTACTGAATCGGTAATCGATTTTGTTTATGTTGATGACATTCGATTCTTGATTGTTATTTATACTATGCTCTGTGGCGCCGTGGCGGGGTAAGGGAAGTCAGTCTGCATCGAGGGGAGACAACAACGGAGTGCCAACTCAGTCGCGCAGATTAGCTGTCTTTTTCGCATCTGCGGGTGGCTCGGGCAGAAGGGGTCACGAAACCTCCCTGTCGTAGTCGAGATATAACGAGCCGATGAGACAGATATACCTATATAGAACATCGTCCCGGGAGCCAACCCTTGCTACGCCGCCACTGACTGTACTGCCTCGGAAGGGCAGTGGCTTGTGGATCGCACGGCCACAGCTGCGCTAGAAGTCCTGAGTTCAATTCACGGGTTGAGCCAAAAATGTGGGGCATTGTCTAAGTGTACCCAAAGGGATTGCATGGTGCAGTGGCCTGGCCACCACTCAGAATCTCGAGTTCGATTCTTTGTTATGGAATTTGTCCGGTCGTATGTAAAAAAAGTTCGTTAAGTGAATATCTGAAATTTTCTTTTTTCATTTCAGATTACGTTTGGATTTAGGGAAGAAAATGAGAAAACCAACCCGGTAAGACGAAAGTGTTTAACTGTAATTATTATTCATGTTGGTAGAAAAAGTTGTTCGGTGGTTTCGATGCCAGTCCAATGTCATATTAATGTTCCTGAGCCTTTGCATTTTTCAACTTATAATTTTGCATTTTCCAGCAATCATGATTGTCTGGAGAAGGATGCGATTTTCCTTATTTTAATGATCCACACAAGTTCCACTTACTTATTTTGTATATTATGTTCTAAATTGAAAATATAGGTTATAAGGCGGGGGACTAAAGATTTTTATGATACGTAAGGCTGCGTTTCTATTAAAGCGGAGCGGAGTGAGATTCACTCCTCCGCTCACTACTACTATTATAAAGGCGAAAGTTTGTAAGTATGGATGTATGGATATTTGTTACTCTTTCACGTAAAAACTACTGAATGGATTTGAATGAAACTTTATCACAATATAGCTTATACATCAGAATAACACATAGGCTACAATTTATAAAAATATATTGTGTGGATTGTCCAAAATATGACGGTAAGTGTCAATAATTAACTCCACGCGTACGAAGTCGCGGGCGGCCGCTAGTAGAATATAATTACATGAAAACTCTTCTTCTCAATGAGCACGCTTCTTCTGCTGGTGGATTTCACCCCGCTCCGCTTCAGTGGAAACGCAATCTTATTCTCCTTTTAAGTCACTTTGCTCAGGTCTCTTTATGGGTGATTGTCCTTTTTAGGGGGTGAAAAATAAAGGTGGTAAAGATATAAATCGATCAACGACAGGCAACTTGGCTTTGACTCAACAAGCAAAAGACGAGCTTCGTGAATGGATACAATTTGACGCGGTATGTGCCTTTGAATATATATTTTATGTTATAGGTGGCAGACAAGCAGTCGGATTACCTGATGGTAAGCGACCGCCGCCGCCAATAGACACCCAATATTTTTAGCAACACAATATTTTCATAGTAGTTTGATGAACGTAGTCCGAAAGAGACGCTCTTCGGGAATGAGCCAGCTTGACTCATTCATACCGATAGTTAGATAGATACCACGGACTCACAAAAAATAGGCGTGAAATAGTGCCTGTGCTGTGTTTCGACGAGTAAGTAAGGCCGTGTAAAGTTGGTAGCTCACCTGTGACCCTGCCGATGTGGTTGGTGTAACTTAACTAGGTTGGCGCACCGACCCATAGTGAGTCTTGGCCTCCGATAATAAGAGCCTCCATCTTGGTCGATCCTGTGCCACCTCCTGCCATTCATCTGCCGAGAGTCCGCGCAAGTCTTTTTTGACCTCATCCATCCAGCGATATCTCGGACGGCCGACTGGCCTTCTGCCATTAGGACGTGGTTGGTGTATGCAACGTTTATTGTTAAGTACATTATGGTACTCACTGCTTGACGTTTGGGCTACGTTGTAGCAGAAGCCGTGATCTCAAGCAGATATCCTCGTTAATTTCCGTTTTAATATTTTATAGTTATAAGTACAATAGTCATTGAGAATAGGGTCTCGCTGTCTCTTGATTCAATTCCTACATTAATATGGATAGCTATAGCCTAATCCGCCCACAGCTGTACATTGCTATCTCGTACCTTTACCCCTTTAATTGTATTGTAAGGGATAAGGGACAGGCATTTTAGTATGAGAGACGTATCAAGATTAAGTTGCATATTCATAAGGCCTAATTGGTTGAATACTCACAGAAAGAGGAACTAGATAAGCGGAATAAGACGTAGTCAAATTCAAATAAGATCGTACAGTCAAGTTCAAAAATATGTATACACTTTAGGACCTTGTCACAGTACATATTTATAAGAAAACTACTTCCACTGTCTTATAAATATGTATTGTGACAAGGTCCTAAAGTGTACCTAACATATTTTTGAACTCGACTGTACAAGGACACTATAAACCGCATTTAATTGAACTAACGAGAACTTGGCCTCCGATAGTAAAAGCCTCCGTCTAGGTTGGTCTACTCTTATTTTATTGACGCCTGCAACTCCAAGAGACCTGCATACGTATTTCTGACCCTTTAACAACCTTAACACTCCATTTTTATAGAACCTTATACTTTAATTTCTGTATTATTCTTGTTATACTCGTACTTAGCTAAAATCTTAGAGTTTTGACAAATAAAAACGAATTTCTCTTCCTTATTAGGTTAAGTTAGCGTCTCGACTGATCCCTTGCATTGTTGATCTTGGTGGTATTCAACCACTATCGAATTGACCTATTCATCTGCCAAAAACCTTCGTGATTTTCAGATTTATGAACTAGTAAAGCGCCTCAGCGTCCTCTTCTACCCATCAATGTACCAATTCACATCAGCTGGCAGCAATCCACCCATCAGGATCACCAAGGGCGCTGTGAAACCAGTAGACATAGCGTCTCCGAAATCTGCCCCTCTTTACCTCCAAATAGACGGCCCAGAGGAGAACGTTTTGAGGATATCACTCAGCGCTCTACACCCGAGGATCCTCATCAACAGTGGGGTCCCGATTGTGGACTACATTGAGAAAGCATACTTGATCTTGGAGAAGTTCGAGTGGTTCGTGGACTGTGATGTTCCGATCGCAAAGGCGTTTGTGCAGACGAGAGGGTATGACTCGGTGGAGGTCAGGTTTGAACCGGGAAGGCATATTTGCAGGTATTTTTTCTTCTTTTTCATGTATGGAACTACACAAAGCAGGCAAAGTGGGTGAATAATGGTTTATCCAAAATTAAGTAAGAAAATTCTCGAAAGTTGACGATAATGATCGGCCGATTTCGGTAATAGCGACCGCTTCAGCTCCTTTCCAGCTGTCGTTGGTGGGTTCGCGTACACAGCCAAACTTTTTTGTTTTTTAATTATCACCGATCACTGTCAGGGGCATAAAAACATAGGGACCAGGTTTTAATATACCTAAAATGTACGTTATTTTTTCAGACTCTGGGTCCATTCTCGCATGAACTGGCATGTGATGTTGCTGAGTGATTCCACCTTACTCCTCGGCACTCGGGACATGATCCACTGCGCCGCAGTCAAGGAGTGTCCCTGGGCAGCCAAGTTTCTGTCACACTTGAGCACTTCGTTCTCTAACTGGATACGAGTCAATAGGTCCAACATTAACGTCCTGGCGTCCCGATCGGGAATTCTTCAAGTAAATAGTTTCTGCAAAGTTATGATGACACATGCGTAGTCTTTCTTGCCAATTTATGTTTATGACGTTCTTCTCAATGACCTAAGATAAATTGGATCCTGTTGTGGATAGCCAGAATTAGCGTTAAATGGCAAGCATCATGGGCCTATGTCCAGAAATGGACTGGAATAGAATTATGGTGATGAGTTTGTGTAACACCGTTGTAAATAAGTTGGTTTGCGCTTAAATGCTTAAAAGCAATTGAAACAGAAATCTGGGGGGTCACTTCCTCTCACTTACAGCTAGTGGCCATGTTTTACAGTGAATGCCATAGCTTAAATTTGTTCTCAGCCTAGCTTTTTTGATCATGTCTTTAAATACACAATTACTTACCTACTGAAAGTGTTTGTGTTTCAACATATTTCTCATTAGTGATACAGTAGTAGATAATATAGATATTTTGAATTCTGAAAATGCCGTTAAAGCCGTCACTGCTTACCGGGTCGTCTACAAAAACTTCACTTGGACCTGTCTATCTCTAATGTATTTTACTACACAGATCTTACCAGCCAGACCTAACTTGGAACCCAGAAGAAGTCGGCTATGACAAGTCCCTCCTACACTGGATGTTCAGACAAGCACTCAAATCTCTGCTAGCCAAGAAACTTCCAACTACCGACTACCAAAACGTCTGCGCTGTACTTAGACGCTACTTTTGCGACCCTGATTTTGGTTTGCCAGTGAAGCCGAGGCCGCCGATATCCTTGAGGAATATTGCCTCTATGGACCCGTGTGATTGTGAAGTACCAGAAGCGGAAGAAATTGAAATGGGTGAAGAGTTTGTGGAGGAGCAGGTATGTATGGACGTATGGATGTTTGTTGCTCTTTCACGTAAAAACTACCGAATGGATTTGAATGAAACTTTACCACATTATAGCTTATACATCAGAATTACACATAGGCTACAATTTTTGAGGTTTCTACGAACCTGAAGTCTACGCGGACGAAGTCGCGGGCAACAGATAGTTAGAGGCGCAAATTGTTTAAAAACCATCGTTGGCACTGGTCTTATTTGGCCATTGTTGACGATATCTGAGCGACCACCTATTTGGCATTATTATTATTTTTGTATGTATTTGTTGTCTTTTTTATATACTAGAGGTGGCAAACGAGCAAGCGGGTCACCTGCTGGTAAATCACCGCTGCCCATCTGCAAGATCAGATAGGTCGCTGATGCGTTGCCGGTATTTTAAGAAGGAGTGCGCTTCTCTTGAAGGTCCCTAAGTGATGCCATGTAGGGTGCCTAAGTGTTGTCTTGATCGTTCTTGTGTGAGTTATATAAAATTTTGCGATTTCCCATATCTACAAAAAAACTTCGGGTCGCTAAGCCAGTGTAGTAAGTCACATTTTGCCTACTACACACTCAAAATGGGTAGTAGGTTCTTTTATTCAAAAACATCGAGTTAACGATCCAACTCATCGAGAAAGCACAAAAGATACAGCTTATTGTTTTGAATTGATTATTCATAGCGTTCAGTGTGTATCGATCCAGGAATCTATCTAATATTAGATTTGAATAAGAATTTAGGTAATGTTGACACAACACAGTATAGGTTTTGTGATTCTTGGCAGCCAATCTAGTTGGAAATTGTTTTCGTGAGTCTTGGTAGGCACTGCTATAGGTATGTTTTTATTATGAATTGATTTACCTCTATATTTTGCTGTTCGTTGAGGCAGATGTTTGTTTTGGATTTTTATGTGAAATGTGGCAGACAAGCGAGTGGGTCACCTTATGGTAAACAATTACCGCCGCCTATTTGATGACTCCTTCTAGTAATGGCAATATAGCAACTTTTAAACCAGGAGGCACTAATCCATAACAAACATTTTCCAATTTTAAACAATAATGAAAAGGAAGAAAATTTATTATGTACTTATTTAGAAACTACAATTTTTGTAGTATTACACAATTTAATTTATTTGTGTGTGCATGCCTGTGTGTGAGTCTGTTTGTGCGTGTGTGTGTGCGTGTATGTATTTGTGCATGTGGCTATGTGTGTGCATGCATGTTAATTAAACTAAAGCAGTGTTTTATTATTCCAGCAAGTGATTGAAGAAAAGCCCAAAGTAGATGATGCCAAAATGGCTTTACTCCTGACTCCACCAGTGGAGCCTATATCCTCACAAGTGTGCGAGGTGGCCACTGAGGAGCTGCCCTGTGGAGTGCTGAAGGAGGAAAGAGAGAAGGTCATCAAGAGACATGAAGCTGCTACCGTCATCCAATCGCATTGGAGAGGGACTTGGGCCAGAAAGTGCCTAACTACACATGTGAATTTTACTCCTGAGATTGTGAAGACTGTGAGTAAAAGTTTAAGTGTTTGACACAGCGGCTTTTTTGGGCTGACCTTATGTCTTTTGAAGTTTCTACATACATTATTTAAGTGCTAGGTGGCAGAAGAGCGGATTGATCACCATGGTAAGCAATTTCCGTCTATAATGGATACCTTCAATAACATTGAAGTCATTAGTGCGCCGCCAAACTTTTTATTACCTTCGTTTAAGCTTCCAGTACACTCCTAATCACACATATGACTTTGTGAATTTGTAGGAGGACTGGGGGAGTCGATAAAAAATCGATGAATTTTCGAGAATAGTAGAACAAATGTTGTTCAGATTGGTTGGTAAAAGACCTGGCTGAAAGGATGTAAATGTTCACTGATACACCCTGTATAAAAATAACCTGTCATCCATTTGATATACGTTTTGACATCTGTTCCAGATAATGGACAACGCATTTGGCAACTTCGAGGCCCTCTCATCTCTAATGAACGAATTCTTCAACATGTACCCCAAAACGAAGTGCGCTTACTCCGTAGCGTCAGCCCTGACTGGCACGTATGGCCTGCGCCAGTTCACTGGCACCACGCCTATAACCCCGAAGTGCAAGTGGATCCCATACTTCCAAGGGGTATTTTACTGCCATGAGCCTGTGAAGGTGCATTTTGATGTGCAGAGCTCACTGCAGTATAGCACGGTGGCTGTGTATGATAATGACACTAGGGAGCAGATGCCTCAGGTGTATAATTCTCATGTGACGATTGAGTTTGAACCGAACCTTTACGGGTTAGTGAAAATACATTATGGTCTCTTGTAGTAGGTACTTAATGTACTTACCAAATAGTAGACCGCGGGCCGCTTGCGGAACGTCTGGTAGTCACTTTGTGTGGACAGCGAGCCCCCAGTCGTAGCCGTTATGATGAGCCACTGAAGCGGACCTGGGCGCAGCGGAGTGTAATCCATCAAAAAAATTGCTTCTCCTAGGATGCAAGCTTCTTCAATAGGGTAGTTGACTAATATCGATGTAGTAAAAAATATTGATACTTTACCAAAATATTGGTAAATAAGAACCAATAGCCTAAATTTTCAGTTAAAAATATAACGTCTAGCTGGTTTTGTGAGCATTCAAAGTTTCATGGGCAAGTCCATTTTTAAAGTTTATAATATTATAAAATAATTATATCATTGAACTACCCACACATTAAACACAAACTTTTATTATAAAACTATGTACATAAACGAAACATTTGATATAGCTACCAAACAAAATTTGCTAGACGCGCATACAAGACACCAGCGTGTGACGTCACATGTTGGTAGCCATTTGTATAGAGCGTTTTTGGGCCCGCGTAAAATATGTGCTCTTAAAGTTGTGATATCTCAGGTAATTCAAATCAGAATCAAATAATTATTTCAACAATGTTTCTTTAATAGAGGGGTCTTTTGATTAAACACATAAAAAAAAATAGTCAAGTACCCTATTATGTATTTTACTCCGTTCAGCTCCGCTTTAATGTAATCGCTCACCACTTTTTATGCCGTCCTTTCCACTCTTTTTGACTCCATCCAGCTTCTTATCAGTAGAAACCCATCCGTAAGTGGTTATAAAACTAGACCTCTATGTTCAAATCAAGGGATTACCAAGTTTACTCCAAGAATTTACAAATTTTGTTAATAAGTTGCAGATCAGCAGACAGATCACCTGATGGTATCTGATTGCCACCACCCGTAGACACCCGCAACATCATGTGGAGTCACAAAAGCGCTGCTAACCTTTAGATCCTCTTTTCCCCATAGTCTCACTCACTATTCACATTTCTGAGACCATTGCATCATTACCTACCACATCTCTGATGATTTTTCAGTTACACAGTAATGGGGCACGGGACTCTAAACCAGCCTACAGGAGTCAACACGGAAGTCCATTGGCAGCTCACAGTCCTCTCCAGCATCAGTGAGGTCTTCCATTGCTGCGACAATGATGTCGAAGCCTGCCGAGAACAACCCTTACCACACTCTGTGAAGCTGCACTTGGATGAGATATTCATACCTAATAGGAGGAATATCCTAGGAGGGATCCAGATAGCAGTGTTGAAACATGAGGCAGTTAGCTTCATGGCTTCTGCTACGTCACCTGATGTGAGTTTGAACTATAGACTAACGATTGACCGCAATCGCACCTGATGGAAAGTGACGATGTGGTAGACCTCATCGTGTCAACGCATTTCATCCTAGAGGATGACACGCGTTTGCCTTGAAGATGCTTGTTCACTCTTGCCTTAAAGATGTTCAGATTATAGTGGTTGGGATAAACAGAATCTTCTGAGGGTAAAACATCATCTGGCTGTAGATTAAGAGTGAAAGAACTCAAGTTGAACTAGGTGGGACACTTGGGCTACGTAGACCGAAACAGCTTCGGCCTCGTTACATTGGCGGAAAAAAAATTAAGCCTATACTCGGCAGTGGCAACGAGGGGATTGCCTCCCCCCTCCCTTCCCATCTTATCGTCTACGATTTTTCACAAAACTGGCCAATTTTGCTTCCCGGTGCTAAATATAATAGGTAAGGCCTGCTAACCACAGCAGATGGTGTAGATTTCTAAGGTACTAAGCGTGTCAAAAGTATAATTATTTTGTCGTTTGTCTTTCAGCTAGAAATGGAGGTGATTCTCCGTTCCAAATACAATGGGGTCGTGAAGGAAATAGCCAAGTGCTCAGGCAAAGGCCAAGTCCATTGGCCGTATGTGCGACTGGAACCAAGTCTGCTTCCTATCCCTTCTCCCCTGAAACAGCGCTCAATTTCGCACGCTAATATTTTATCGGTATGTTACTTTTTTATCTATACTATTTATAAAGAGATAACTTCTATAGACAACGACAACGCTTATAGGTAAACCGAAAACACGAAACGCTTGCGCGATGTAATTTAGCACAGCGCCATCTATTAGTTCATTTCTGAATCTATTACGGAATAAATTAAGACAACAGCACAGAGATGGAATCCACAACTTTGGGCGTATGATAAATAAATAACGACCAACCGACCTACAAACCTTCAAAAAGCCAGCGTATTCCTTCTTAAAAGGTCGGCAGCGCACTTGCAACTCCTCTGGTGTTGCGGGTGTCCATGGCGGCGGTAATCGCTTACCATCAGGTGATCCGTCTGTTCGTCTGCCCCCTATCTCATAAAAAAATATATAATAATAATAAATTGTGACAACATCACATTGTCCTGGACCCAAGCATAGGTTTTCCCTTGTGCTATGGAAAATCAGAAAAAACGAAGGAACCAGAAACACATTATAAAGAGTACTACAGTCAACTTTAAAAAGAAAAAGTACCATACACTTAACCTTGTCACAATACAATATCGTCCGTATAAAAAGAAGGAGTCAAAAAGCTATTGTTAGGTGTTTACAGCTTTTCCACCAGCCGACTGTACAATTTTTTTTTATACTAGAGGCGGCAAACGAGCAAGCGGGTCACCTGCTGGTAAGTAATCGCCGCTGCCCACGAATATCTGCGAGATCAAAGAGGTCGCTGATGCGTTGCCGGCCTTTTAAGAACGAGTACGCCCGTTTCTTGAAGGTCCCTAAGTCATAGCCGTCAGGAAATACTGCCGCAGCTAAACTATTCGACAAGACTGAGGTTCGCGGGAGAAAATTCCCCGAAAAACGCACAGTGCTAGATCGCCAATCATCAAGATGATGAGGATGGAATGACAGCCGCTTGCGTGTGGTTCGATGTAATATTTTGTTTAAACACAGGTTAGCAAAGATGCACACGCCAGCGCCAGATCTTTGAAAACACCGAAAACTGGAAAAATAGGATTATCCAGCACTGCAAAGAACCGATCTACAACTAAGGTAATTTGTTATTTGTTATGATAATCCAAAGGTTTTGTGACTTGGTTGTTATAGACCTATAGTCACATCAGTAGGCCTAACATGCGCACCGCGACAAAATTATATCGACACTCGTTCGCGAGAGCGCTTCCTTCTATCCCGCTCATCGCTCAGTCAGGTGAGCGAGACGCAACTTGCGCCGACAAAATACGAGTGTCGACAAATTATCTCGTGGCGCGCATGTTAGCCCGGCAGGTTACCACAACCTGTCAAATTTCCTAAATTGATATTCAACCTAATGTGTATGAGAGTAAGATGAGAGTCGATTGAAGGATTTTGATAGTTTTGTATACTTTGATGTGTGGCTGTACGTACACTTCATCACCATAGCAAAATTATCACTAGCCCGTGGGAAAACTACGTTTTCATTTATTATATGAATGACTCGTGATCGAGCAGACAAACTTTTATTATTATGTGATGAGTGACGCCCCGTTGGTCTAGTGGTTTAAGTACCGGGCCGTGATCTCGGGGTCCCGGGTTCGAATCTCGGGTCGAGCAAAAGTATGTTTCGTATTTTTCGAACATAGCTCGGGTTTGTGATCACCACAATCCGCATTCGGCAAGCGTGGTGATTAAGCCTAATCCCATCATAGTAGCGATGACTTGATTTCTATGATGGAGGCCTTTGCCCTGCAGTGGGACAGTATATAGGCTGATACTTTACGAGTGACAGAGAAACCTAACCTGACAACATAATGGTAAGCGATAGTGAGGAGTCACAAATGCGCCGCCGGTGTATTAAAAAGGCTCTGGTTAAGTATAAGTACTTACCTACAAAATTTTCTACACCTAAATGGTTTGCTAGTGTCGTAATTAGGTACCAGATTATCGTTATTATGAATAAGCCAGCACAGTGCGGGCTTCATTGTTCTGGGTTTTATATAAGCCTATATCCTTTCTCAGGGTCTAGACCATAATTATGTTTACCAAATTTCATTCAATTCCGTTCTGTAGTTTTGGCGTGTAAGAGTAACAGACAGACAGAGTTACTTTCGCATTTATAATATTAGTAAGGATAATAAACGCTTTTATTTTTCAGCTGAAAAATGCTCCACCTGATCCGAAAATGTATTATATTGAGTAAGCAATAATTCTGGTTGATATTATTTTAACATAAGCACTTTTAAGATTCACGAAAGCTTTTAAGCTCCTCTTTCAATGAGGACTTTTTCAATTAACAACTTTGTTTCGAGGAAAACAGCTACAATAATTGTTTTGTTTACATTATTTTTTATTTTTATTCCATCGACTTTTACAATTACATACAGTCAATTTTGTTATCTGGGATGAAAATTATTAGATCTATACGGAGGATACTAATATATTTATAAGGAGGTAAATTCAAAAGGAAACCCGAAGGCTCTTCTTTCAAACCAGTACGATATTGAAATCTACATCTTCTTAAAAGACCAGGAACGCGTGCGCACTCCTTCTAGTGTAGCGATTGGCTGGCAGGGATCACAACCATCAGGCGGTCCGCCTACTCATTTGCCCCCATAAAAGTCGTTAATCATACTAATTTCAGGGTGATAGCTCCCAATGGTTGGCCTCTGACTCTAGCGCAGTGGAAGCGGGTGGATGAGATCCGAAACTCTAACGGCTTCACAAAAGTAGCAACGGATCAGCCCAGTAAGAAACCTGTTAAAGAGAAGGTATGTAGTTTACAAGACCCCTGTACTTTGGGAAGAACGTCAAACCATTGATCTGGCACATATAATTTTTTTGACTTATCGCCTGGATGGTGATGGTATGAGATATGGGGAAGACAAGCAAACTGCACGTTTCGAATAGTTTCAGTAATGTGTAAACATGATCCAGTTAGTCTGGTTCCTATGTTAAAGGGTTGCGAAGGTCAGACGGCAGTCGCTTTATTTAAATTAACAGCCTCCGTGATTACTGAAGCATGGTCTAAGCGTACACCGGAATCCAAAGTGATAACTTTGGACGCAACCGGGAATTATGATAAGATGAAAGATATGGGGAAGATAAGTAGAACTGACACTTATAAGGATGATGATACAAATGATAAGGATGATGATAAAAAATCAAAGTATACACACACACCCACACCCACACACGAACACACACACACACACACACACACACACACACACACACACACACACACACACACACACACATACACACACACACACACACACACACACACACATACACACACACACAAACACTCACACACACACAGTGCAGTGTACACGTAATTATATTGATAAAGAGGTGTGTAATTAATTATATATTCAATAGTTTATTATGTCGACGGTCCCTACGTATAAACGGACATGTCAAAAACGTAGGTTTACAGGAGAGCGGAATTAAGGTTCATTTTGCTCTGAAAAAATATGTAATCAAAATTATTAATATATCTTTTCACTAATATTTTATTAGCATTAGAACGCTTTTAGCAGTATTGAAACATATGTATTTTTATCACAATTTCCCAATAAAACTACGAGTTAACTGTTTCTACGCTGTCATTTAAAAAAAGTCAAGTCGGACAAATCTAAGATGCCTGTTTATACAGCGGGAATAACAAATGGTGGTTTTCAATAGGTATGAAAAATGTTTGCAGTATAAACGGACATGTCTGACATGACCGCTTTTAATTCGTTCTCTCACCTTTACAGGTTAGGTTTCAAACGAAGTATTTGACGACATGTTATACATAACTGTGTCTACGGCCCACTTTTGACTAGATGATTATACTTGTCCTTTTATACGATTTGTATACTGAGCTAACCTTATGATATTTTAAAAAAAATCTTATATGGATATGAGCGTAAAGGCAATCCGAAGCCATTTATGCAATAATATTTTTTTGCCATTTTGGACATGTCTGTTTATACGTAGGGACCGTCGATGTATTCTGTGTCTTACTACTGTTGTGTTGTATCTCTTCTTGTGTGGTCAATAAATGATTTACTTACTTACTTGATTAGAGTTTTTGTTTGCCTGGAGCCAAATAACTGTAAAACAACAAATAGACGTACTGACCAATTTGAACTGTCATGTGTCATTCATTTAATGAATGAAATACCTTACCGTGTGTAGCAAATCCTTGTGCTTATTATAGCATTATTGCAGCCATCAGGTTCAGCGAAAGACAAGGACAAAGATAAAGCAAAAGAACCCCAGCAGACAGGCCCTCAACCCCAACCTGATGATGCGTATGTGGTCCTAGAATGTGCCACGGCTATAGGGGGTGGAGCATACGCCAGGAGAGACGATGAAAGAGACTTGGAGTTTGCTGCAGCTATCAGGTCTTGGGACGCTAAAGAGCCAGGGAGGAATCTCAGAGGAGCTCAAATAAGGTAGGTAACTACTTACTAATGGCGACGGCTTGGGATTTCGGATTCAATCCCTAATGTACCTAATTTTATTTGTACCTAATTATTTCTGTTCAGAAATTCTCAGTGTCAGTCCGAAGTTCTTTTTTTATGTGATAGGTGGTAGACGAGCGGACGGATCCCCTGATGGTAAGCGATTATCGCTGCCCATAGACACCTGCAACACCAGTAGAGTCACAAGTACGCTGCCAACCTTTAAAAGGACCCCATGCCTTGGGAAGCACGTTAAACTGTTGGTCCTGCGTCTGATCCTTCTTCGGTCGTGTCACATTAGTTTATAAGGGTAAGGGAATTGAGAGTGCACCTGTGTTTTCGCACACACTTGTGCATTAAAATGTCCTGCGTCGATGGTTGTTTGTTGAGATTGGGCGCCATAACCGTATTATCGGTAAAGGGCGTTAATATTAGAGTGAACAGTATAATGTGGAAGAAATAGGATGATGATTTAAATTTTTGGTTGCGGGCTACTGGGTACTTTAAAACTAAAAAAACACCAATTTGTTATTGAATAAAAAAAAAGATATTACATTAACTTTTTTTAAAGTAAAGTCAGAAATTAGATTTGGTTTTCATATCTTATTCCATTTTCCCCTTTTTTTGTGAAACAAGTAACAGCTTCCACAAACTAGAGTGGGAACGAAAATTACCTGTTTCTCTTTACTTGCACAATATATTTTTTTGCTTTTTTTCAAGGAAAACCTCGTTTCGTGTTCCATTTAGCAACCTGGATTATTTTATCTTTATTCCAGGAAAGATTTCAGAACAGAATTTCTGGAAGCCTTGCCTCCACCGCCTTCGGAGAGTGTACACTCGTTAATAGAGGTACGGTTTGTAAATAATTTGTCTGGCAAGTTTTCTTGCCGACTGTACCGCTGTACTTCTTAGTTTTTTTTTGTAGATGAGTTATTTTCATTTCTTTTGACGACTCGTTTGGCGCAGTGGATTGAGACACAAGAGTCGCAGGTTCGATTCCCTCACCAACACAAATGTTTTTTGGTATTTGTGGTAGGTACCTTCGTTGTTCCTGGTTTCCATAGTACCAGACCAATGTGTGTGATGTTTTCTAAATTTTTTACTACAAATCGAACCCGAACAATTCAAAATCCACAATTTTCAAAAACAAGATACGTAGTGTTACAAGTGACCATCATCTGCCTGGCCGGAGGGCGCATTTGGAAGTGACCTTGCCTTATACGCCAAAGGTCGGGGGTTCGATGCCCACCCTGGACACATTCGTGTGACAAACACTAAGTGTTTTATGTTTGTTCAGTGTCTGGGTGTTATGTGTATGTGAGTATTATATTTGTATTTTTAGGAGTCCTACGGGGAAGAAGTTGGCGAAGAGGAAAAAAGTAAGTTTATTTGTCATAAAAAAATACAATTATTTACTACCTTAAACTTATTTTTTTTATTTGTTATTACGTGTGTGTGACCCGCTTTCACTTCGTTGCGGGACATTAGTCTAATTCTGTACCAATATAATATGGCACTGGGCATCGATTGGATCGCTCTAGTGTTTCGTCTTTTCGGTTTGTATAAAAGGTTGGTTAATGTGTATGGAGTTTACCCCTTACTGCCGCTCTTAGAGAAGCAATTTAACCTTTCTATTCAATAACTTAATTTGGTATATACTTTATGTGTATTAAAATAGGTGTGAGGGTGTTTTTCTTAAGTAACAAGTAAAGTTAATTAACGTATCTAAATGCGGCAGTTAGATTAATAGAAAAAATGACTCAGTAATTTTATTTTTTCTTTAAACAGAAGAGCAACAGCAACAATTACAACAAGGACCCAGTCCAGCAACGGAAAGCGGGAGTAAGTATCCTAATCTTAACTAGGTTATAAATGCGAAAGTGACTCTGAGAAAGAATCGCTATTAGCGATAAGGCCGCGATATTGTATTTGGAAATCACTATTAGCATTAAGTTCTGTAATGTGTTGTGCAATAGTGAGTATCTATCTATCTAAAGGTAGGAAGTAAAGTCCTTGAGTGAAGACCGCGACTCAGTAAGCGTAGTGTTGGACGCCCTGCGACAAGATGGGATGATGACATTCAAAGGCTGGCTGGTGTGGGCTGAATGAGAGTCGTGCATTAGGGGAGACCTATGGTCAGCAGTGGACGAGTGTGGGTTGCTGATGATGTGTGATGAACCAAGGAACCGGAGACGGCTCTAAGGGTCCGTAACGAAACCTCTTGTGACGAACTATGAACTTGTCGCACTCAAACAATAGAAACGCTAAAAAGGATGAGGAAATATAGCAATTACGTCGTTTTCTTTTATTATATAGGAAGGCAAACGAGCAAGCGGACCACCTGATGGTAAGTAAACACCGCCGCCAATGGACATCAGCTATACCAGAAGGAGCATAGAAGCGTTGCCAGCCTTTTAGGAAGGAAACCTATACCTTCCTTTCTTGAAAAATTTCGTTCCACTGTAGACCCTTACCTATTTACAGTTTTCTTTTTATTGTTAAGTGTTGGAGATGACAGTAGAGGAAGAAGAAGAAGCAAAATACCTGACGATGCCGGAACAGCTCAAGGACAAATTCATACCGCTGTACTTCCTGCCTTTCTGCACAAAAGAGAAAGATGAAGCTGAAAGGTGAAATACTTTTGTGTATTTGTCAGTGTGTGTGTGTGTGTATTTGCATGTGTGTGCGCGTGAAACTATAGGCTAACGCTTGACCACAATTGCACTTAGAAGATGCCTGTACGTTACTTGATCCGTCTGCTCGTCTGCTACCTATTACATTAAAATAAATACTTCAATTTAATATATAATTATATTTATCATGACAATAATTAGGTATACTTAATGTTCCCAACTGCTCATACGTCCTCATAAACCATGCTAGCTGGCCCGCCATGAAACTAATTTTCAAAGTTTTTGTTCGAAATATCATACGATTCATGCCAAGAGAAGTATTCATTCAAAACCCAAACTCGAAGTTGTCCTGTGATGGTTTTATACGGACATAACTAGCCACTTATTTTGCGGTGAGCCAGGTGTGCCAACTGTGAGAAACTTTTTTGAGCTTTGCCATTTTAGTGTTTTATTTTTAAACTCTAGTTGAACGCTACGCTCGAATTTATACTAAAACATTTTATATTTTCTTCAAATTTTTTCGTATAATTTTTGGCAATAAAATTTACATAACATCTCATTCATTGACCTGACTTCATACTGAGTAGTTAGCATTTGTGTTATTGATATCAAACAACAGAGGAAATACAAATAGAGTAAACTTAAATGCATATCTATAATAATACCCAGACACTGAACAAACAAAAGAGTTCATCACACGAATGTTTGTCCAGGGTGCAAATCGAACCCACAATCTTTGGCGCATCACTACCAAATGTCGAATCATAATCATCAGCAACCCACACTCGTCCACTGCTGGACATAGATCTCCCCTAATGCACGCCAAATGACGAATGTATGTAATTTGTTCCATAACCATGGGCAACTATGTCTCGGACTTTTAGAAGGCATGTCATTTAATTGAGCCAGTCAAATTGACGGTTAAGTGCCAATACCGACGACGGTTTTTCAGGCTAATTACTTTCTTATGTTAATGGCTTTAACGTCGATATTATTTTTTTACATAGGGGGTACTGGCACATAACCTTTATTTATTTATCATCTTTTCCCAGTGTCCTGATAACTCCTGACATCGCCGAGGCAGCCAAAAACGGCAGACATGCTCGCATAGAAGCGGCGCTGGAGCGCATGCGCGAGCTCCAGCTGTACAACGAGATACACGTGCTAGGTCGCCAGAAGAATCGCTGTCATCTGCTGGAGAAATTGTTTGTGGGTTAGTAACTTCGATCATTAAAAGTCAAGTCAACAATTCCATACTGAAAGCGTTAGGAAATGGGATTTTGAAAGTGATCCCAACAGCGCTGTCGAATATGCCGTTGACATCGTAAAGACCCATACTTTATATTCTATAGCAATTGGTTTTAAATTAGGGTTTTTGCAAATGCAAAATCCGAATGATTGCGTTACGTTGACATCAGGTCCAACTTTGACGGCATTGGTCGTTTTGTACGTAACTTCGTAATTATGACAAGATTCCCACGTCAAAATGGAACCAATGCGATGTTTTGCATTGCCCTCATTCCGATAGTGTCAAATAGAGAGCCTTCATTGGGAGCGATACTTTTAATGCGTTCACGTTATATCTACCTGTACGGGTTTTAAATCAAAGGCCAGTAAAAACTAAGTTCTCCGATAGGAAAAAATAGTAGAAATAGGTAGTAGGATTTATCTCACGCGGTGGTTGGAGGCATTTTTTTTTCTCGAAAGGGAAATACCGTCGCGTCGTTCCACGAAATGAGTCAACAACGTTACTAGCGTAATCCTACCCTATAAGTACGATAGGATTTATAAAAAGGTTGTTGTATGCCTAAACAGGTTACTACAATCAGTAAAATTTTTTCAGTTTAAATTAACTGATTTGGCTTATATAGATGTGGCTTTCCACATAGTCTGACACTGCTACAGAAGACGCTGTCAGTTTGGTTCTATGCTCCAATATTTATAATTTTCTGCAGATTCTCAATGGAATCAAGAGTTGAACGATGTTCTGGAAGCAAGGGATGAAGCTATAGCCCGTGAGGCGCTTAATAGACAAATTTCTGCAAATAAGAAGAAAGAAGCTGCTAAGAAGAAGTAAACATATGTGTCGGGCGTAAAGGCGTTAGGTCCGTGGTCGTCAAACTGCTTTCGTTAGTCATGCAGCCCGCGGTAAAGTAGATTCCTTTAATTAATAGTCAACTACACAACCGTACTTCACATATAATGCGGCCCGGACGTTAATGCTCACATTGTTATGTGTGGCTCCTGAGCAGTAAAGTGTGACGACCGCTGCGTTAGGTCCTTTTAAGGTACAGATGAGAGGTAGAGAGAAGGCATTAGAAGTTGGCAGACCAAAAAATTAAAAATAGATATCGAGGTGAAGTGGTTTTCACGCGAGAAAAATCTGCGAGATCACATGTTGTTGTACTGTGAGGTGTAACTTTAGCAGCATGGTTGTTTCGTTCGTCAAAATGACATTCTTGAAGATCTCAAATAGTAAGCATTTCGCGGATTTTGCACACACAATAAATACCTGATACATGCCAGTTTCTGCTTTACTGTTACGACAAATCCAGCCAATATTTAATAGGAATAGAATTCAAAAACCCCGTTGGTTAACTGATTTAAAAGTACCTACCAGGATCTCGAGATCGTGCGTTAGATTCCCGGGTCGAGCAAAAAAAGTATGTTTCTAATTTTTCAAAAAAATTTGGTTTGTGATCAGTGATCACTTTTTTTATCACCAATCCACATTAGACAAACGTGGTAATTAAGCCTAGTCCCATCATAGTAGTGATGACTTTATTTCTATGATCGAGGCCTTTGCCTTGCAGTTGCACCGTATAATATAGGCTAATACTTTATTTTATTTTTTATTTAATGATATGAAATGAAACATTTCTGTTAGAAATAGAAATACCCCAGTTATTCTTGTGAAGGATTTGATAGCTTGTATCAACGATCTTGAAAAGTAAACAAGATTCGCCTTATTTCTCAAGGAGGCTTAAATCGTTGAAGAGGCTTAAGGTATGATTATTATAATTTAAGTGGAATTTATTTCAAGTCTCAAAAAGGTTGCTTGTTTCAGCTGTCAGTTTAGAACTGAAATGCTGTAAGAATAAATAATGTTTGCTTTATGAAGATTAGACGTTTAAGTTCGTTTTAAGACAACATTACAAAGATAATATAATAATTACAAAGATAATATAATGTAATGATCTCAAAAAACTTGTGTTTTTATAATGCCTTTTATTTTGCAGGGTAACGTCTCGATAGATACCGCCACACATAATATCAAACTGTCAAATTTCTTCAATCGACTCTCATCCTACTGTCATGCACATTAGATCGAATATCAATTGAAGAAATTTGACAGGTTGTGGTAACCTGATGTGTGGCTTTACATTCTACCGCCCATAGCATAATTTTCTATAGAAGTGCCCATATGCTACATGATTTCATAAATATGTAGGTAAATTTTATAATTCAACATTTTATAACTAACATTACCACTAATGAAAATTTTCCTATTTGTCCAAAAATTCAAATTGTAAATCGATTTTTCATGCCTTGTAAAATGTTGTAATAGGCAAAGAGAATTTATGATCACCAATCCGCATTAAATAAGCGTGGTGATTAGCTTAGGCTAATCCCATCATAGTAGCGATGACTTGATTTCTATAATGGAGGCATTTAGCCTGCAGTGGAACAGTATATAGGCTGATACTTTAAACAATGTAAAAATAGTAAGTAAAAATCCTTCTCTATTTCGCGTTCAAATTCATAGTCTGAGCTATGAATCCCAAAGCTTTACTTACACAGTGAGTACAGCGAATAATAAAACCGTTGGCCACCAAAAAGGAATATGATGGAGCCAGAAATCCAATAACACTAGTGATCCGTGCAGATTTTGCGAGGCTAGAGATTATGATAGCGCAGCGATGTGCAGAACCGATAGTCTTTGATATCTTTGGTTTGAGCGCCGCTTGAGACGTAAGGGTCGCGGGTTCGATTCCCGCAACCAACACAAATGTTGGGTTTGTGTATTGTCGTGTTGTTTGTGGTTCGTTTCGTTGTTTTCTGGTTTCCATAGCAACAAGGGAAAACTTAGTTGGGACCAGGCCAATGATGTGATGTTTTGTCTCAATTTATTTATTATCTTTACCCTACATATATTATTATTAATTTCTAAACTACAAAGAAGTAGTTAGTAGTATGTTATATTTAAGGTAATTGATAAGGGACTGTTTCTCACTAACTTAACCTCACCCACCAAGATTACTAATTGCACGCTTAAACCACTATTTGCACACCAAAATTATTAATTGCACGCTAAAATTATTAATTGTACGCTAAAATTACTAATTGCACACCAAAATTACTAATTGCACTCCAAAATTACTAATTGCACACCAAAATTACTAATTACACAAAAATTACTAATTGCTCACCAAAATTATTAATTACACCAGTAAGTGACGATGGTTGTTTGTAAATGTATTTTCGTATGGTCTAAAACGAACGAACGAACTGACGTCCTATCAGTAATTATGGTGTGCAATTAGTAATTTTGGAAAATGTGGTTACGTTACTTTGGTGAACAGTTTTTTATGTTAAATAACAGACGTGCAGACAGCTCACCTGATGATAAGCGATTGCCGCCGCCCATAGCCACATATCCCGGACTTCTTTGAGGCCGTGGTGTCACTCCGGTCGGCTCATTCATGCCGAAGCGTGGCTCTCCCATTCTAATACACTAGTTTTTAGTTTTTAATGCCCTATAAAAACTACAGTCCTAATTGTTCTACCTCTGGGGACGATCCGAACCCCTACCCGGCGTCATAAAGGGATTTCAAACTTCGGTAGTTTAGTTTTGTTTACTAGCTTTTGCTGTTTCGCACTTATTTATTCCACTACGTGTTTTCATGTTTGAAACTCTGGGTAACTGTAACTCTAGAAAAGTATTTGTGTAATGAACACTTGTGTTTATTTAAGTAGGTTTATACCGTGAAATTTAAGTAAACGAAAGCTTTTTTATAGGTAACGAGTAAAGTCCTTTAAGCAAGCTAGATTAATAAAATAAGCGAAATAAATCAGCTGTTCCATACATCATTGACTTGTTGTTCTTTAATTATGCTATGTCCTCTTTTGGCTGAAATTATGATGATGATGAATAATTCAAAATGAAACTGTTTAATCCTGACACGCACAAGTGCACCTAAGATACTGCATGGAAGATTTTTTTTTCATTAAACTAAAGGCCAACGCTTGACCACAATCGCACCCGATGGAAAGTGACGATGAGGTCAAGGATGACAAGCGTTTGCATAGAAGATGCCTGTTTACTTTTGTCTTATAGCATCGTAAGACCCAAAAGCCTATAAAAAGGCAAAATCAATTGATTTCATATTGTGTCTGCAATCTGAGCCTTACGACCAGTGACCACAGAGTATTTTTATATAGTAACTTACGACTATAAACGTCTAGATTATAGCCTTTGGGATAAACAGACCTCGGCAGTTGTTAGAACTGCCCCTTCTGTACCGTAAGTGATGCATGGCAGTACGTGAGGCAATATCGGAGTTATTGCAGCTGCGGCCGCAGTGTCTGCAGCGGTGATCCATCAGCTAGTATTTACTCGAACGCCTTTGATTTCCAAAGATTATGAACTACCAATCCATATGTTTGGATTGACGTTGAAATATTTAAAGTCGATTCAATATTTGGAACGCCCCGTTGATATACCGGGCCGTAATCTTGGGTTCCGTCGTTTGAATGCTCGAATCCCGGGTCGAACAAAATGTAGGTTTCGAATTTTTCGAACATAGATTGGGTTTGTTGGCATTAGGCAGCATGGTGATTAACCTAATCCCATCATAGTAGCGATGACTTGATTTCCTTTGCCTTTGGCCAGCAGTGGGACAGTATACAATTAAGCTGATAGCTTTACTATTTTAATAGGTAAATGTTTTTGCCAAAGAACGCCAACTCAACAACAGCCATACGAAAATTTTCCACTTTAAAAAAATATTGCGCAAAATAGCCTATGTCCCTTCAACTACACCGTAGCACTTCTACAGGATGCATGCTACGACGTAGTTATTTACTACGAGTTGCGTTACGAGAACGTTACGTGCATTTAAGCATTCGCTTGGCGGTAAGGGAAAACGTCGTGAGAAAACCTAAGGCCTAATTCTAGAAAGTGAGGTATATTTTTTAATCTATCCCACCTTAATACCGTTAAATTTGTGTCTTTTCAATCTCGAAGCCCTCGTAATATGTTACACTAGTGGCCCGCCCTCACTTCGCTACGGGACCGTAATTCAGAAATTAATCAATAGATGGCGCTGTGCTCAATTACATCGCGCAAGCGTTTCGTGTTTTCGATTTACCTATAAGCCTTGTCGTTCTCCATAGAAGTTATCTCTTTATAAATAGTATTAGATGAAAAAGCCCCTTTGGCATATAAAATATTCAAAATGAGCAAAATTAAAATCAGCTGTCCCTTATTGCTTGGTGAATATTATTTTTTTTTATTTTTAAGTGATAGGTGGCAGACGAGCAGACGGATCACCTGATGGTAAGCGATTACCGCCGCCCATAAACACTTACAACACCAGTAGAGTCCAAGAGCACTACCAACCTTCAATCACCTTTCCCCCAATTGGGACCTCTTTCTTCTTATTTCTTCACATAGGAAGCTAAATTTTATTTTTCTTATTTTGCTTTATTTCTGTTACCTATTATGATGGCTTCGGGATTTAAACGACCAAAATTTAACGATGTTAGCTGTACGGTGCAGTATCGGAAATATTGATGAATGTATCTGTAACGGAGCGAGCGTGCGCATCGAAATTAAATCAAATTGAGT
Source organism: Cnaphalocrocis medinalis (assembly GCA_014851415.1). NCBI lineage: Eukaryota > Metazoa > Arthropoda > Insecta > Lepidoptera > Crambidae > Cnaphalocrocis > Cnaphalocrocis medinalis. The sequence goes on from CM026288.1 coordinate 7,584,871, forward strand.
GCAGCTAATGAGATCGGCTCATTTGTCGCTCATTGCCGCTTTTAACGCGTGTTGCCGCGTTAAATACCGCGTGTTGCCGCGTTAAATACCGGCCGCGGTTTTGTGGCCATTTAACGGTAACTGTGCTGAAGTAGATGGTGTGTAACGCATTTGAGATATTGAAGGCAATCCTTGTCGCTAAAAAGGTATAATTATAAACAAAATAAATAAATTCATGCAACTCCTCATATTACTCATAATATGAGGAGTTACTCATATTATGAGTAATATGAGGAGTTGCATGAGCAGGCTTTCAAGGTGAGGGTGACAGACTCAATAGGCACGAGTGCTTTGTTTGTATGTTGACATGGACGCTCACAAGAGAAACTATGCACAAATTAAAGCTGGCGCAGCGTGCTATGGAGCGCTCCATGCTCGGTCTGTCATTACGCGATCGCGTGCCCAACGACGAAATCCGAAAGAAAACTAGGGTCGTCGATGTTGGTGCGCGAGTGTGTGAGCTGAAGTGGAGATGGGCAGGACACCTGGCAAGGTGCAAGGATGATAGGTGGACTATAAAGCTAACCGAATGGCAGCCAAGATTAGAGTGACGTCTTGTGGGTAGACCACCTGCCCGTTGGTCCGACGATATTGTAAGGGTGGTGGGGAAACAGTGGATGAGGCTGGCTGGTGACCGTAGGGAGTGGCGTTATAAAGAAGAGGCCTATACTCAGCAGTGGGTGGATGTGGGCTGACATGATGATGATGATGATGACTTTGTTTGTTCTTTTGTGCCTGTCAACCTCATATTTATATTTTCATATGTTTTTATTTAGTCGTAAAAATTTAATTTGCATGCTATTGGTAAATGTCTGGATAGGTGATCCTGTAAATGTTATTATCATGCCATATATTTGTACACCCTGTTCAAGAGCAAATAAACTATTATATTCTATTCTATTTGGATCTCACGACCGCTTACCATAAGGCGGAGGAAGTTGAAATAAAATAAAACTAGTTTGTTCAACCACCTGGTTCGGAATGTAGTTTTCTATCGAGAAGACACCAGCATGAAACTCAGCAGTTACTCTTTTCAAAGGTCATCTTGATTGTCCTCAACATAAAAAAAGATACTTTTGATGCTAACTGTACCTAGTACAGTCAAGTTCAAAAATATGTCTACACTTTAGGACCTTGTCACAATACATATTTATAAGAAAGTGGAAGTCGTTTTCTTATACATATGTACTGTGACAAGGTCCTAAAGTGTATACATATTTTTGAACTTGACTGTACCTAGCTAACATTTTTCCATCACAAGTCTTTTGCTGGACCGAGCGCACGCCAACTCAATTCTAGCAAAATTGACATCTGTCAAGTACTAAGTGATATTTAATGGGACCAATAATTTCTCTAATGGATCCATAAACAGTTTGCGGAGCAATAAAAGCGATAATGACACGTTTAGCACTAACTTGGTGCAATTTAACACTTTGTTCAGCGGGACAAGTCTGTTGGCCGATAATTTACTTTGACAGGGGAGCATTGTATTTTGAAAACATTTTGTATACAAATGTCAAATATAACTAATTAAATTATTTATTTATATACAGGTTGTATCTGCGAACTTTTGCATCCCTTTAACCACGTGCTCTTTCAATCTTCTGAACAACATCGCTCCAACAACTTTTCGAAATTAATCGAAAATTATTTCGACTCAGCATACAAATGACCAAGTGACGGACTTTGTATGGAAAGATGATTTTTTATGCGAATTTTTGAAAGTCATAGATCAAATGTTGTACAGAATGGTTGGTAGAACACGTGGTTTTTTTTTTTTATGAGATAGGGGGCAGACGAACAGACGGTTCACCTGATGGTAAGTGATTACCGCCGCCCATTGACACTCGCAACACCAGAGGAGTCGCAAATGCGCTGCCGACCTTTTAAGAAGGAATACGCTCGCTTTTTGAAGGTGGTTACAGGAATGTAAATGTTTACAGATAGGTACTCTCTGTATAATTAACTCATTGAATGCCTATATTATACCAAGACCAAACTTATGGCCACTATACATACATACGTATCTAAATACCGACATGTATATACATACATACATAGGTACATACGTGTCGGCATTTAATGGGCGGAGTTACTATTCAAAAAATATTGTAAATTGCAATATTATATCAGCTTAAGTTTCCTTTCGCCGCTCTTTTGTCCTTTCTGCATGACCCAAACTGTCATACACATTAGGTTGAATATCAATTGAGAAAATTTGACAGGTCTCCTGATGTGTGGCTGACTGTACTAAGTTTTCTGCAGTAAAATTTTAAATAAGTCTGTAACTGTCAAGTATTGCTTGCATAGTCTGAAGCTCTGTGGTTGAAGCTATCCAACAACATAGAACAGTCAATAAGATAGTCTGCCGGAATCGCAAATAGTCAATAAGATACGAGGGTCCAAACCGCACATGCCTCACGCCAGATCGATGCCCGCGACTGATACACTCGCCTGCACTTGATTAAAAACAGGACCGACTAAAACGACGCGACGGGGTCTGCCACAGTGGGCGTAGGGACTACAATAAGGGATTTAAAATATCACAGTAATTAACAAGTGCAAACCCCGTGCCGTTACTAACGCAAGCAAACACCGATACGGTTAGGTAGTATGTGTATTGGAGTAGCGGCACTGACATGACATCTAGTGGCGATTTATTATCTCAAAATGTGAGGGTGTCCGAAGATTCGCTGCCGTGCTCTAACAGACGCGCCGAGCACCGCCAGTCTGCTTGTGACTACGGCTGCCGAAACGTCAAGCAGTGAGTGCATACAATGTACTTAACAATAAAAATAAAAACAAATTAACGTCGCGTTAATTCCCGTTTTAATATTTTATTGTTACAATAAGGGAGGTTTTTGTCTCTCATTTGTCACAAATAAAACAAGTAAGAATCATCAGATCCTCCAACCAATTCGGATATGGCAGCCGATCTAAACGATCAGCCACGTACGCAAGATATATTATAGTTCTCAAGTGTGTATGCAAACACAGGTACTTATTCCCTTACCCTCTTAATTTGATGGGACAACAGTATGACATGACACCTATCATTATCCTTTTTTTTCCCAGGGGAAACCATCATGGCCTTCACCTTGCCACATGTGGGGGACAAGATGGTGTGTGGGACTCTAACCCTAACCAAAACCCCTGGGGTGTCCATCTCAGCGCAATCGCGGTCGGATACACAGCCGGGACTGGACCGTACCGCAAATCGCGCTCGCCACTTTGAGCCAAATTGTTTGGCGCAATGCAGCCCTTCTCAAATGCGCGACCTACCAGGACACCCAGGTAGGATTTTTTAGGAGCAAGCCACTCCCCTGTAGTGGCATGCTCACGTACTCCGAAGCCCGTTTGGTCGCCTCTTACGACAGGCCGGGAATACCTTGGCAGTATTCTTAACGCCCCTAGCCACAGGGCACACACCTATCATTACCAATTGCAATACCGAGGCAGTCGAGAGAATAGAACTGTGATAGAACTACGTCAAGGCGACGAGACCTTCCACAGTTGGTTTTGAATTCCGAAAATGTCATCACTACATAAAATTTTATTTTCGTCCGATTACTCAAATAGCGCACTTATGCCAATGGAGCCATCAATGGCCGCGGCACTTAGCGCGTTCAGGGTTTTGATCAAAGCATTCACCATTTCAAAATGCTCCCACTGAGGAACGCCAGCAAACGGGGACGTATGTCGTGTTTTAATGAAGCGCCACGATCAATGGCAGGTCTTATGACACCGCGCAGATTGTCTTCTCAAATATAACTCACTTTGTTAGCCAAATCGATCGGAGACGACGAGACTTGATACAAGTTATAGAATGCAATATTACTTAATAAATGCTACAGAATTTTGCGCTTTGTTGTTTATTGCCCGAAGACTGCTACTAGTCAATTACAGATATAAAAGGAAATTTGGGAGAGCCATGCTTCGGCATGAATGGGCCGGCTCGACAGTGATACCACTGCCTCACAGAAAACCGGCGTTAAACAGCAGTTATGCTGTGTTTCGCCGAATGAGTCCCTCACTAGCCCTAGTACCAGAGGCCCACCAAGGGGGAAAGGGGATAAAAGGTTGGCAGTGCGCTTGTGACTCCTGGTGTTGCAAGTGTACATGGACGGCGGCGATTGCTTACCATCAGGTGGTCCGTCTGCTCGTCTGCCACCTATCACATAAAAAAAGATAAGTTGACTCAGAAATTTAGACAGTTTTTTTATGTGATCACCTGATGGTATGCGATGGCCGCCGCCCATAGACACCTGCAACACCATTAGAGTCATTAGTGCGCTGCCCATTTTTAACCCCCTTTCCCCTTTATTGGGCCACATAATATAGGTATATAGTTTTACCACAGAGGATATAGGTACTCTGTGGTTTTACTCCACTGAAAATTAAGGCTTGTACATGCGCTAACGGCCTTGAGGATATAGAGAGTACTCGCGCTCGTGTATATCAACAAACAGAATATTATTAATTAAAAAAATATAAACCCAAGAAACAAGGATTCTTCGTCAGGGATTGTAGTGTACATTGTATTGTATTGTATATAAACAAATCAGTCATCTGAACTGTTTAGTTTCGTAGTTTATCCAATATTTTGCACAAAATCGATGTTTACTTTTTATTTTTTTTTCCTAAGGAACTATAAACATTGAATAAAAATCCTCGTCAGAAATTCAAGATCGAAATCCAGTTTATAACATGTATTTTTTTTAGGTATCGTTCTTAACGATTTACCGAGTTTAAACATACACAAAAGTGCCCAATCCATTCACTCATCTTGTATGATCAAATATGATACTCGCCGGTAGCTCACGTTCATTACACTAAGTAAAGGTCAGACAAGGCGTGGAATATTAAAATATGGTAATTTCAAAATAATTAATTGTCCACAAGGCTGCTTCATTGGAGGAGACTCATCTTATATTCAACGTGTAATTAGTTTGCAACAACAAAATATGAACAGTATGTTAATTAAAACACTTTTGGAGTTCCGTGTTTCAAAGGAAAAATCGGAACTTTTATCCCATACGAAGTGGAGACTAACTAATTTTAATTAGTCGTGGTATAAAATGATGGGACTTTTATGAATGGGTTTTTCCGGGCAGCCCTCCCAAGGCATTCAAGTTTTTTTTTCTGATCACTGTTCTAACCTATTCTGACCAATATTATTCTTACGATAATACTTACCATTCGTCCAATTTTCACCCCAAGATAAATCTATGATATAACGCTGCGAGATGTATGGAATGTTAACCTCGAGGTCGAATCGGACCTTAGGAGTTATTCTAAGAACTTACTAAACTCTACAAAGTGAAAGTAGGTTTTTATCCTACATTTTTTGCACGAAAGATAGAAAAATGCGTGTATTTTACATATTTTTTAAGAACAATATGTATAATGTATTAAGTATTACTTAGAATTTATAGCCGTATCGATATAAAACAGTACTTACTTACTATGCTGGCTCAGCGGATCTAAGCTGGATTTTGGCACGTCTTGGCCTCCAAAGTCAAAGTTCGCCGTTTTGTTGGGTCCTGTGCCAATTCCGACCAATCATGCACGTTTAGTGCTTTAAGGTCCTTGGCGACTTCGTCCTTCCAGCGATATTTTGCTAAAAAACAGTAGGTGCTGATCTAAATGAATTCACATAGAAAAATCTTTCGACACTTTACTCGAAAATTGTCATAAAATATTACTTTTGGTTTCTTAAGCAACTTTCTAAAGGCATCAAAGTTTATTCCGCGACTTTCCGCAAAGGGTTTCCATGACAATAATGGCAAGTGATTATGAAATCAAAAATGTATGGAACCCTTGGTCTTAATCTTTTGTTCTTTACAGTTTACGGTATGGTATGGAGGACAAAACTTTTGTAGGTAGGCAGTGAATAAAAACCTCTAGAACAGTGTTTCCCAAACTTTGTTATGCCATGACCCGGTAATTTTCACATTGACCCGTGACCCACTAAGTACCTACTTTCAAACTCATGCTGCTTCCGTACTCATGTTTTTAAAATATGACGACAATGTCGCGACCCGGTTATTTCGTTTTGGTGACCCGGCACCGGGTCGCGACCCGGCTATTGGGAAACGCTGCTCTAGAACACCTACCCACGTTGTAGGTTTAAATCCGAGCATACGCCTAGGACCGTAACCGTGGGAGAGCAATGCTTAGGCACGAATGGGCCGGCTCGACCGGATTGAAACAGAGTCTGTGCTGTGTTTCATTGAGTGAGGGTACCGGGAACCCAATTGGGGGATAGGGGCTTAAAGGTTCGCAGCGCACTTGTGACTCTTCTTGTGTTGCAGGTGTCTATGGGCAGCGGCAATCGCTTACCATGAGGTGATCCGTCTTTCTCGTTTGCCACCTATCGCATAAACAAAAGATTAGGTATAGGCGCCATCTCTTGGTACAGGTTGACACAAATTTCTCTATACAAAGTCAGGGTGAGTCACTATAAGAGTTATTAGGTCCTTACATAATATGGAATTAGCGTTTTGTATGGGAGGAACAAAAAGTCGAATATTTGTAAATATAATAATACTAGTGGCCCGCCCTCGTAACGTAATTCAGAAATGAACCAATAGATGGCGCTGTGTCCAATTACATCGCGCAAGCGTTTCGTGTTTTCGGTTTGCTTTGTCGTTGTCTATAGAAGTTATCTCTTTATAAATAGTATAGATATAGAAAATTTAATTAATCAAAGTACAAACCACTGTTTTCTATGCACTTTTGCCATCTCATAGAAAGTTCATTGATCCCTTTACTAAAATAAAACCAATCGGATGGAAATCAATAAAATCTTTGAAGGCGATTTGGACTGCCCCTATCAGAGTTCATTTTTTTCCCTTGCAAGAACTTGGAGAATCTGTTGGAGCAAGTTCCGGGGAGTATAGAGGATGTCTTTTTAAGCGAAGACTAGTGCTATCATCATCATGATCAGCAACCCACACTCGTCCACTGCTGGACATAGGGCTCCCCTAATGCACGCCACCGCTCCCGATTTTCGGCCACTCTCATCCAGCCCACACCAGCCAGCCTTCGAATGTCATCATCCCATCTTGTCGCAGAGCGTCCAACACTACGCTTACCGAGTCGCGGTCTCCACTCAAGGACTTTACGGCTCCAACGTAGTGATATGCATTCATAGAATAGAGATACTCCGTTATAACAGGTTCCCATTACCATTTCAATAGAGGTACAAACAAATTCAGCCCTTCAAACAAAATCAACCCAATCGAACCCTTATATCTGACAGATCTCTTGAACATTGCCCCCACAACATTTCACACAACAACTGATACAAATCGATACTGAGAGACGGTTCCATGTGACGTCCCTTTGTATTGTGTTGTACCCTTGTCGCACGCGCCGTGACAGCAGAACAAAGCGACAAGTGACACTGTCGTGGCGACATTCGCTGACGTTTTGAAAGAAGTTATAATTAAATTGCGTTGGTATTTTGACGTACGATAGCAGAAATAACGAGCATTTGAGATGTTACCATTCTATTGTGATACCTACTTATTTCAGATAGCTGTTGCCCGCAACTTCGGCCGCGTGGTGTAATTATTTAATAACTTTCTCAACGCCCCTCCCCCCCTTTTAACCCCGTATGACCCCCTTTTCGCAATAAAGTAACATGAGATGGATATTGATAATAATAATAATAATAAATTGAGACAACATCACATACATTGTCCTGGCCCCAAACTAAGGTTTTCCCTTGTACTATGGAAACCAGAAACAACGAAGGTACTACAAACACCCAGACCCAACACAAATATCTGTTTCATCAACAAACATTTGTGTTGGTGCGGGAATCGAACCCGCGACCCTTACGTCTCAACCGGCGCTCAAACTATTGCGCTAAACGGGTCGTCATTGATGGTTTAAAAACCATTAGATGTTTTAATTTTTGGTTTATAGAGCCTTTTTTTGGGGCGTTAAATCATTTTTTAGCGAATTTCATTATGTATTTTGAATAAACAGATCGAGAGAATAAAAAAACTTATTAAAATGGTATATTTAACTCGATTTGGCCAATATCTATACTATCTATAAAGAGATAACTTCTATAGACAACGACAAGGCTTATAGGTAAACCGAAAACACGAAACGCTTGCGCGAAGTAATTTGACACAGCGCCATCTATTGGTTCGTTTCTGAATTACGGTCCCGAAGCGAAGTGAGGGCGGGCCACTAGTGGTTTATATGACAATTGAACCTGTTATCGATTTGTATGTCGCTCTCAACCAGGCCAACAAACCCATCCTTTCCAAAACATCACTATCGCTATAATGCATCTCCCAAAAGTGAACAATGCAATATGCTTTTCCATAAACATATCCGACGATTTATTGTCTAACTCTTCACCCAAAATCTGACTCTGTCACGTGGGCCTTAGATCTTACTTTAGTATGACAAGGATTATGTTCGGCTATTGTCCTGTGTTGTCAGTGGTCTCGGGACCATTTCCATCAGTTCATTAGTTATGCAAGACATAAGCTGTGAACAGACAGAATCGCAAATATGGTTACTACGGTGCTTGGAGTATTGTATGCAATACAAGTACCTAGGTACCTACAGATGGCACTCCAGTCGTATTAAATTAACATGATTTATCTAAATATTTGGGTAAATCGATAGCCACCGTCAAATTTTAATATTTGTCATTTTAATCCCGATTAGTATGATAAGATCATCGAAATCACCAAAATGCAAATTATTTTGATGGCTTTGGGATTAAAACAAATATTTGGTGGTTAGGGCGTCCTTCCGGTCATGACTTATGGTGCCGAGACGTGGACACTCACGGCTGGACTAATCCAGCGGTTCAAAGTCGCTCAAAGAGCTATGGAAAGGGCTATGCTCGGAGTATCTCTGAAGGACCGCATCAGAAATGATGTAATCCGACAGAGAACCAGATTCACCGACATAGCCCACCGAATTAGCAAACTGTCATTGGTTATTCTAATAAAATTTCATTCCATGGTAGCAAATGGTCTCGCATACGGCAATCAAAGTATAAGTCTTCGTTACATAATGTTTAAGACACAGTTACGTACTGCTTATTACATGCTGAGCGCGGTTTATCCGATTACTGCCTGATTATACTTTACACGTGTATTATTAATCGGTGTTATAAATAAATAAATAGGTATTAAAAGCTATGAAACCTTTCGAAATCTACAGCTGTCGAGGTGTAGAGGAGACTATTTAGATGACGTAAAAAGACGCAAAAAAAATTAAGTATCAGCCTATATACTCTCCCACTGCAGGGCAAAGGCATTCCAGAAATCAAGTCATCGCTACTATGATGGGATTAGGCTTAGTCACCACGCTTGCCTAATGCGGTTTGGTGATCACAGACCCGACTACTACTTTTTGGTCGAACCCAGGATCCGGTACTGAAACCACTACACCATTTAACCGTGGGAGAGCCGTTTCGGCATTAATGGGCCGGCTCGACTGGAATAATACCACGACCTTACAAAAGACCGGCGTGAAGCAGTGCTTGCGCTGTTTCGTCGAGTGAATGAGGGTACCGGAGGCCCAACTGGGGGGAAAGAGGGTTAAAGGTTGGCAGCGCACTTGACTCTACTAGTGTTGCAGGTGTTTATGGGCAATCGCTTACCATCAGGTGATCCGTCTGCTCTTTTTCACCTAAAAAATAAACCAACGAGGCGTTACAAATAGTATACATCTACGTAAATAGATGTATTCTAGACTAAATCACAGTTATAACCGCTGGAACCATTGGTCTGTAGCTGCGATAGTGAAAGCACCGGGTCGCCCGTAGTGTGGAGCTCCACCTGTGAACTACATACTCAGGAACAATGGTATACTTTGTCTGCCGGCCGCCCGCCGCGCTGTGCTAGATGTCGCACAGTTCCATTGCCACACGACATAAACACCTGGGCCCTAATTCTCATACTTCCTTCTCATATTAAAGCAATGATTCAATTAGTATGGGAAGATGGTAAAGGTAATATGGTAAATTTTCACAACGTCTCATACATTGACTGACTACGCACCTTAGTAGCTTAAGCACTTGTATTACAGGTATCAGATAACAGAGTAGACGAGACGAGAGGAGAGACTAATTCTCGTGGTATGAAAAATTTGATATGAAAAAACATGGCGGATATCGCATGATAGTTATTTATTAAAAACTATTTATATTTTGTTTATAGAAACCCTAGCTTTTTACTGATAGGTGGTAGACGAGCAGGCGGATCACCTAGTGGTAAGCGATTGCCGCCGCCCATAGACTACGATACGACAGGCACTAAAACGATTCCGGATTTGGGGGGTCTGGTAATTACAATGAAGCGACGCACGTCTAACCTTGGCAAATGTTTAACATAGAGATATGTAATAAGTGTACAGAATAAAAAATATAAATGACGTCACGTGTCAGACAGTGGAACCGCACCAGCTCACTAACTCATAGCATTAAATGGTCAATATGCATCCGTGTGTGCATAGCGCGGGCTGCTGTGTGCACTCGCCCTTATGTCTCGACGCTCTGCTTAAACAACGCTGTATGTGAACTTTCTTATCAATCTCATTAGTAAGTATTTAAGATTTTTTCTTAATTTTAAATATTAATATTCTTTATTCAGTTTAAAGTCCAATTCCTGGGTCGAGCAAACAGTATGTCTCTAATTTTTTTTTTAGCGTAGCTCGTATTTGTGATCACTAGTTCGCATAAGGTGAGAACACATCACATGGTAGCGGTGACTTGATTTCTATGATGGAGGCCTTTGCTTTGCAGTGGGTCAGTTGATATATAGGCTGATACTTTTTTCAGTTTAGAGTAGGACTACTTACAATCAAAAGGTCTCTGAGCGACATTGATTTGTACATTTTTTTTTCCATGGGACTATTTCTCTATCTACATTAGCGTCGTAAGGCCCACACAATGGAAAATAAATTGTTTTATGCCTTTAAAAGGCTTTTGGGTCTTACGATGTTACGATTACGATACGAAATAGCTCGTTTGCCGATTTTACTAGATATAAAAATAAGGTAACATAGTGAGTGGGTGGGTATTAATACCAGTACGAAAAATCACAATCAATCGATCTAGTAAGTTAGGGTTTTATAAAGTACAGTAAACTAAGTCAGTTACATAGAAAACGGTAAATAACCGAAGCATGACAACAACAATAGTCGCATGCAAATCAATGAAATACAAATGGTTCTCACGAACATTTCTAAATTCCATTCCGAATCACGCAAATTCCACGTCTTAACAATGGATTTACGTATTTTAACGCGCCTCCATTAGCTGAACTTGCTTATTTGAGGCTGCTTCATTTTAATTGCCACACTTACTAAATCATGGATCACAGTCCAATCTTACCACAGATTCTGAAGCTAAAACTTTGGAGGCAACCGAGAATGGCGCGGGCCAGTATGGCCACAAAATACATATTGACACAGAAGGCTGACTGCCCACTAAGAGCTAAAAATATGTCATATACTCACGCATGCGCATTGCGCACTAACGGGCAAAAACGCCTTTTCGACCATATTAATCCTAACTTATGACATGAGATTGTCAAACTGTCGAGGTCTATGGTAGAGGCCGCGAGCTTATGTACTCATGCCGGGCAATAACCCTAGCATATGTCAACGAACGAACAAAAGTCTAACTTCTGTGTGTAATTATTTTGTGGTATGGCAGTGCCAGCGGATGTGATGGCAGTGCCAACGGATGTGATGCCATGCCATCGCGTCCGTTGTAACTGCAACGTGGACTTCCTCTTGCTTATCATCAGGCTGAGGTGAACCAATTTCCTTAGTGGGAACAATTCGCTAGATGGCATACTGTAGAGCTGAGGTCTATTTACACGTTGATTTGATATGTTTCATATGAGATGGCACAATGTCATTAAACCAACAACGACGTTGAAATTGGACCTCAGTCTAACAGTAGGTACGTCATCTAGAGGATTTTTAAGGAAATATTTATAAATGTCCACTATGGATTAGCGATAGCTAGTCTGTAAAAACTGGCGGCAAGTAGAGGGTTGCAATACTTTCAATTAATATTAAATAAATTCTCCCTTAACTTTAACATTATCATAATTATTATGATTCTGAAAGAAAATTTGGAGGAATATGGGCATAAACACATCCACGGTAATGACATCGTATGATAATGACTCCGATGTGATAGGCGTCGTCAAAGGCGTCAAAATATGACCCTATTGTGTCTCCAGCTCCTGTTTGCACCTAGGCTAGGACCAATGTTGATGATGATGATGATGATGAATTATAGGATGATGCTGGATGATAGGATCAAGATCACTGTTATTTGTATCTCTCCTACGGGAAATCACGGCACGGAGGCTGGTCCTTTTGGAAGGCATGCGTGTGGATACAGATCCAAAACGTAGAGACCCCTTTGAGACACACTAATGAAATTGGGGATGTGTACACCTAGCGGATACTGACTATGTTCGCACTATTGAAAGATACAACCAAAGTCAGCACCCGCCAGATGCAAGGACTATATAAGAAGGGAACGATGCCGGGTCTATGAATAGGAATAGGCAAAATCACTATTATTATAATTATCATTAATACTGACTTATACGTTCTCTATTTATCTCTGATTTGTTTGAATGCTGAGAATCATCTCCCTGATCTAATAACAGGTTAATTACTGTCGAGGAATTTGATACGCCTTTACATATTAATTACTTACTTGGGTTGTGATTACGGAAAACACCCATGAACTTAAATAAACATAATTTGAAGATTATTAATAAAGTTATTAGCCTAATCCTGAGATGAGTTAGGGTTGTCAGTTTTAATATAGCGTATAGATACTAGTGAACGCACTGCGTTTACAGTCACGGTACAACTCGCAATTGAATATTTTAATTTATTACCCACTTTACAAACTTAAGTACTACTTTTTTTCTTAAAAAAGTAGTCTAAAAAACATGCAGACATAACGATTTTTAAACATTACCTACCGCCTGTTGCACGATACATGCTTACTCAATTGGAGCGTGGAACTCGGCAGCGGGCTTGTACACCGTGTATAGTGGAACTAACACTCAAGATAGGCGGTTGGCTTTCCATCAACCTGTGTTTGAAACGGAAAACAGTTCGCCAGTGCTCGGGAGAAAAAAGTAAGCGCGCTTTTTAGAACCATAGACGAAAAAGATTTGTGTTTGGCGCCAAATTTTGTGTGACGTTGACGTTTGGAATATTATTGGATGTTCATTTATAAAATAGGATCGAGTTCTAACTGAGTTAGGTAAAGTGTTAAATTATATTAGTTCTGGTAAATGACTAAATTGGTTATTAAAATGTGTACCAAAAGTGGTGTTACAATCGTGTTTTTTGTATTGAATAGGAGGCCAACGTTTGACCACAATCGCACCTGTTGGAGTGACGATGAGGTCTATGATCGTCACATGTTTGCCTAGTGTTCGTAAATTTATGTTTGTAACTTCTCCATTTGCCTACTTGATGTAAAGAGAGGTACCTATTTGTAAATTTTTTTTTAAAAAAAACGGGTGCAAATTACCCAATTCTAGGTTCTTATCCATCTTAAACCATAATAGTCGGTTATCATGGGATGTAGGGCTTGATATAGAGGTAGGTACTCTGAAGAATGTCTTGTACAAATTCATTAAAAATCTGGATATTATTATAATTTATCTTACCTTTGATGATCTTGATGTCTATTGCACAAGTGCCCACTACTTAACGTACTAGTGCTTTTTCATATTTATTATTTAATTTACATTAAAGGGCAAAATTTGAGTAACGAGTACGTCGATATAATATCTAATATAAGTATCTAGCGTATCTATGGTAGAAGATAAGAAGAAGAGAGTATAAACGTTCGGAACCACCATAATAATAGGTACCTTTTTCTTATTTCAAAGTCAAGTTAAAGTAGTACAAAGGCAAATTAAATGACGAATTGCATAAAATTGCGGCATCGGTGTTCAAGTTACATTCCACAAGCCGAATGTCAATGATTAATGACGAGTAGCGCTCGCGGTCTTGGTCTCGATTTGCATGTGCACAGGGCCGTGTAAGGGCAAGGATGGGCCTTTTTTTGTCGGTCGGTCTGTTCTGTCAACGTACGTGTGTGGCTTTGTACAGAGTGACCGAGCTTGTGGGGAGGGAAGGCTGCCGCTTTTTGAGATGCAAACAACATGTGTAAGAGTGTAGTATTCGCACAGGTCGTTACATGTTGTCTGAGGCACTAATCCTACTACAGCATCTAACCCACCTTTACCCTATATCTAGAGATTATATCAGTGCGCATTACTCAAAGCTTTACTACTTATATTTTATGTACTTACTTACTGCTTGACGTTTCGGCTACGTTACAGCAGCCATGGTCACAAGCGGATTGCGAGAACCCAGTAGATCTTTAAATTCAAGAGCACGAAATTTGCCCCACTGGGCCCTGTGTTGCCCCCTGCTCCCCGAATTGCACCCCTGGGCCTTTTATTGCCCCCCTGGGCCTCGTTTAGCTTCCTAGGTCTGGACCTCGTGTTGCCCCCCTGGGTCTCGGATTGCCCCCCTGGGATCTGTATTGCCCCCCTGGTCCCCATAAGCCTCACGGAGCAGCCGGCCCTGCCCCGCCACTTGATAGTGTGTGTGAGTGGGGACACCCGGCTTATTCTAGTAATCGAATTAGGTGTAATTAAATTAGTCTAGCTAGGAGCCGCGGTATGCCGCGGTGTTCAAATAGGTTAATATTTGTCGACATTTATATATTGGGCTTCTGTTTTCTTTTATAATTTGCTTTGTGTTTCTTTGTTTTTGCGCGTTAAGTGCTTTTTGGAGTTTGCCTTATTTGATTTGTAAGTAACTGTTGTTTTTACCAGTTTTTGTTTTTTTTTTATTAAGTAATGTAAAGTGTTTATGGGAGGCCTTTGGCCTGTAGTGGGACATTACGGGATCTTAATACCTAATCAATAATAATAATGTAAAATATAATTTTATTTATTTAAGCTGGGTATGTTGATATAATGTTGTTATACGTGTTTATATTTTACTAGTTATTGGATAAAACTTCACATAAAGTATTTATTTGACAAAAATTTCAATGGACTTTAAACAAAACCTACCTAAGTACAGGACTTTGCTTTAGTTTCAATGCCTATTAAATGTTAACGTTTTCAACTTCTAAAACAAACATTATTATGACTTATTACCTATTAGGATTTATTTAACAATCTTTAATGTGTCATATTTATTGAAAAGTGATATCTGCCACCTGGCGGATATCACTTTTTCTATAGTTAAATTTCAGTTCAGATCATAAAAGTTGGCATTATGCCTAACTTGATCCCGTTCTATATAAAAATGATCCTAGTAAGGACCTAAAAACTTTTTTTTCGCACACGCATTCTTCATTTATAAATGACGGCAAAATTGGAATAGTTAAAATTACGAAACGGATACTAAAGTTAGACTTGGTTTTAAAATGATGCTGACACTTTAACACTTATTTTAGACAAAGTTTTGTACTACGCGGTGTCTGGAAGAAATCGCTGAAAGCGATAATACCGCCTTATTGTACTGTTTATTGCTGTTGCTTCACTAAAAAGAAGATCTATCTATACAACATGTAAACATATGCAAAAATACTTAACATTGTAAACATAACGTGTACTTAGAGACTTTACTACCAAAATATGAGCATCTAATGTGTGCAAAAAAGTCAGCTGAATCACCTATGAACAACTGGCTGAAACAGTTTTTTTTTTCGCTCATTGGATGATTATGTTTACACAGTTAGGTATTATTGCATTTTTTTCCACGTTGTAGGGTAGGGTTTTTTTCACGTTGTATCATCTAAGAGGGTACAAGCTCACATAAAACCTTATCGTGTACTAATTATATCAAAACATAATCGGTATAATTGATTTGTACTAAGTTTTAATCTAATTACCGGTAACCTGAATACCTGGTTATCTGTTGCTATGACGCTAAAAGGCTTACGCACGATTGCACAAGAACTGTGGTATGTTTCACTTATGTGACTGGTTTATAATGCAGGGTGTAAAGTATCAGCCTATATACTATCCCACTGCAGGGCAAAGGCCTCCATTATAGAAATCAAGTCGTCGCTACTATGATGGGATTAGGCTTGATCACCACACTTGCCTAATTGTGGATTATGGATCACAAACCCGAAGTACCTATGTTTGAAAAATTCTAATCATACTTTGGCTTGACTCGGGAATTGAGCCCGGGACCCCAAAATCGCGGTCAGGTTCTTCAACCACTAGACCAATGGAACGTTACAATGTAATATTGAGCGTATCAAAATGTGTGTTTGTAGACAAATACATCCCTTTAACCACGTTTTCTCCCAACCATTCTGAACAGCATTTGTTCTAGGATTTTTGGAAATCATCATTCCACGTGCGAGTTTCCAAAAGTCATTGAACAAAAGTTGTTATAAATGGTTAGTAGATAAAACACGTGGTTAAATGTAAATGTCCACAGATACACCCTGTATAATATGCATCCTATATATGCACAAGTGATGACTGGCCTTATTTGGCGAAGTGACCCTGTCACATGAATATAACTTATTGTAGGTATTATACATATTTGGAATTATCTGTTGTTTGTTACTATAAGTAACAAACAACAGATTTGTTTGTTGTGTGTGTGTTGTTGTTGTGTTGTGTTGTGTTGTGTTGAGTTGTGTTTGTTCAGTGCTGGGTGTAATATAATTACACCCAGGCACTGAACGAACACAACTGTTCAACCCACAAATGTTTTTCCAGGGTGGGTATCGAACCCACGACCTTTGGCGTATTATACAGGGTCTCTACCAATTCCACCATTGGCTGTGACTTACGGACGGACAAACAGACAGACGAAACCCAAAAAAAGAAAGAATTATCGCTCATTCTCGTACGATTCGCCCGATCGAAAGCGTGACGTACTTATGCCTTTGTCACTGCTCACTGCCAGCCCAAACGGCAGACATGGCCATAATAACCTAGATAATGTGGCTATATTTGGCACTATCGATTTCGGTGCTCCGTTTGCTGCCAAATCTGATTTGCACAAGTTCTGAACAGAGTCAAAACGTCGTTAAATATTATAAAACTAGTGGCCCACCCTCACTTCGTTTTCGTCGCTTACCAATACTAATAGATGGCGCTAGTAGTCGACTACATCGCATAGTGTTTCGAATTTTTGGTTTACATATCGTCGGTCGAATCACGAAAGGGCGTAACTGATTTTGAACAACTTCACAGGAGTCAGTTACGCCCTTTCGTGATTATTCAGGAAGATATAAGCCTTGAGATTGACTCTGCAATTACCTTCTTTATAAATAGTATAGAAGAAGATACAATACATATTTTGATACAATACATTTTGTATCTAGACATTTACATTTTCTTTCATGTTTTCTACCAATTTTTCTGGACAATTTTTTTTCTATGACTTTTAGGAATTCCTTGAAAATGAAAACCCGTTTAAAAATATTGACATTTACAAGTATTCTGTATGGACCTAAATTGAACAAACTATTTTCATTCATCAATTCATCATTCACTCATTCATTCATTTCATTTACCCGTGATCCGAAGTGACGGCTTTGGACGCTACTGAGAGCGACAAAGATGAGAATAACGTAATGTTGTATGCAAAAATGGAGTTTTATCTTTCTACAAACTTGCTGCGGCAGACCAAACTTCAATGAGAACTATGTTTATTGTTCATAAGTTCTTGGTGATAAGAACTACACCACTCTAAATTGCTTCCAAAACTTGTACTGAAGTAGGTCTTATACTAGTGATGTTACGGTTAGTAACGTTTCAGTTCTGGATACGTACGGATATGGAAGTAACGAGCCCGGTGTATCTGTGAACATTTACATCCCTTTAACCCCTTAAAGGGCAGTGATACGTACAATGAAAGTAATTGTAACAAATTAATAATGTATTTTCTTTCTTTCTTTCTTTGTTTTGGTCTTACAACACAAGTTCACATACATAAATCCGTTGCTTTAACATATCGACAGACATAAAGTCTATCCAACTAAGACATTGTACAGAATTTATTTACGACTTTGAGAATTCGTCAAAAAATCGTTCAACTCCCCATACATAAAGTCACGTGACCAACTTTGTATGAAAGTTGAAATTTTTATTATGCAAATTTCCAAAAATAATAAATAGAATGTTGTCTAGAAAGGTTGACAGAAGACGTGATTAAAGGGATGTTGACAGATACACCCTGTAGGATTGGTACAAAAGCAAAAGAAATAACAAAATAATTTTATTGCAGTATAAAGTAATGTACATTTTGCGGCCAACAAGGCACCACTGTTGATACAGCATCTCGAGGCTAGGAGGCCAAGTGTTCATCACACGAATGATTGTCAAGGGTAGGGATCGAACCCACGGCCTTGGTCGTATAAGGCAGGGTCGCTACCAAATGCGCCATCCGACCTGTCTAAAATAAATCAGTTAAGCGGTTTAATATCGCTATCGGTTACCGATACTCTTGTGTTTCGGATATCCGCTTTCGGTTCCCACCCCTAGTTCATAGTTTCTTGATTAATCGACTCGCTCTAAATATTTCACAATCCATTTTCTTGCAGGTCATCGCCTGTGACGGGCAGCAGAACCTAAGGAATTCCCCTCAAGAAAGCAATTAAGGTAAGTCTGTGCTTATCAGCTTAACTTCGGAACTGTCACGTCGTTTTTGTCTTCGCTGTAATAGACTTTTTGTTGGTCTGACGTTTTAAGTGGTTGGGCATCGATATAATCTCTAGATACACAATTACATACCTACTGAAAACATTTTAAAACGTGATCCCAACAGCGCTGTCATTGGTAGTTTTAAGCTATAGATATTCTGAATTTCTAAATGCCGTCGAGGTCTTAACTGTCGTAAGACCCAAGAGCCTTAAAAGGCATGAAACAATTGATTGATTGAACACAAAGTGTTTGTTGATGATACAGACATGTGTGTTGGGTCTGGGTGTTTGTACTTCCTTCGTTGCTTCTGGTTTCCATAGCACAAGGGAAAACCTTAGTTTGGGACCAGGACAATGTATGTGATGTTGTCTCAATTTATTTATTTATACACAATTACATACCCACTAAAAGCGTTTGAAAAAGTGTTCTCAACAGCGCTGTTTTCTTTATGTGATGGGTGGTAAACGAGCAGACGGATCACCTGATGGTAAGCGATGGCCGTTGCCCTTAGACACCTGCAACACCTGTAGAGTCGCAAGTGCGCTGCCAACCTTTAACCCCCTTCCCCCAATTGGTCCTCCGGTGCCCTCACTCACTCGACGAAACACAGCGCACGCGCTGCCATTATTTTTTGTCTTTCAAGTTACGCGTTTTTATGTCGTCCAAGTTACAAAAGCACAGACAATTTTATTAATAAAAATCACCTACACTCAGTTTATGATCACTAATCCGCATAAGGCAAGTGATTTCTATGATAGAGGTATTCGCCCTGCAGCGTGACAATTTAGACTATAGGCTATAGGCTGATAATTACTCTATTTTACTTTAACTTACACTCATTAGTCCCCTTGAAGAGAGGTGTGGCTATTTATTTCCCACATGACCGTTTGGTTACAAAAGTGGAAGACAGTACTAATTCCCAGTGGCCCTGCAGAGAAACGTCTACCCGTAGAATGGTTCTCGACTATTCCCTGAGCTAATTAGAGCACTAATTGACTTTTCTTGATAGTACCTATTTGCCAAATTGCTAATGTACTAAATGTACTTATGTTAGGGTACGAACACACATTCGCTTGCGTATTTGTGTAGTAGGTAGTCAGCATTCTTAGATTATAAGAACATAATGTGAAATTTACTCTATACGATTGTTAAAGTATGTTTGATTGTTAAATGTATCTCAAATTGACAAAACTCTAATAAATAAATTATATAGACATTGGCAAACCTTACATACAAGTCAAAAAAGCGAAACACTAGCGCAAAGCAATCAATGCCCAGCGCCATCTATTGGTAGACAGTGGAACTACTGTCCAGGAAACAGAGAGAGGGCGATTCACTAGACTCATATACTTTAACCGAAAAGGCGAAACACCAGCGCCAAACAATTTACGCCCGAGCGATATACCCGTGAGCGAGTCTGAGTCGCTTAGTCGGTTTTTATTTACCATTTTGATACCACCAACTACACCCCCTAGCGAGAAAAATTTGCAATAGAGCATTGAGGGCAGAGTGCAACTTTTAATTGGCTGTAATTAGCGGGCGGCGCCGGATGACTACATTAGTCAGATGTCTTGGCTAGCCGACCTAGGTTTGAGTAATTCTAGTCATCTTCTATCTCTATACTATTTAAAAAGAGATAACTTCTATAGACAACGATAAGGCTTATAGGTAAACCGAAAACACGAAACGCTTGCGCGATGTGATTGAGCACAGCGCCATCTATTGGTTCATTTCTGAATTACATTCCCGAAGCGAAGTGAGGGCGGGCCACTAGTATTATAAATAAATATCTTTGGAATATTTGTATACTATGCTGTACCTTATGTTGATGATCCAATAAATAAATATCAGATAGCTACCATGGCTCCTAAATACTGCTATCTCAACCTGCATAGACTAATTAGACATAACGTCGTTTACGGTGAGTGAATCAATCTTGGGCCTCTTTTATTTAAAATGGCTGATTTTCTCTAAAAAACATGGCCACAGATCCGCTATCCCACACCGGAGTAAACAAAGAACCTTGAGATAATAATTAATTAAAAAAGCACAATAGCCTCAGAACACTCTCATACAACAATGGAACTATTTAGAGATAAAATATTAAAGCAAAAATGGCGTACACGCTGTCTAGACCCAAGTGATGAATCTATTAAATTTTTACAGAGACAAGTGTTTCGAGTTTAAAAAAAATGCTTGTAGTTTTTAAAAGTACCTAGGTATTCATTATTTTTCGGGACACAGATGTTTCCAGCCAGTTACATGGTTCGAGTTCGAAAGAGGTTACTACTGAGTCAGGTCAATGTATGAGATGTTGCGTGAATTTAATTATTTTTTATAACTTTTTGCTACCAACTTTTGTTATAAGATATTAAAAAACTATGTTTGAGCCTTAGTTGTTCGAACGAAATTTTTTTTTATGTTTCATCGGAAAATATCAAGACTCGTTATTAGTTGATCGTTTGACAACCCGTTTAGTGCAGTGGTTTGAGCGCGGGTGAGATGATATCCTATTATCTTTACAATATTTTTCTTTTCACAGTTTGTATGAAAAGTGGAAAGCATTTTTGCAAAGAAAAGTAAACAAACATTTTATGAACCCATTGTTTACAAAGTTTATTTGAGTTTCAAACACATGCTTTTTCCCACCATAAGGCACAAGTACCTACGTACGCAATGTTGTTCATTGTGAACAAAAATATTTATGAGTCTAAACCAAACACTTTATTTGAACTTTCTCTCTTATCCTAACGTGTAATTCCCGGTTGCGTCCAAAGTTGTCACTCTTAAATGTTTCATACAAATTGTTTACGATACGAGTACGTATACGCTATTATTTTTTTTAAAAAAAACTTCATGTTATACCTTCTGATTTGACATAATATCGCAAGCAAGATAATAATGTCAAGTTTTGTTACATTTATTACTATTAAAGAGGTTAATCTCATAGTCCACTTCAAGGTATATAGGTAAACCATAAGCACGAAACAGTAGCGCGATCTAATTAACTCCCTACGCCATCTATTGATACTTTTCTAAGTTAAGTAACGAAGTGCAATGAGGGCGGGCCACTAGCCTGTTTTAAAAGTCGGTGAACTTCGTCCTTACTTTACTAAATTATTCGGAAATTACGCCCAAATTGCCAAAACACTCAGTCAAATACCAATCAAATATCGTTTAGTAGACTTTAAGTTGTGGAGACAAAATTACAAGCCACCAAGAGAAACATAAGTAGGTAATAGTAGATCGCCAAGATTTTAAGATTTGTACTTAGGATTCCTTGACCCTGCAAACAAAAAGTAATAAAATTCTAGTCATTAAAAGTTTTAGTAAATTAAAAATGACCGTTTGGATGATATCTGTAACTTAAGATCTACAAAGAAATAATTATGTTAGCTTAATACGGAAACAGATCAATGTAGGTATGAAATATACCTACATTGACACATTTTTGACTGGCCGGTTGGCGCAATGGTAGTGACCCTGCCTCATACGCCAAAGGTCGTGGGTTCGATACCCACCCTGGACAAACATTCGTGTGATGAACACTTGTGATTGTTCAGTGTCTGGGTGTTATAATGTGTATTTAAGTATTATATTTGTGATTCTGTGTTGTCTGATATCTGTAACACAAGTGCATAAGCTACTTAGTACGGAATCAGGTCAATATATGAGATGTTGTGTGAATTTATTTATTTATATAAATATTAAACGATTTTGTTTCTGTTTTTGCTGCTTCTGTGTCTTGAGTTGAGACACTTTAGATATCTATGCTAATGTCGAGTATGAAATGTATTCTAATTTATGATATTATGTAGTTTTTTTTTTGCCGTTTTTTTTTTTCAAAGGAATGTTAACGCCATATGTCAAATTAGACGTCAAAAAGTAAATCTCACTAACATTTTATCAGGCATAAGTACCAATCTAATTACTACGTGTCATTCTCCGTTCAAGGTCTCTTTCGTAATATTGTGTTTATTGTTATTATGAATGGTGGGCAATTAGTTAGTAAACAATGAATCAATAGGTGATTATAATTACGAACGCAACTTGTACTATTACTACAGAGTAGCTCATAGTAGGTACAGTCGAGTTCAAAAATATGTATACACTTTAGGACCTTGTCACAGTACATATGTATAAGAAAACGACTTCCATTTTCTTATAATTATGTATTGTGACAAGGTCCTAAAGTGTATACATATTTTTGAACTCGACTGTACGACCTCGTTGTATTTTTTATGATATTGGTGGCACGAGCCGACGGATCACCTGATTGTGAGCGATTATCCCATGGACACCTGCAACACCAGTGGTGTCACAAGTGCGCTACTTACCTTTTAACCCCCCCTTCCTCCGGATTGGGTCTCCGGTACCCTCACTCACGCAGCGCATGCACTGCTTCACGCCGGTCTTCTGTGAGGACGTGGTATTCATCCGGTTATTTATTTACTTTGAACTTAGAGAATTCCCAGTTATTAGGATCGATATTAATAACTTTACTTCTTTTGCTATTATTCTTTGTGTTTGTTTATCTATACTATTAATAAAGAGATAACTTCAATAGACAACGACAAGGCTTAAGGTAAACCGAAAACACGAAACGCTTGCGCGATATAATTGGACACAGCGCCATCTGTTGGTTCATTTCTGAATTATGGTCCCGAAGCGAAGAGAGGGCGGGCCACTAGTCACATAATAATTTGATCCAAAACGGCCAGTGGTCATAAATATTCAGGAAAAACATAGCTCGGGTTTGTAATCACCAATCCGCATTAGGCAAGCGTGATGATTAGCGTCGTAAGAGCCAAAAGCGTTTTAAAGGCATAAAACAATTGATTTTCCATTGTGTCTGCTGTCTGGGCCTTACGACGTTATGCCTAATCCTATCAAATTAGCGATGACTTGTGATGATGGCCTTTACTACTATAAGGCTGTTACTACTATATTTACACTTAGGTACAACATAAGATTTTCAGCATTACAATATTTTTTTTGGCAAAAACATAACTCCCATTATTTCTATTATTTGTTATTCTCTATTTACCTTAAGTATATCGTTGGCCGCAATACTCATTACGCTAAAAGCCAATCAATAAAGCCATATTCGTAATTACCACATTTGTCCGTGTCCCCCGACGATTGATGGATTGATAGCCTTAGCAATATGAGTAACACTAGCCGTTGGTCATGGCTTTCCTTGAGGGTAGATTTTCATATAAAATGGCAAAACAGAATATCAAACTTTAACGTCGTAAGGCCCAGACAGCAGACACAATAGAAAATCAATATTATATTATTTTATTTATTAAGAATAGCAAACAGTTACACATTAAATGATCCTAGATTAAATACATAATATTTCATAACAACCAACACCGTTATCCACGGATTGGTAAAAGTTTTTCCCTTTTAGAAAGTTTTTGGGTCTTACGACGTTAATGGTCAAAAGTCACAAAATTAAATTCACAATTTAATAAAATAATGGTGACGAAATTTCATCAAAATCGCTTTAATAACATCACGTCTACCTACGTATTCTGATGCTATCAAAATTTACATCAGCAATCCTAACAGATACCGTTAATGGATTAACAATGACTAAATTTTACATTACTAGGCTTGACATTATGACACACCTCTGCAATGGTGTTTATCAATGGTGATTAATGGTGTTGCCAGGTGTCTCGATTTGTGTGGGACGTCCCGATTTTCAGGAATCTGGAGAGGTACCTAAATGTCCCAGTAATACAAAAGTAAAAAGAAAAACATTGTGTGCGCAAACGCAAGTGCACTCTTTCCCTTATCCTAATATTGCCCTCACTTCGTTTTAGAACTTAATCGCAGAATACTTAAATAGTACAAGACTTAATTTTGTTTTAAGTTCTATATATTATTGATAGATCATGGCGCTGAGTGTCAATTCAATCATGCAAGCAGTTTTGTCGTTTCGGATTAACTATAAGCCTTATCGATCGTATAAAGATGTTGTCTCTTTATAAATAAAGTATCAGCCTACATACTGTCCCACTGCAGGGCAAAGGCCTCCATCATAGAAAACAAGTCATCGCTAACTATGATGGGATCAGGTTTAATCACCCATTCACCACGCTTGCCTATGCGGATTGGTGATCACAAACCCGAGCTACGTTCGAAATATTGCTCGACCCAGGGTTTGAACCCTGGACCCCGAGATCACGGACCGATATTTAAACCACTCCAGGCCAACGCAAGCAACGGGGCGATTAATGTTTTTTCTTTACTTATAAAATACTACGGAATTATAGACTATACCTAGATAGAAAAGGTAGATATAAATAGCTTTATTTCCATCCACCAATACAAATTAGTCAGACATTACATACACACATGAAAGAGAAGAAAAACCCTAAACATAAACATTCACAATATCCCTAAACCCATGGAGCAAAAGCCGCCCTTCTAACCAAGCGCATAAGTTCCTCTTTATCGATTAACTCGGAAAGGGAAGTCAAACTAATTACCCACTAAAAAAATACTCATATGTCTTCGGAACATTGCCTAAAATCATATGAGCAGAACTCCATGCCAAAACTGACCTTTTGGTAAATATAATGTACTTTATTAATCGTTAATACCCTTCAATTAGTGCGTTAGAAAATTATTCCGCTTAGAAACACCTCGTTTTAGCGCCCTCTATACACGACGCGGGGAAACAAAGAATAATATAATGCAAAGCGTGGAGAACTACCGGTCATTACGCCTTAATTCATTAATTTTATGCAACACATGACACACTAAATAAAACTTAATATGTAAACGCAATAGAGTTGAAATTAGTGTGATGGCGCGTTAACCAACTTCGCGCAAGCCAACTTGTGTGTTCGTAAAGGGGTTGTCATAGAAACTGTAAGTGCTGCGCGCGCAACACGCACACATGGGAGGCGGGTATAGGCGTGCGAGCGGTGCCGTCGACGTGGGAGCGCGTGGAGCGCGATACGGTATAGTCGGGAACACAAGTCTTGTATTGTTGGGTGGGTTATTTTTTCGTAGTTATGTTTAATTTAATTTTAGAAATATTTTTGTATGAACTTAAAAGGAGTTTTAAAATAACCTTGAGGAATGTTACAATACGAGTAGAGAATTAAAGAAATTAGAAATGACATAAAAAAAAGTAGTTTTCACTACTACAAATACCAATTGAGATACCTTTATTAGATTTTAAAGTTTTACCTTTTTGCAATAAACG
Organism: Cnaphalocrocis medinalis; assembly: GCA_014851415.1. Lineage (NCBI taxonomy): Eukaryota > Metazoa > Arthropoda > Insecta > Lepidoptera > Crambidae > Cnaphalocrocis > Cnaphalocrocis medinalis. Next base: position 7,610,869 of record CM026288.1, read on the forward strand.
CCAATTACTATAAGAATTCGTTTAAATATTTTTCAGAAAAATTTAACTCTGAAAAGCAATAAAATAGATTATAACTTTAAGTTTTGTATTTTATTTTTTTTTTATTTTATTTAATTATTTATTATATTACACACAGACACTGAACAAAACACAGATGTATATCAAAATGGAAATCACGATCTTTCGCATATGAGGCAGGCCACCAAATACACCATTCAATCAAGTTTGAGACATAATCTTCACAGATAAGAAACGTTTTGGTTCTGGGGAGCAATTTTCGTGCACTCGATATTCAAGTCGAATTTAGATATTTCATACATTTTGTCCAATTAAATTTCTAATTCGAGTTTAATGTCCAGTACACAAGAATTGCTCCTCTGTTCCTAACCAAAGCACACACCCACAAAAAATCCACATCCTAAACACTTTCCCGCCCTCCTGTACTCCACGTACCAACCTCCACAAGCGCACAGCTACGTACACACAGCACTAACATGTGTGCGTGTTTTATACCACAGATTCTGCGCTATGGACCCCAGTATCCTCGCAGCCATGGACAAAGAGGCACTGAAAAAGCAGATCGAAAACATGAAGTACCAAGCGTCCATGGAACGCTGGCCCCTATCTAAAAGCATTGCTGCGTGAGTACCATTCCTTTTAAAAAGAAAACGTGTAGTGACGTCATCGTGAAGTGAGCTGACCGGGAGTGGTAGTGGAGAGTGATGCGAGCGATAATGGTGCTTTTTTATTGGAGGGTGAGGTATATAATTGCGTGGCGGTATCGGTGAGACGGGCGTATCGAGGATAATTTGTGGTTTTCAGCGTTTCAATACGTATGAAAGCGCGAGTGTGTATATTTTTTTCGCTTTTTTGTGTGCCTATTTCTTAGGTTCCACCTAGTTTTAGCAATGTCGCAAGAAAAAAATACTCATTTTTTTTATTCATCTCCTCACACACTTTAGTCATCGAAATGTAAATCATCACCATTGTTTTAATCATAACAACATTTTTTATATTATTTGCTATTGATTGTATGTGCGTGTAGCTATTGTGTGACTGGTTTCATCATAGATGCATTGATGCCCTAGATAAGTGTACATATACCATACTATGTCGGTATTTCCATAGATTCTAAGTATTTCGTTCAGTCATAATTTCAATAGTTAATAGTTGTAGGTTTGCTATTTGTATTGTTGATGATTTTATATTGCTGTCTTCTTCAACTCGTTCTGAAAGAATATTTTGGACTTTTTTGTTTTGAGAAAGAAACTACATTCTAATATATTTTCACTTGATTTTATGATTTTGGATTCTTTTAGATTCTGTTTCACAAACTTTAGCATGTCAGTTGGCATTCCTCGGAAATAAGCCCATAATCAACCAGACCAAGCAATATAATATTATCTGTCAGTGAATAATACTAAGTAATAAAGTTAAACTTCAAAATATTACAGAGTCTAGAGGTAATAAAAACAATACAAATTTAAAGTGGAAATCTTAATTATACACTTACTATAAGCAACGGTTGAATGCTTATCATGTAAGATGTATGCTAGTTTGCCAGCATAATGCATAAGTATAAAAATTCAACTAAATTGCAAATATGCTTAGTCATCAATACAACACTTTTATCGAATATTTTGCAAATGTTCGCTCGCTTGCTTACTTACTAGTTAACTTACTTAGTAAATTTTGGTAACGAACGATTAACAAAAGCGACCAACCGAATATTAGTGTTAGTAGCTATTCTCTCTCTAAGACCTAAAATCAGTTTGAAAACCATAAACAATTGATTTTCTTTTGAGTCTGCTGTCTGGGCCTTAGAAAGGTTATGACCATTTCTCTCTTTTTTTCCATTCTACTCTCGACGAAGAAGAGAAAGTCCAAGAAGAAATTACATTCAACAACTTATGGGAAAGACAATAAAATACTCCGAAATTGATGCATTTACCAAAGTAGACCATTATGCTAGTCGAGACAGAATTAGAATATGCCTTTCCAGAAAACATTATACGCTACAGAAATCGCTACTCAGTAAGTTTTTTTTTATTAAAGTGAGTTCAACAAAAATATGAAACATTTTGCTTATTTACATAAATATATTCTCTATTTTTTTAAGTTTAACATTAAAGTACTAAGTTCAATATTAAACTTCTTACAGAAGTCAACAAAAATGAAGAGAAGATGTTGTATAAAAATATTCTAGTAACAAAGAAATTATAAAGAAAACGATAGGTACCTAATTTGCTGCTCGAAGTAACGGAGATTTAGAAAAGGCTGGTTTCCCAGGAGATACTTAATGGCCCCTTGGGTCATTGAATACTTTTCCGGCATAATATGGATGGGAAAGTATTGTTACAGGGTCTTCTGAACCTGTACCAAATATTAGGATTGGGCTCTATTTAATGTATTGTGCAATTGGGAATTAGGTTTTTTTGGCTGCTACCGTGTCTAGAGACACTTTTAAATCTGCCAATATTGATGGAAAAGTACCTATCGTTACAGGGTCTACTGAAACTTGAAACCAAATATTAGAAATTGGCTCTTTTTAATCTAATATAGAAGTAACATTAGCCTGTCTATCTGTCTGTCTGTTGAGGATAGACTCCTTAGCGGCGCAATATATTTTTTATGTTAGTTTTTTATTATTTGACGTGTCGGTTAGCTCTCACCTTTGTTTCTGCCTGTCTGTTGTAAGTACGCAATATTGTTTTTTTTCAATATGTTTTTTTAAATATTATATTTACCTTATCTTTTAGCCCTTATTCTACTAGGGTTGCTCAATACGTTACAACAGTTAATTTCTTATAATCTGTCAAATTTTATCAATGGAAATGTAACCAAACGTGTTTGACATTAAGGGGAGAATCGATTAAAGAAATTTTATAGATAAGTGTACCTATACTCTGATTCATAATCATGTAAACTGACAGATGTCAATGTGTCATCGCCATACATTATCACTCAATTTGACACATGCAAAATGTCAAAATGCATAGAAACTTGTCATTGACATCTGTCAGTTTACTTTACATGATTAAGAATCAGAGTATAGTATTCATTGACGTGTAACAATCGGTATTTGTACATCTTAGAGCATGTTGGTTGAATGCTCTAAGTCGTACATAGATAAAAGTTTATATACTGTTCTCCGGTCTACATATACCTATTTATGTAGGTATACATATTTTTTGACTACGCAAAAAATAATAAATGATGTGTAAGCCGTGAGCTGTGAAACTGGGTTACAGTTACATTTTTTTTTTCAATATTAATCCATGACTTGCACAAACAGTAGGATTAACTCGTGTGGAAGTGACGGAGAAATGGAGGCTAAATTTGGTATAGTGTTGTAAATCTTGAAAAAAGTAAATTCAATAAGAAAAAAAATAATAAACATTTAGTGCGGGTATCGAAATCCGCATTACGGATTTCGATCTGCATGCAGACTAGCGACAATGCTTATCCAATGATATTTCCATTTTTTTATAGCCTGCTAGTTAGAAAAACGTGGCAGCTAGTCCGTATGCGGGCCAAAATCCGCATCACAGGAAAACCGGTTTATTCTACTCGAAATTTACAACAAATTTTGTGGGGAGGTCAAAAACCCTAAAAAAATTTTTTCAAAGAAACATTTTTTTTTTGCAAAATCAAAGCGTAACTTTGCACAAATACCTACTTACTTAGTAAAAAATGTATAAAAGAGATTAAAAAAAGAACTTTGCGTAACGTGAATTCTGATCATTTTCATCTAGATTTCATTACCGTGGCAGTTTTTCAATCTATTCGCATTTAAAATTTCAATTTTGTATAGGGGGTTCAAAATGTTTTTGACGAATTTTCAAGAGACGTAGATCGAATGTTTTGCAGAATTTTGGGCAGATGCCGTGGTTAAAGGAATGTATCTAAATGCTCACAGCTAGACCATTTAAAGGTATACTAGTGGCCCGCCCTCACTTTGTTTCGGGACAAAGTTTTTCTATTATCGTAGTAGTTCGAGTCTTCGCCAATAGGCGCTGGGTGTCGACTACATAGTGCCAGTGTTTCGTCTTTTCGGGTTACATTAAGTCTTGTTGTTTTCTATAGAAGTTATCTCTTTATCAATAGTATAGATAGAAGATGGATTTGAAGTCTGCAGCGGTAATGACATTTTATGAGGATAACCGCCAATGGTGGAAATCGCTCCTTGGAGCGTACGGCGATTCACTATTACATGTGCCATCAAACAGTCAGTCATACTAAAATAAAACTACTTAAAATACACTCTAAATAAACAGAAAAGCTATTAAATTTAAAACAACGGTATTTTAAGTACCTATTCATAAACTCAACGTAATATTTCACTATCATGATAGCCGTCCAAACAATAAAATGGATTCCTAAAATAAACCGCTAATGGCGTTTAGTCTAAATTTAGGAATAAGAATTGGTCTATAAGCAATAGCTAGAGTTAGACATTAGTAACTATGGCGAGTCATTGCATTCCCTCTGATATGGTTGAATGAAATGATGGCTGACACATAAAAATACGTAATACTTGTGTACAGGTGCCACCTTTAGGGACTGGTCTGCCCCGGTTTACTTCATTCTTAGCTTTCTATTTTCTTCATTTTGTGTATTGGACTGTGGTAGTAAGTTTTTTTTTTATGTGATAGGCAGCAGGCGAGCAGGCGGATCACCTGATGGTAAGCAATTGCCGCCGCCCATGGACACTTGCAACACCAGTGGAGTTATAAGTGTGCTGCCAATCTTTAACCCCCTTTCCTCTAAATTGGGCGGTCTTCTGAGAGGCCGTGGTATCACTCCGGTCGAGCGGGTCCATTCATGCAGATATTGATATTCTATTCATATGGCTAGCCTATTGCCACTTCAGCATGCTAATTTTAAAAAGATTAGATATTGATACCATTAAGTGGGCGATGATGAGTAATATAAACCATCTGCCTTTATCGGTTTATTTGAACCGTTAAAAATAGAAATGCCGCGGTTCACACTCTAACAGTTACTAAACAGAACTAAATGTAAACGTGGGAGGGTCACGCTTTGGCATGGATGGGCTGCTCCTTGTAAAAGCACGGCCTCGTATAAGACAGGCGTGAAATGGTGCCGGTCCTGTGTTTCACCGATTGAGTAAGGGTACCGTAGGCCCAATAGTTTGAAAAGGAGGTTAAAAGGTTAGCAGTGTGCTTGTGATCAGCAGCAATCGTTTACCATCAGTTGATCCGTCTGTTCGTCTACTTATCACCAAAAAAAATTAAACCTACCGGAAAATTTCAATTAATATTTTGGAAAGTTTCCACGGGAGTGAATTTTGCGTTATCACACGTTCCCTGAAAAATAATTTCTCACACTCATCTCAGCGTGTAATTCCCGATTGCGTCCAAAGCTGTCCCTTCGGGGCCCAGGGTACTAGACAGACATAGACTATGATTGAGAATTTGGGGAGTCTAATAATAACAATTAAATAATCTTTGCAGCTTTTTAAGGGTAACCAGACCAATTAAATCATGCATTTCAGAAATTATCAAAGAAACATGCAATTTCTATTCCTGTATTCAGTAAAATAATTTCATAACCGAAAAAGCGTTTTGCCAATCTATAATGTTTTTCAAAGATCTACTATGCCCCATAAGAACGGGGTGCGCGAGAAAAAAAATACGACCCCACCATTAAAAAAGTTATTTTCGAAATTTTATTCTGTCACTTATACGTATATTACATAACTTGGCGTGACGAATATTTAATGCTCATATCAATGTCAAGCTTTCTTATGCTTCAAATATTAAGAGTATATAAGCTGAAGATGGATCATGGCAAAACTAGACAAGATTCTCGTAGACTCAAAACTCTAAAAGGGACCTATACTTAACTAAGTATACTCATTTTCTCGACTTCATTAAAAAGGCGTTCACAACATAACCTTCTATTTACAAGTCAGTTAAAACTAATGCGACAACAAGCAGGGTTATTCTAAAAATACTCATCCTTTGAAATGCAAAATTGACATCGATTTTTCAAGCATAACCGCGTGTCGTGACGAATCCGAGGAATAATACACGATGTGAACTGGCAGATGTCGAAGATTCTTAGGTCTTTTGTTGGTTTTACATATACTATGACTTAATTGTGATAAGCTAAATTTGAAAAAGCAGTGTATTCGTCTATTGTATGCACAGGCATAATAAACGTGGTAAAACAAAGTGGTTAGGTTCCTAGCTCTGGACATACTTAACTTGGCATTGCCAAAGAGCCCCTAAAATTTGCAGTAAGATTGACAATCCTACTAAACTTTGATAAAAAAATTCACAAAGCAAAGTGCATGATTTTTAGTTTGTTTTTTACTCTTACGTTGCTTTACATTTGTGTAATACCACGATCAAAATACTCTAAAGAAATAAGCTATAGGACTGTATCTAAGTCAGCGAACGCCTCAAAATTAAGCCAGATACAAAAGCTACCACGTTATAACTTCCTTACGTGATTACAGCAATGCCTCACGTTAAAATAATACTCTTTCCCGTAACATAATTATCTTGAACACAGACTTAACTGGCTTAAATGCTCCCTGGAAGTTCCTGTACCTTCATAATTCATACAGTATTTACTGCTGAGCCAGATGCGAGTTCCCACATGCCCGTCATACAATTATGATGGTAATTCGACATATGTGTAATGTCGATGTGTGATGGTGTCGTGATCAGTATGTTTTTATTATCAACTTACAAGTAAATATCTACAAAGAGTAGGAAACACCACACCACCAACAAAATTAATGAGGATTGAAAAGTATATGTCATTATATTGGGGACATTTTTGGTACACTCAGTAAGTATGTCTGCTTTGAATAGTACTAATAGGTATAACCTATTTTAGAAATTTTACGGTACATACCATAATCCATTTCAAAAAGTTCACACTCATCTCAACGTGTAATTCCCGGTTACGTCCAAGGTTATCGCTTTAAAACCTGGGGTGCACCTAGGTACGCCATGATTTAGAATTCGGTAAAGAAAATAAAGCGACCAGACTAACTGAATCAAGGTTACACGTTTTAGAAACTATCTCAAAAGTGAGGTTTCTTCTCAAAAAATCCAGAGTTCCATGCTCGCATGCGAACATACTCAGCCCCGTATGGAAGTCGCGTTTCTATTTACTGAGCTACCATTGCTTATAATCTTCTTCCTGCCTTATTCCAGTAACTGGTGTGAGTGCAGTATGTTTCTTACCTTAGTCCCTGTTTCGTCCTGATTCGTCATCGTATTATTCACCCCCTTTTCAGTCATGTCATTCTTCACACAAACCATCTATCTCCTTTTCGGGCCGTCCTCTGTTTCCATCGCGCATATCCATTACAAAATATCGTTTCCAAAGATACTCCAAATGTGACAAACTGTCAAACTCAGAGCTGACCCAACTCTGCAAAATTACGTAGCTTCCGCAACTTTGACATGCCCTCTAGTCATGAGCTACGTCCCTGGACGAATTTCATTTGTACTTTGTAATTAAGGCTAGTACTAGACTAACAAATTGCCAAAACTTGAATGTCTGAACTAGGGCTAAACACATTAGCAGGCCTAAACCTATTTAATATTCCACAAGAGAAAACCGCCATTATGTAATGCTATTACATTGTTACCTAATTACAAGTTTTGGAATAAGGTCCCACCGCCAAAGTTGAATGTTTAAGCTAAAAGCAATGCAAATTGTATTAATACTAGAATGTATAGTAGTAAATTACTATCTTAACATGTCCTTTCAAGTCTGAAGCTTGCTTGATAGAAATCGCGTTTAACGATAAGATCGCCGAAATCTGACACCACTATGTCTGTAATGTGGCATTTGACTAGTCGGATGGCGCATTTGGTAGTAACCCTGGATCATACGCCAAAGGTTGTGGATTCAATCCCCACCGTGGACAAACATTCCTGTGATAAAACTTGTGTTTGTTCATTGTCTGTGTGTAAGGTAATGTTTATACATTTAAGTATTATATTATTTGTGTTTTCTCTGTTGGCTAGCTGATTATATCTTATCTATCTATATAAATACATTTTGATGTAACAAATTTTAAGCATGTTTCTTACGGGTTTTATCGGTAAAAATCAATAATCTGAATAGGCGGTAGATTGCAAAATTTGAAGAACATATTAGTGTTCTGTGTGGACTTGAAACTGAATAAACAATTTCAAGTTTTAAATTTCTTCGATAACAATCACTTAGAGCTGACTCTCTACTTATCTACTTATTTTTGTGACAAGATACTCAAGACGCCCAGACTTGAAGACTTGACTACAAAAACGCGGAGTCAAGGGTCGTTGAATCAGTCTTATTTGAGAATTTTAAGGCACTCCTCTTAGGGGTGAGTTCCACCCGCGTTTCCTTTTTAAAACCGTTGTAAAAGTCAATTTCTAAAAACGATACAGAATTTTAAATATTAATATCAGGTTTCGTAATTACTTTAGATCCTCGACAGTGGAATAAAAACGGGGCCCTATTTATCATCAATCGGAGACGTAAGTTTGAATCCTAAATCTTTGCATTTTTCTAATCCTCAATGCATATTCTGCCATTGGGTTGACAGTGAGGGGAAACATCACGAGGAAACCAGGACGTTTCGGATAATTTCTGAAACGTGTACAAATGATTCAGTTGGTCTTCCCCAGGTAAAAGATTGCGAAGGCACAAACGGCAGTCGTTTTATTATAATTACTTACCGGACTCCCCAAATCCTGACTCATGCTCTAAACATACCCCGGTCTTTAAAGCAAAAGCTTTGAACACAACCGAGACACAGTATAACAAGCTTTCCTTAAAGTTTGTTATAGGTACTGTGACCGAGAATTACACGGTGAGATGAGAATAAAACATTTATCCATTTAGGAGTCTCGGTGGGTTGGATAAAATCACATACATACAAAGAACCACCCTTTTTTCAATATAACGGGTCGGATTTAATTATGTAGGTAGGTCAAATCTGTAGACCGGTCATACAAATCTGAAATTCAAATCAAATCAAGCACTTGAAAAGCGAGTTAAATTTGCAAAAAATCAACAAAGCTTACATTCCAATATCCAATAGAACCTCTATAAACTTGGCGCCCGACTTCAGCCGCCATCGCCTTTTGTTAATGTACCGCCAAAGGATTGTGAATTATGAAGATGGAGGGAAGTTTTCGCATTGTGGCCGACTCCCGCCGTTTGAGGCTGGGTAGTGGTTTCGATGCTCGGCTATCGTTAAAGGGCCTAGTATAATTAATGAGTTTTATAATTGAACTTGGAGTGGCACGACTTAAAGGACAGCTTGAAATTTCCTAAGTTTAAATCCAGTCGTATGGGGTTTTGCACGAGCTGTGTATTGACATACGTATATTATTATTATAAATTGAATCATTTCAACCAATCAACCAATTGGACTTCTAATATTATTAATTAGGCTAAAATATCATTTCAATTTGCATTCTAAGACACAAATTAAAGTAAATTAGCTCTATAATAATAAAATACAATAAGCAACAAGGAAATATCAGTAATAATTACCTAATTCCCACTCCTAATGGCGGTAAACAGGAAAAATATGTTAACTAACACCTTACTATAAACATGAGATGTACTTACACAACTCGTGTTCATATCCAATCAATATTAGATTTTATTACGTTCATTAATATAGAAAACAAGCCCACTTGGTATGTAAGCGATGATAGCTTAGTGAATAAAAATGCGCCTTCCATACGGAAGCCCGTAGGTTCAGCTCAGAGTCTCCCTATGAATATGTCAAATCTTTGTCCACTTCTACCATTCGCTCGGTGCTGAGGGAAAACGTGTTCTCATTAATGTTTCACACATGGAAACCTATACGACAGTCGGCAGTCGCTTCATTGTAATTACCAGACTCACCCCAAATCCTGAATCATGGTCTAAGTGTGTCTTAGACTTAACTTTGGATATAACTGGTAATTACATGCTAACATGAGAGAGAAACTTTGTATGTAAACATTTGGACGATTAAATAAAAAGAAAAACAAACAGGATTTAGTTAAACTAATTCCCAAAACAAGTCTAGTTTCTTGTAACATACTTAGATACTAATCTGTGGTAATAATATTATTTATTTTTCCGAAACCATAATAAACTTCAAACCTGAAATTACATACATAAGCAAAATTGTGCACAAACCAATGAGATGAAAATTAACCGATAGGAAGCAGATTGCACTAGCATACGCATAGTATCGAGTAAAAGAACATCATTGGAATTGCATCAATAATTACTTTTAATTGCTTCAATTGAGTCATAAAGCCCTCCACTGCAACAAGATCTCAATAAGAAGAACTGTATGTTATGTTATTAGTATAAAAGTACAGTTTTAAAGTGTGATTAGTCTTTTAATAATTATGTTCCTGATTCCGCACAAAACTTTAATTTACTTAATGATATATTCTATGGGGTTTTATGTACGCACAAGTTCTCAGCAAATCCTGGAAAATATTTTAAATCTTGGAACCTTTATCAAACGTTTGCTAATGAAGATCAAATAGTTTAAACTTGATAAAACTCCTATTTGAATAGTATAGAATACATTAATTTTCTTTAAAATTGGTTGTACTAGATTTTATGATAACAATTTATTATTAAGAACGTTCAACATATTTAGCTTTTTTAGTTGTGCTCGAATTATGCCACTTAAAACTTCCAAAACTGATAGTTTGTATAAGTTGACTGTCAACAAGAACATCATTAATTTAGAAGCTATTGAAGACTTTATATACGGTATGACTAGTCAAACCTAGGAGCGCTAGTGCTTCAACGTTTGACTGTTACAAATACACAAAACTTAGCAAAGTATTCAAAGCATCTGCTACGAGCATATGTAACACACTCAAAACTCTGCGTAGTCTTAAACGCATCTAAAATTAAGGTCACACTTACCTTTTAGGCAAAGCATGCTAATAGCGTACAACGTATACAAATTTTCTCTCTTATAAGCGTAACAGACCTATTTCCAACCACTTACGAACACAACAGTATCTCGAAACATTGCGGGTGTTAATAGATTTTACAGGAGAAATAAATCTTGCGCAATGAAGCAACACCGAAGCTTGTATACGGAGATATTAGTCTGTCATAGAGTCTTTACTTATTTGTACCTGTCGAGTTATGAAGGTCAGAAGCCAGTCGCTATTATATTGGTATTGCCAGACTCCCCAACTTCTGGATCACGGTTCAAACGTCCTTTAAGCTCCGAAGTGACAGCTTTGGACACAAATTGGAATTTCACGCAGAGATGTGATGAGAATGTTAACTTATCGTTGAGAAGATCTTCGTACTCGTTTGTCGCATTTTCATATGAAGTCGTACTTTAATTCCCTGAGGGATACCCGCGTGAAGTGGTGTCAGATAAGATAATACATCGCTGGTTTGCATCGCAGCTGATTTATCAGATAAGAAAGATTCACTATTTTAGTTTAACATTCATTGATCCCCGACTTTGTTGTAATAATAGTAAAATAACCACTTCAAATACCGATCTAGAGCTTAAGTTTTTTCTTTATTTTTCAATTCTTAGCACTATTTTGGCAAATGGAATGATGCCCAAACAACAATTGAGGTACAAAAGTTTCTTTAAGCGTTATAAATGGGAAATCAACATAGTCATTACATGAAATACTAAAATATGATTTTGGCCAAAGAAAGCGTTTATTGTGGTTTTCATGATGGTATTATAAATTAAATGATACATGAAATCTGTTGATATTTTGAGGGTTCCGTAGCCAAATGGCAAAAAACGGAACCCTTGTAGATTCGTCTTGTCTCTCTGTCTGTGTCCATAGGTCATACCCACTTTTTTTGCAAAACTATAAGAACTTTTTTGTTGAACCTTGGCTAGTAAATATATGTTGTGAACCGCATTTAAGATTTTTATACAAAAATAAGTGGCCCCTCATACTTAAAACAAATTCATCATTTTATTCACCCAACCCATATGTTGGGGGAGTTTATGGATAAGTCTTCAAAAAATATACTAAGATTTTTAATGTATTTTTTTTCTAAACTGAATAGTTTGCCCAACATACACTTCCAAATTTTATGAGCGGCGATTGTCATTGACGGGATTTAAGCATAAAAAAAACTGTAGCATATTAGTTTCACATAGTATCTTACCTAGCGGCAATTTGTGTATAGCAACCCTAAACAAGTAACTAGATAAGTAGCGAAGGCGTATTGTTCCAAGGACGAAACAAACTACCTACGTCATAAAAGACGTCATTGTCTCAGTATATAAATAGCATTTCTGACGTCACGGGAGTGAAACTTTTGCTAACGTTGTTAAAAATTCAGTGAACCTGAGAAGAAAAGTCCTAACAAGCTATGGTAAAACTTTTTGACCTTTTTTGTTTTTTCGCTGATTAATTTTTTTGTTAAAAAGTTTGTCACTCTTTTTTGGCTATATTTTGCTAATTACCTATTACATTTTTAATAAGATCAGCTAACAGGGCGTCATCTAGTTATTTATAGTAATATGCCTTTGTTTAAGACTATAAGCTCAGTGTGCTTTGTCTGATGCATTTGGTTTTTAACCTAGAAGTGGCAAATGAGCAATCCGGTCACCTGTTGGTAAATAATCACTGCCGCCCATGAACATTGTGCAAGATCAGAGAGATCGCCAATGCGTTGCCGGCCTTTTAGAAAGGAGTACTATTTTTTTTTAGCCTATTTTTATTAAAATCTTAATCAAAAGGATCCACGTAAACCAATATGGCTCTTTATTAAGAAAGTCCAAAATCAAACCATCCCACGACATCAATCCATTTTCCTTGAGCGTATTATCATAATAAAATTAATCAAATAATACAGAATACGGAGAAAAAGCCAACAAATACAACAAAAATTTATTGCCCAAAGAAAATACTTGCACGCAAACGCGAAAATCTTCGACCTTATCCCCAATGAATAAGGTTTGGTATCTCAAATGCGCGCCCATCTTGCAAAAACGTTGCCTCACGCACAAATGGAATAGAAATGAAATTTCATCAACATATCGCTACTTACCCAGAACAACTGACCCAAAAACAAAGCTGGGACACCCCGATGGGTAGCTATACACCCTATCGGGTGGCCATACACCCCAGTGGGCGCGTGAGGGTTGTCACCTATTCATATACAATTGTATATTTTCAAGGTATGCTTCATTTCGACAATCGTAACACATCTAACATAATTTACCTTATAAAATGTTATGTCATAATTTAGAAATGATGGCTCAATCAAAATCTTAAGTAACACATCATCTAATGAACGCAAATTTTTACCTGGCGCATCTGAAAGAGATGCACAGCACATGTGAAAGAGACGGGGATAAAAATCCGATCGTGAATTTTGTTACTTTTTAGGTCTGTCTCCAATTATCATAGGGCATATCTCACTCTGAAAGGCCGGCAGCGCACCTGTGAAGCCCCTGGAGTTGCAGGTGTTCATGGGCGACGGTAATCGCTTAACATCAGGTGATCCGTCTGCTCGTCTGCCCCCTATCCTATAAAAAAAAAATCTTTTTCTGTGGGCAGCAAAATGTTTTATCTATGTTTATTTTTATGTGTGAACGGATAAAATAAAAGCGTCCACCCGCCTGTCCATTTTTGTGCTGTCTTTATAGGAAACAATAACACAATCCCGTTTTTTGATAATATCAGTGGAGATCCTTTTATTTAGTAAAACTAAAGTAAACGGACTAACAGAAATCCAGCTTTTGGAGACAAACTACCGCACGAAATAGACGTCTTTAACCATAATGCTCATTATCTTAATTTTATTATAGATAGTATTTATGGTTATTATAATAAGGGTCAATATTTTTACTTAAGTGACAGTTAAGTTTTAATTAACGTGTCGTCGTCTGTTTGCGGCAGTAAGTAAGATAGAAGTAGTCTTGATCTTTGGGTTTAAAATGTTGATTTTTTTTATGTCACTAAACTGATCGTAAACGTTATTTTGGTTGCGTTCCGCTTTCGACCAAGATGGTATACTTTCTCCCATTTTTTCCGATAGTTTAAAAATCCCGGTCTTACCAAAAAAAAAATTCTAACAGCCCTGGTTGCAACCCTTGCTAAAACATTAGTAGAGGAAACGAAATGCCAACCCTACATAGCGACAGCTTCATTCAGTCCATTAATTATGTATGTATGTCCTCGAGTCTGACTATCAAACTAATGTGGTTGGGCGTCTTGTGAGCCCTGGACACATGTAAGCACTAATTTAATTAACAAGGTGTGATGTGGATTGTGTGATAGTGACAGTCATATAGTCGTAGGCAACAATTTAATCGTCAAAAATAGAGAAATTACACAGAAATCGAAGATAAACTGTCACTGCAGCTTAGGCTGTAACTAACTAAATTCAGACAGTACACAAGTACATCATTTTGTCGCTTAGTGGTGGTCAACAATTTTAATAGTCCAAAATAGCCAAATTATACAGAAATCAAAGAAAAAACTACAGCCTAAACGTCAACCGGTATGGAAGTACGTACAGCCACACAACAAAGTACCTATACAAAACTGTCTTCGACCTATACAAAAATCGACTCTCTTCTTAATGTCAAACACATTGCGTTGAATATCAATTGAGTAAATATGACAGGTTATGGTAACCTGTTGTGTGACTGTCTGTACATAATTATGTGTTTAAATATAAACGTCGCGTTAATTCCCATCTATAGTAATAGTTGTAAAGCCAACGCGAAAATTTAAAGAAGAATCAGTGATAATAACGTTTCAGAAACTAGCCGAAACTTGCAGGTTTCCTCCGGATGTTTTCCCTCACCGCCTAACTAAAGATACAACTTAGATTTGAAAACTAAAAGTGTATGCTCGGATTCAAACCTACGTCATTTTCCTTCTTATCTACTGACCTACCATTGCTCTCGTCGCTTCGTGCGTGCTATATAATCCAAGGAACAAACCTGTATGTCTGTCTGTTACCTTGTACCTAAATCCTGAAAAAACGTTCCGCCCTTTCATGTGAAGTCTCAATTAATTTCAGGGGCACCAGTTTGGTGGTTGATGGATCAGCCGATCAGTCAATTAGGCCTATAAAGGGTATATCTGTGAACATTTACATCACTTTAACCAAGTAATTTAACCAAGTGTTCTACCAACCATTCTTAACAATATTGTTGAACAAGTTTTCGAAGTAAATGTAAGTAAATGACCAAGTCACGTGACCAACTTATATTCTCGTGAAAAAATTGGAACTTTTCACACAACTCGTATGTGACTTGGTGGTTTTGTATGGGATACGAAAAATTTTATGACGTATATTTCCAAATGTCGTAGAACAAAATGAAATGATAGATGAAGTAAAAGTAAATTATCAGCTTAGTATTTTACTGTTCCACTGCAGGGCGAAATGCCTCCATCATAGAATCAAGCCAGCGCTACTATGATGGGTTAGGCATAATCACCACGCATAAAATAGTGTAGATTTACAGCTTGACCTAAACAAATCTAGCAGACCATACCCACTATTGTATGTTCAAATAAGTCTAACAAGATTTATCATTTATTCCCTTATAAAACTAAAAATATCCCCAAGTCTGTTTCTCATAGAGACGTAGGTATTTTTTCATCCGCCTTTCTTGAATTATTGATGTTTGTAGGAGGACGCATTTGTGAGGTCTATTGAATATTATTTTTGTCGCTAGATCTATCACTGATATTGGACTGTTAGGAGCATAAGTTTCTTTGACTTCTTATTTTTTGGGTCTTTGGATTCATGGAATCGTGAGTGATGAATAAAATAGGGATATGATTTGTCCTTTGAAGGGAAATGTCGCTAGTTTCTCTCTTATTATCGACGTAAGACCCAAAAGCCTTTTAAAAGGCATAACATAATTGATTTTCCATTGTGTCTGCTTTTTGGGCCTTACAGCGTTAAAGATAATCCACTGCTTTTATGTCGACATTATTAATAAAGGAGTTAATAATGGAGCACTATGAGAGAACGACGCTTCGGCATGAATACGCTGTACCGGGGATACCACGGCCTCACAGAAAATCAGCGTAAAGTACCGCTTGCGTTGTGTTTCGTTGACAATTGGAGGGGTAAGGGGGATAAAAGGTTCGTAGCGCACTTGTGATGTGACTTCTCTAGTCTTAAGTGTGTCTATGGACGGATGCGATCGCTTACTATTAGGTTAGTGGACGTACAGTCACACTTCAAAGTATACAAAACTGTCAAATTTCTTCAATCGAATCTTACTGTCATACACATTAAGTTGAATATCAATTGAGGAAATTTGACAGGTTGTGGTGACCTGATGGACTGACGTGTACCTAATCAGCTGATTAATTTAATTTTTATGAGAAGTCCAATCTGAATGAATGAGTATTTTCATTAATCTAATTTCAATTAACTAGGTTCCATAGAACCACCATTACCATTAACGATAGATTTTCAGAATGTATACTTTAGACCTACTACTAATAACAGCACTGTGGGGATCACTTTAACTTTTAGTATATAATTGTGTAGAAGTCTAGAGATTATAATATTATCTAAGAAATAAGCAGTGTTTACTTCGATAACATCTTAAAGTAAATCAATACAAACGCCAAAGGAACTCCAAAGTAACCAATCACGTATCTTTCATTTTTATTTGAAAAAATACTTCCATATTCTTTGTCCCGATAAATAATTCAACAGGAGATCGGGACGGGACACCTTTCCGGGTAGATATTATACAAATCCGGAGCGGGTAAAATTATTGTTTTCACACATAAAATTTGTGTATTTTATGCAAATTTTTTCTTTGCCATGTCCGCTTTATTCAAGGAAAACTTTCAAAAGGGACGGAAGAAATGTTGACAAAAGGTCTCGAATTTGTGAGATACTGGCGTTAATATGCGGTATTTTTGTACACTTAACTTTTTTGTTGGAGCAAATATTTCAATGTTTGGAATTTTTCGATAATAGTTTAGATACGCCCCGTTGGTCTAGTGGTTTAGGTACCGGGCCGTGATCTCGGGGTCCCGGGTTCGATTCCCGGGTCGAGCAAAAAGTATGTTTCGAATTTTTCGAACATAGCTCGGGTTTGTGATCACCAATCCGCATTAGGCAAGCGTGGTGATTAAGCCTAATCCCATCATAGTAGCGATAACTTGATTTCTATGATGGAGGCCTTTGCCCTGCAGTGGGACAGTATATAGGCTGATACTTTAGTTTAGATACTAATCCGTATTATATATTACATACTAATACATATTAGGCAAGCGTGGTAAGCCTAATCCCAACATAGTTGCGATGGAGGGCTGGGCTTCGTAGTACCTACAATAAAATAAGAGCAAAAAACTTTGTTTTAAAAAAGCTTTATTTAAATGCTCTAAAAGAAAGAAAATAAAATTTTCCATTAAGACTTTTCAACACCACATAAAAAATTTAATCCTATTAGAATTCCTTATGAAACTCCATACAACTCCCAAGTTCTTCTGATCCCAAATGAAATCAATTAATATGAAAAGTTGGTTTAAATTACAATATACGGCTGGAACTTCTTTGGCACCTGCTAATATATTGTGCTCCGGTAATATTGGAACTTTGGCTGTAGAAATAAATTGCGTTTTACTCGACTTGGGGTATAATAAACGTATTTTATTAGGAAGACGAGGGAGTTTTCTAAGGGCCTTTATGAAGAAAACAAGTCTTAGGATTGTAAAATTAAAGGTACCGTCACCAGCAGAAGTAGATGATCAAAATCAAAAACTCTTTACTCACTATTGAGCGGAGTTCGCGTCAGAACTGTATGAATCACTTTGAGGCTATACGGAGTTTGCGTCAGAACTGTATGAATCACTTTGTGAGGCTATACGGAGTTCGCGTCAGAACTGTATGAATCACTTTGAGGCTATACGGAGTTCGCGTCAGGACTGTATGAATCACTTTGAGGCTATACGGAGTTTGCGTTAGAACTGTATGAATTAGGCACCATACAGTTCTGACGCAAACTCCGTTCAATAGTGAGTATAGAGTTTTCGATTTTGATCATCTACTTTTGCTATTGACTGTACAGTACAGCACCTTGCAATTTTACTTCAATAATATTATCATGTTATTATAAGTTATTAGGGTCATTCTAACCCTGACCCCTAATATGGAAGGACGTTCTTAAACTATCATATCATCACTTTACTCATATCTGATTCTCTCTTACAAATTTGGAACTTTTTTTTTCAACCCGTACCATATTGGTTTAATGATGCTTTAAAAACCAGGGTCGCTGCTTCGATTGTCGCACTAACACAATTGTTTGTTAATACATCACATTTTTGTGCCTACGCTTACTTAAATTTGTTAATCGTTATCAACAATAAGCTCCAATAAAAAAGCACCAATCACCGCCAACATAAAAAATCTCCCTTACTTAGAGAGAAAATCGATTTATTCATTACCACATAAAAATCTAGAACTCAACAAAATTATACGACTCACTGTAGAATGGCCAAGAGGTTATTATCCTTACTTATATTTTCTTTTACTGTTCTACAATACGACTAAATAAAATATTTCATATTTCAACCCTTAGGTCATTTGTTAACATCAATCTCTATCACGTCTGTAACTTTCTGTACGCGGCCAAAGGTTCTGGAAGAATTTGCGACCAGCGATAGGACTCCATTATTGTACTATTTCTTGTTTCTGTACCATACTTACCTGAATTTTGGTTTTATGAAATGAAAAACTCTATCAAACGAAACATTTTTTACCTTTATTAAACGAAAACCATAGGCAAAGAAGTACCTAATTGAGACAATTTCTTTAATATTGTTATTAATTGTTACAGAATGCGGGAGTACGTGGAAGAAAACGAGAAGAACGATCCACTCATACACGCTCCAGACAAGAAAAACAACCCTTGGGCTGAAAAAGGAAAATGCATTATCATGTAATCGTAACCTATGTAAAAAATAATATCACCAAATTCTAAAACATGATTTCTGTTTAGACGACTTTGGGTGAAAACGAAAATGTCTGGTCTGTAATATCATCTATCATACTCTCGGTATTGCTCAAGACGGACAGAGTAAGTTTAGAAGAATACGAAGGAATAACAGAAGTTTTGGACACGCTATATAGAGGAAACGAAACTGCCAGACAATATAAAGAACATAGAAACGTAGAACGTTCACCAGTCATCAAGATGTAGTAAGGCCAAAACTTCAATTTGATTTTAGTTCATTGTATTATTTAGTTCTTCTGTTCCCAAATCTAGTCCTTATAATTCAGTAACTTGTAAAGAATGTACATTTTGACTGTGCGAGACGCAAGGGTGTACTTATGAATGTTTTGTTAAAAGGTTAAAATGACTGTAAATACGTTAAATTTTGTATTTCTAGTAATAGAATGTTCGGACACGAATCTATCGGTAGAAGTAAACCGGGAAAGTAAATAGCGAGCGATAAATTGTAATGAACAATGTAAATTAATCTTATTTGAACAACGTATGTTAAAGACCGATTCAAAATTAAGATTCTTATGATATGTTGACTCGAACCTGCCAAGACAATTGCTGGAGAATTTTCATCGTTCATTTAACTTTCAACTTAAGAAAAAGTTACAAAATGTAACAAGAGAACCCAGACAGTTCCATACAAAGCAAAGCAACTTCCTCTTCCATTTTTGTATGGAGTTGATGTGGATTCTGTCCTGGACCAATCGAAACATGCTAAATATAATTATGCTCCTTCTATTGGTCCGGTGCAATAAGTATATTTATGTTAGTTATCTACTTTCGATAAATCAAACTCTGGATCAGCTTTGCCATCGATGCTAGAGAATTAAAACTCTAAATTAAACGTGAAGATTCTTCGAGCTCAAGAATCCGCATGTTTAAACGAATATATAATTAAACTATAGGGTTAAATCGCAATCACAACTTAACAACTATTTGCTGAGTCACGGAATGCGAGACAAGTATGAAATGAAAATATTGGCAATAAAAGGAGTGTAGGTAATTAAAGTGACGGTGTTAAATTAGTTCAGAGAACGTAAATTTAAGGTAACTTGAAAGAATAAATTGTGAAATAACATAATCTTGTTCGAAACCAAAGTAATTGTTAAGTGGTTTAGGATACTTTTTTATGAACACAGGTACATTCCGCAGTGCCATTATCTAGTAATGCTTCTATAAAATATCTCTTAGCGATCTTCTATACTCCAGTTTTATCGTATTTATATTCCTATGCCTCGTAACCCTTCTCTATCGTTTATTTCTGCGTTACTATATTTAAAGACACTTGTACTATAATTTAGTATCCCATCACCCGGCATTAAACATTATAAGTAATTAAAATCAACTATCAAGATTAAATCTAGCACTTGATTAGCTTAGTATAATTCAAAATTAAATTGAAAAATTTACCTAAGTCATCCAAAGTTTACTTATTAAAGCAAACTATTGTAGTTTCCAAATAAACTTCTTCTAAATTATATCTAAGTATTCTTGGATTGGAATTCTAAAACTTTTCTCTGTTGAATTAAATTCTTCGAAGACATTGAAATTTCAAAGAATTCAACTGAACGTCGAAAAGTTTCAGAAATCGAAACCTGAGTAGCGCTATTAATCTAACATTCCATTTAAAAGGATTGCCTTTAATCCTAATTTTGATTAAAATAGTAAAAAAATAAACTTACGCACTGTAGATAATTATAGATTAAAATAAAATCTAACTTAAACTTAAAAATTTCTAAAACTTTAAAAAAATTACCTTCCCCTTACCATATCTAGACTTGAAGTATGGAAAATCATTCTGGCTGTGATTACTTCCAATTTCTTTAGATGCTTCTCACAGGCGCTAGCGTCCACAGTCATCGTCGACACAAACATACTATACTACAGTAACTTCGCGCGAACTCATCCACCCGGGGTATCTAGCTTCCGCCATACGATCATTTGCACCGCTCTAAACATAGTGAACTTATGTCAATTCCTTATACGTACTTTTCTAAGTTACATCTTCACTATTCACGCCATTATCTTTTGTATTAACTATATTATCATTTATCTCATCTCGATCTCCACGATTCAGTTCAGTATATTTATCCTTTCTTAGCCATAAATAGACATAACTTAGGAATTTAGCAAATAATTCGTAGAGTTACTTATAAAATAAGAAACAAAAATCAAAGTTGTTTGTTAATCTATATGATAAAATTGCAATTCAGAGAATTAACCTTAGATGATAATAAAATGAGGAGTAATTGTTTATTAAAAGGATTAGATGTTAAATTAGGGGACCCTGCGTATGGGGCCGTGCGATGGCAAAGCTTTTCTTATAACTGCGAAACTTTTTAATTTTATTCTCCGGCAATTTTCTGGGCAGAGCTCCATAATTTTATTTACTTATTAAGTTTTTTTGTTTGTTTAAGTTATTCCGTTTTTATGCTAAGTTTGTGAAACCAAAGATTTTTATCGTTGAACACGTATTGTCTGAAGGCAACCCATTGGGGACGACAAATGCAATGTTTAACGTGTAATACCTAGCGTTTTAGATCACAGGTTTACTCCACCCCATGTTCTACAATAAGATAAGAATAAACTTAAACAGTAATTTTTAATGGATTAATCTGAAATTTAATAACTAGCTAAGGGTGATATTGGAAATGATTTTTTTAGAATCAACTAGGTTTAAGGTATCGTATGTTATTATAATTATGTAATCAGTAATCACTGAAATAAATGAAAATCTGTAATATATTGTGTTTTAATCTACCGTAGCAGAAATCGAAATCGAATCGAAGAAGTGGTAATCGACCTCCACGTACCACTTGCTTGATCACCTTGTTAATTCTAACTAGTTCTAACCACATCCAACACTAGTTAGAATTGACATGGTCAATAATTTTATCATTCCGAATTCCAAAAATGGAAAACATTTTTTTTATGTGATAGGTATTACTCGAGGAGACGGATCACCTGATAATAAGCGATTGCCGCCGCCTATAGACACCCGCAACAAACGTCAATTAATTTTAATTGTCATTAAAGAACAATATATTGACTCTCATTTTAACTCGCATAAAGAGTAACCATAATGAGATAATAAACATTAAGGTTAATCGCCTCTGAGTTTTGTAGTAGTATCACAAAATAGTTATGCTTTGTCGAAGAATTCTCACCGTAATGTCATAAATTTACAATCACATAATTTTTTTTATGGGTGGCGGCCATTGCCATCAGGTGATCCGTCTGCTCGTGTGCCACCACTCAAGTAAAAATAAAACACGTTTCGTACAGTCAGCAGCAGACGTACCTGAGCGTGCAAGGTAAAGTATCAGCCTATAATCTGTCCCACAACAGGACAAAGGCCTCCATCATCAAGTCATCACTACTATGATGGGATTCGGCTTAATCAC
Organism: Cnaphalocrocis medinalis; assembly: GCA_014851415.1. NCBI lineage: Eukaryota > Metazoa > Arthropoda > Insecta > Lepidoptera > Crambidae > Cnaphalocrocis > Cnaphalocrocis medinalis. The sequence continues at coordinate 7,633,273 of CM026288.1, forward strand.
TATGTTCGAAACATTCGAAACATACTTTTGCTTGAACTGGGAATCGAACCCGTGACCCCAAGGTCTGTTTGACCTACGACTTATGGATATAGCAATTGTCACCTCTATCGAAAAATACAACCTTTATATTGACATACTTTTCATTATAATGATAACTGTGGCGGTATTATCGGAGATACTAAATTAATTAAACCAATGAATTAAAATCTAGGCAAACTTCCTACCCTCATTACTCGGGTGTCCTCGGGCCATTTGCTAATCCAACATCCGGGTTCGAACTAAGCGTCGGTCTCACAGAGACAAGTGACTCAAATGAACTTGAGTGTAAAATGAATTGAAGTTCAGACACTCAATTCATTTTATCCGGGACCTTCGCCCGGGTGCAAAATTATGCACGTGTAGGTATATTAAACTGTGGGAGAGCCACGCTTCGGCATGAATGGGCCTGACAGAAATCCGGCGTGAAGCAGCACTTGTGCTGTGTTTCGCCGAGTGAGTGAGGGTCCCGGTGGCCCAACCCGGGGGGAAGGGGATAAAAGGTTGGTAGCGCGCTTTTGACGCCACTGGTGTTACAGGTGTCCATGGGCAGCGGCAATTGCTTACCATCAGGTGATCCACCTGCTCATCTGCCACCTATCACATAAAAATATATATTATACTAGTGGCCCACCCTCACTTAGTTACAGATTGCTATTAACCCCAAACTGCACCGATAGATGTCGCTGGGTGTGGTTTACACCACGTTAGCTTTTCGTCTTTTCGGGTTACATAAGCCTTGTGGTTGTCTCTTTATAAATGTTGTAGATGTAGGTAGGTATATAGGAATACTAGTGGCCCTCACTAAGCTTTGTTTCGGACTTAACTTCGCTGTTAGTCACAATTTTTACCTATAGATGGTGCTAGATTTCTTTTTCACATCACTAGTTCTAACCAGTTATAGCCAGTTATGTCAGCTTAATCCGGTTTTACGATATCCGCTGGCTTAGGGGGTCATGCCTCAGTTTTCGAATTTCAGCTTTTACAGGTATATGTAAGGCTTTAGCTACTCATATACTTTGTACGGAACCCTAATTAGGTGGAGGCGATTCAGCCGCATTCGACATGAACTCAACATAGGGCGACAAGCGAGCAAGCGAGACACCTGGACCACTACTGGTGATACGGAATCGTATCGAATATCGCTTCACTCTAATGAGAAGTTTCGTTTGATTCCCCTGTCTCGGCTTTACCTCATCCGTTCCTGAGCTGCGGTAGACCAGTCTTTTGCTAACCCATCGGGTCCTATCACTGAATAATGTCTACCAACTTACCGCTTTTTTTATGTGATAGGTAGCAGACGAGCAGGCGGATCACCTGATGGTAAGCAATTGCCGCCGCCTATGGACACATGCAACACCAGTGGAGTCACAAGTGCGCTGCTAACCTTACAAATTTGGAACTTTTTTTTCAACTCGTAGCATATTGGTTTACAGTTGCTTTAAAAACCAGGGTCGCTGCTTCGATTGTCGCACTAACACAATTGTTTGTTAATACATCTCACGTGCCTACGCTTACCTAAATTTGTTATAGTCGGGCCGTTGTCCCCCCCCGATGGGCCTCTGGAACCCTCACTCACTCGGCGAAACACAGCATAGGAGCTGCTTCACGCCGGTTTTCTGTGAGGCAGTGGTATCACTCCGGTCGAGCCGGCCCATTCATGCCGAAGCATGGCTCTCCCACAATTAAAGCTTTCTTACTTACTACGCTAGCTCAGCGACCCGAAGTGGATTTTTTTTTTTTATACTAGAGGCGGCAAACGAGCAAGGGGGTCACCTGCTGGTAAGTCATCTCCGCCGCCCATGAACATCTGCGAGATCAGAGAGGTCTTTGCCAGCTATACGAGAATTCACCACTCCGCCCTATTCCGCGTGTAACCGCTACCCACACAATTTTAACAAGCCAACATCTCCCTTCAAATGTAATCTACCAAACTTGTTAACAACGAATAATCAAGAAGACGGGCTAAATTACCTGTCCAAAGTAAGGAAATTACACACGCAAGTACTCCATTGTTGGGAACCTGATGTTCTTTGAATTTATGATATTAACTTTTGTCTGTTAAATTTTGATGAGCAAAATTCACTCTTAAATGGAGGTAGGATACCTACACGCTTTGATGTTTATTATAAACTAGTGGCCCGCCCTCACTTCGCTTCGGGACCGTAATTCAGAATGAACCAATAGATGGCGCTGTGCTAAATTACATCGCGCAAGCGTTTCGTGTTTTCGGTTTACCTATAAGCCTTGTCGTTGTCTATAGAAGTTATCTCTTTATAAATAGTATAGAAGAAGATTAAACCTATTATATTCAATTTTAAAGACACGAAAGTCAGCAGCAAAAGTCACTATACAATCCAGGTATTCAAAGAGAGGTTAAAGTTTAAACTTTCAAAAAGTTATTACCTATCATTATGGTATTTACATTTTAAAGCTCAAAGAGTCACAAAATTAATATTCAACAGTTGATGTTAATTAATTTATTAACTAACAACAAATTATTTGTGATGCAGGTAAGTGTCAAAAAACACTTAGACCATTTTAATGTAAATAGGTGGCAGACGAGCAGACGGATATTATCACCTGATTAGCTATTGCCGCCGCCCATAAACACCTGCAACACCAGTGGAGTTACAAGTGCGCTGGCAACCTTTAACTCCTATTTTAATTTTAATTCAAAGTTTATTAACTCATTCACGCAGTTATTTACCATCGTTTAGGGGTAAACCCATTGTTGGGGGTGCGGTGGGGTGGCTTGTCCCGCAACCTATCATAGACTTGTGACGTAACAATTTCACTAGTTATATTCGTCAATGCTAAGAATCATGCAAGCATGCATTCGTCGTTCAAGAGTCATGCAAGACTCACTCTCCGTTGGGAGGGGTTAGGATCAAATTGTCCCAGGATTTCAAAATATTTTTGCTGGTTAATAACCTAACCTAACCCAAACGCCGCGTTAATTCCCGTAATGTTTTATAGTCATGGACGTATATAAGGGGGGTCCAGGGGGTCCGGACCCCCCCCCCCCCCCCATTGAGGCCTGGTTTGACATAGGTTGAATCGGCTATAGCCAAGGGCGATTTAATTAAGGGGTCGGCAAGGTTGGTGGGGTAGCAAATTGTAGATAGCCCTGGGACGGCAAATCAACAAATCAACCTCACATTCTTCAAGAATGCTTTCATGTAATAACGCACGCTGGCCTTGAATTGTACTTCGGGAGGGCCGCATTATAGAATATTATTACAATTAAGGAAATTGTTAAATCCGAGCACGGGGGGGGGGGGGGAGGGGGGTGTGTGATTCGTAATTGTTTTGCAATGTGGGATACCCCCCTTGTCAAAGCTATATATACGTCCGTGTTTATAGTTGTACATAATTCAAGGCGAAAATCCAAAAAAACTAGGTACCTACCTATTTAAGTACCCCTCCGAGAAAACCCTACGTCAAATGGTGCGAAAATTCTCTCCTAAATTAATAAGACGAGAACTTCGTAACCTCATATAGGAACCCGTTCTCATTTAATATTCCATTTCACATGTCAGAACATAAATAATCCTGCAGTCAAAACTTTGTCTCGCCTGCCCAGCCATGTCAGTCTTAACCTTTTGAAGATAAGGATCAAAGTAGCGTGGCTAAACTGAGCGGTACCCCATCTCGTCCCCCAGGTACCGGGTATACCGATAGGATATTATTCATGAAGTCACCTGAAGTAGGCAAATGAGCATGAAAAATAAAAATGGACTCTAAAGTATTGCGGGTCCAAAGGTGATAGTTTTATACTTGTCTATCTACTTTTTTTTTATGTGATAGGTAGCAGACGAGCAGACGGATCACCTGATGGTAAGCAATTGCCGCCGCCCATGGACACATGCAACAACCAGTAGAGTCACAATGCGCTGCTAACCTTTATCCACCTTCCCCCCCGATGGGCCTCCGTTACCCTCACTCACTCGGCGAAACACAGCACAGGAGCTGCTTCACTGCCGGTTTTCAGTGAAGGCAGTGCTATCACTCCGGTCGAGCCGGCCCATTCATGCCGAAGCATGGCTCTCCCCCAATTAACCGGCCCATTCATGCCGAAGCATGGCTCTCCCACAATTACTTACCTATCTACTTTTTATTGACCCGCGGCAAATCCCACCGTTCTTGAATTTATTTAAGACTTTTCGATATTTTCTGCTTGACTAACTGAGAGGAAAGTGGGGTAAGGTTAGCAGCGCACTTATGACTCTAATGGTGTTGCAGGTGTCTATGGGCGACGATAATCACTTACTATCAGGTGACCCGTCTACTTGTCTGCCACCTATCACATAAAAAAAGACAACTATCAGCCAGTGCAGCAGTGGTGTAAAAGTTTAAGCGCCTGGAACAAAAATGTAAGCAATGTATCGACTAAGAAGGCAAATGCATTTGATTTTATTTCAGGCAATAGCAGCTATCCTTAGACTAATGTGTGATAGAGAGATCCCATTGAGTTAGGATGACCCTGATAAAAGACGTAAGCGTAGGAATGAGAAGACACCACCTTAAGGATCGAAATCTCACCGCAGCGTTCCCACAGATACATTTACATACATTTAAATGTGGGAGAGCCACGATTCGGCATGAATGGGCCGGCTCGACCGGAGTGATACCACTGCCTCACTAAAAAACCGGCGTGACGCAGCCCCTGTGCTGTGTTTCGCCGAGTGAGTGAGGGTACAGGTGGCCCACTTGGGGGGGAAGGGGATAAAAGGTTGGCAACGCCCTTGTAACTCCACTGGTGTTGCAAGTGTCCATGGGCGGCGGCAGTTGCTTACCAGCAGGTGATCCGCCTGCTCGCCTGCTACCTATCACATAAAAAAAAATATAAGAGATTTTCTCGAGCCGTCACACACCGAGAGTACGACGAAGTCCGCGGGTACAAAAACCTGAGCCTTTTTTTTTGTTGAACAAGGCAGACGAGCATGCGGCCCATCTGATGGTAAATGGAAACCGCCATTCATCAACAATGCCGAGGCACAGTCATGCATGCCGCTGCCTACAGTAGAAGAAGTACTCTTTTCAGACCTCGTTTAAAAAGGAAATGTCATAGCGATCAGGGAACATCGCAACTGGAAGGTCATTCCACAATTTGCACGTGCGCGGGAAAAATGAGCGCTGGAAGCGAACTAAGTACGTTCTCGAAGAAAATGGTTCCAGGTAAGTAGTATGGGTGAAGCTTACCGCGGCGTCTATGCTATTTATCGATAACAATATTCGAAAAATCGTTTTTTGTATGATTTCATGTGAATTTCGCCATGATTTTTCAAATCGAAAATGGGATCAAGAGAATGTGGGCCTGTAGCCGATGCGATCTTTAGGTAAACTATTCAAAAACAAAAGCTAGCGCTCCTTTTGTACTAATAAAGAAAAGCAAGCTCATTCCTTTACTCGTACTTGTTGAAAATGTAAACTAGCCTTTTAAGGCTATCAAATTGTTTGTTGCTGGCATTCTCCAGGGAGCTATTCTCGACCCACCTCATTGTTCCCCGTTGCCTGCTATTTTATTATGCGTCGTGCGTGCGTCTGAATTTTCTTTCCTGAAATTTACTTTCAGCAGCGTGTCAGATGTATTCGATTACGTAGCACGTGGGAGGTACGTATTTTTGCCTAGTAATCGTTATTGGTTGTGCAAAAAAGATTAGCGAGTTAGCTTTATTACAAATAATTTGATATGGATTATTTTGATACTTAGCTTTAATAGTTTTGTTAATATCCCTCATGCATCAGTTACGAAAGTTACTTACGGCCTTACAGAAGACCGGCGTGAATCAGCTTCTGCGCTGCGTTTCATCAAGTGAGTGAGGGTACCGAAGGCCCAACTGGGGTTAAAGGATAGCAGACGCTTCCGACTCCACTGGTGTTCCGGGTGTCTATATGCGGCGGCAATCGCTCACCATCAGATGATCCGTCTGCTCGTCTACCACCTGCACTACACTACACTACCACTACACTACACTGCCACTACACTACCAAAAAAAGCCAAAGTTTGATACTGAGTGAAGGGCTATTTTAGATCTCCTTAAAGACATAATTAAACAAATAAGTACTACTGAAAATATTTTCACTGTGACTATATAACAGTGTTGCCAACTTAAAGATGCTTTTCAAAAGGTGCTAGATTCTGTATAAAAACTTGCTTAGTTTGATAACAAGCTCATACTTCCATACTAATATTATAAATGCGAAGTAACTCTGTCTGTCTTGTCTGTCTGTCTGTTACTCTTTCACGCCAAAACTACTTAACGGATTTAAATTGAAATTTGGTATCCAGATAATCTAGACCCTGAGAAAGAACATAGGCTACTTTTTATTGCGAAAAGGGGGTTGAAAGGGGGGTAAAAAGTAACTTTTCCACGCGGACGAAGTCGCGGGCGGCCGCTAGTATAGTTATATTTGGCCTACAATCAGAAGACCTCTCAGTGACAATAAATAAAAGAAAAGAAAAATTATTAATTTGGATACATAAAAACTTAACTAACACAGGTAGGTACATTATATTGGGAAACACGACTTAAGTTTAACAGGGAGTCGTTTTGCCTGTGCGAAAATGACAATCAACACTGACACAAATTACTTATCAAACACAACTGCGGGTAAAGAGAAAGGCCAATAATAGGTAAATCATCATCATCAGATGCCTTTGCATCTTTAATAGATGATTTAAGCAGCATCACGCGGTGTGGCTTTACAGCAGCGCTCGTGGCTGTAAATCCTATGCGGGAGTAAACCACGTTTTAAGTATTTAAGCATTAGGCTAGTAAGTGCTAAATCTAGCACAAAAGGTGCTAACCTGGCAATACTGGCAGTAACAAATCTCACCTTAATTAGAAAGCTTAGCCAGCACGTCAGGGACCGATTAGGCGGCTTCCCGACTGCATTGTCTGGGGGATTAGGACTCCATTGATTAGCCCATTATGTTGACCATTACTCTCCTTCGGACCACACTTAAGGTGGAAAGGATGTGTTCCTTGTCAGCTTAATCCAAGGACTTGCTGCCACAATCGTCATTTAACCACAATGCTCATTATCTTAATTGGACTTAGTTTTGCAAACAAGAACCAACCAATTCGGATGTAATCGAGTTTAGACTTTAATACACTCTTCATTACGGTTTCATATCTCGAAAGTAGGTATTTTTGTGGGTTGGTTCTGGTTTGCATAACTATGTATTTTGATTTTGGGTAGTCTTTTGCCTGTTAAAATATATTATAAAGAAAGACTAACCAAAATAAGATAATGAGCAGCAGTTAAGTAGTTAGTCTCCCATCATATAAACTCAATATACAGCGTAAACGCACTAAAACTCGCCCATGATGGCTCGGCTTATTCGCAAAATGTCTCTTTCGCAGAATGTCTCTCAGTCGCAAAATGTCGCTTTCTCATAAAGTCTCTTTCGCAAAATGTCGCTTTCGCATAAAGTCTCTTTCGCAGAATGTCGCTTTCGCAAAATGTCGCGATAGGGACTTAGAAAAAAATGTATTTTGAAGAAAAATAATTTATTAAAGTTTTAATTACTTATTAAAAGAGTGCTCTTTAGTACTACCACAGATATTATAATACTAGTAGTATCTACTACTAAATGCCAGCGCTATTGAGATCACTCTTTCAAACGCTTTTGTGTGTGTGTGCATGCGTGTGTTTGTGTGTGTGTGTGTGTTATATGTGTTTGTTGGTGTGTGTTAGTAATACTTAAAACTTCCATGCACCTTATCAAGTTGCACCATCTCCCAGGCACGTCCAAGGCATCTCGTAATGAACCCATCCGCACCATCTAGCGAGTAGTTCGGTAATTATTTAGAAGGATCAGTGAAGCAAATGTGCGGACCCTAATTAATACTGAAGTTGCCTAGAGTAAGTCACCTACAAAGGCTGGTCCAATCCACAAGCTTTTATTGATGAATTTTATTTATTTTTGTTGTAAAAGATAACAGACAAGCAGATCTGACCTGAAGTTATGAGAGCGCAGCATCAGTCAGACAAACTGCCAACGAAACTGTGGAAGGGCTACGCTTCGGCATGAATGGACCACCTCGACGCGAGTGTGAAGCAGCGCCTGTGCTGGTTTCGTCGAGTAGGTGAGGGTGCCCGGGGCCCAACTGGGGGGAAAAGGGGGTGTCTATGGGCGGTGACAATCGCATACCATCAGGTGACCCGTCTGTTCGTAAGTTTTTTTGCTTATTTTAACGATCTAACATGCTACAAGAGCTTTATTCGGGTTCATCTATTACGAGGGCTTCGGTACTACAACGACCAAAATAACTGTGTACACATACTTTTGTCTCTCGCATCGCCCTTATGTTCTGTAGCGTTTCCCGCTTCAGTCTATACCTTAAACGTAATCACCAGTAAGTTTACAAACGAATTTCGTATTCGAAAACTATCCGGAGTGGTTTCTAGTTGGTGTCGGTCGGAATCGAACTCGCTTCGAGAGGTCCAGAATGGTCGGTAGGTACCTCATAAACTAGTGTAACAAATATAACTCAAGTGTTCCAGTCAACCATCTCAGTCAAAAGATTATCTAATAACTAACTAATTAGGCTGGCGCAGCGACCCAAAGTGACCATTGGCCTCCGGTAATAAGAGCCTCCATCTAAGTCGCCCTTGCGCCACCTCCTGCCAGTCATCAGCCTGGACTCCTCAACGCAAGTCTTATCCTAACCCAAACCAAATTTCCATCTCAGCGCAATTGTGGTCGGGTACCCCACAGCCAGGACTGGACCGTACCGCTAAACGCGCTCGCCACTTTAAGCCAAATTGGCGCAATGCAGCCCTTCCAGATGCACGACCTACCAGGACATCCAGTAGGATTTTCCCTCGTGGAGTCGTGTTACTCAGCAAGCCACTCCCCAGCAGTGGGTATACTCACGGACTCCGAAAGCCCGAGTAGTCGGCTCTTACGGCAGGCCGGGAATACCTTGGCAGTATTCTTAACGCCCCCAGCCACAGGACACATTGAGAAAGAACCTAACTCAAGTCAAATAGTAAAATGACTAAACGCCTCGACTGACTAAGAACGCGTCTCTATCGCAGACAGATCTCGGGCAAGGATTTGAATACATTATCATATTTAACTCGCTTTTGAGTAATGTTCGCCGAGATTAGAATTCAAGGAACACTTTGGTTGTATGCCCTGTAATCCTAAAACGTACCGATTGAATCGGAGTTTACCTCCCTTTTATAAGCGTTGTGTGTCACCTTTGTGTGAAGAAATAAAAGTAAAATATCAGCCTATACTGTCCCACTGCAGGGCACAGGCCACCATCATAGAAATCAAGCTATCTAACTACTATGATGGGATTAGGCTTAATCATAAACCCGAGCTGAGTACGTTTGAAAAATTCTAAACATTCTTTTCACATAGGTACATAGCTTAAGCACACTTGTTACATATGTCAGACAATACAGGAAACACAATATATAATACTTAAATACATTTATTACACTCAGACACTGCCCAAACACATGTGTTTATCACACGAATGTTTGTCTACGGTGAGGATCGAACCCACGACCTGTCGCATATGACCCACTTCCAATGCGCCATCCGCCTGGTCATGAATAGGTTCCCTTTTTTGCCTTTTTTTTCATAGTAAAGGAAGGCAAACGAGCCAGCGGGTCACCTGATGGTAAGTGAAAACCGCCGCCCATGGACATCAGCTACACCAGAAGGAGTGCGGATACGTTGCGGCCCTTTAGGAAGGTAGAAGGCTCGTTTCTTGAAGATTTGGATGTCGTCCATTTGTCTACGGAACCCTAAAACGATTACTTTTAAAACCGGGAAAAGTACTTCATCATTTATTATCATATCATCTCTCTTTATCTATACAGTTGTCCCTCATCCCTTTAAAAATACCCCACGTTTACCTAGTGAACAAAATGGGAGTCGAACCCATGTCACCGAGAGACTAATTCGGGCCGGATTCCGTTACATAAACATGAAAAACCTTTCAAACGCAATCGATATCGGGCTCATCCAATACTTGGTTGATCGAGTGACAACTGTTGTTTTGGAGACATGTCTGTTTTGGCCGATGTGGAAAAAATTGGAAATGTTTTCTTAAATGAAAGAAAGAAAGAAAATACATTCATTAATTTGGACAACACAACACATATGACATGCTACAGACAATTGACACAACACAAGAAAATAAAAAACACTAGTAAAAATAATTAAAATCAAAAAAAATAACAACAAAAATAAACTGTCCCTCCCCATTGTCCAGCAGTGCCGTGTATTTATATTATGCTGTGTTGTGTTGAGGCATCCAGCATAAATGGCCCTCACTCAACTTATGTCACGACCATAGGCCGTAACGCTGGTTTTCAGTGGGACCAGCTGAGTGAGTACCACGGACGACTGCAAATGTGTAGTGTACCTATTACCTATGTGAAATGTGTGTGTAATGATGTGTAAATAAACAAATACATTTACTTATACTATACATGTGAGGATGAGTGACAATGTGATCGTTGTCGTAGCTTGGAGTAACCCCCTCAAATTGAAGTACTTTCCTAATGTGTTGTGGCATCAATTAAAAATTGAAGTTTTTCACATATATGATTTTTCACCATAATACACCAACATACATAACAACCAAAGTGCTTTCTATGTATTATAAGTATGTATTTACAAAAGAAAAGTATTATATGTATATATTTGTAATCCCACTGATGGTTCTGATATCTGTAACACAGGTGCTTGAGCTACCTATCTCAGAGTCAGATCAATGTATGTGATGTAGTGAAAAAAATATTATTATATAATAATATACCTAATACTAAAGTTCTTGAGACATGTTTTTGAGCAATAAAGTGTACTTTAAATAAGTAAGTAAGACCGAAAATCCTTTAAAAGGTATAAAACAATTGATTTTCCATTGTGTGTGCTGTCTGGGCCTGACAACGATATGTATGTATGTTTTGACAAATCCTTTGTGGTTCTGATCTGTATGGGGAACATTGGGGCACATTGGGAGAGGCCTATGTCCATAGAGTGAGGACGTCTGTGAGCAGTTTAACACTCGAAGCAAAGTATTAAGCAAATACGCGTCATCTTTTTTTTATGGCGGCTATGCGTCGTCGTGCGGACGCAGTCAATTCTGCCAATGTCAAGTGGATAACCCCGCGACATCGCGACATCGCTTGGCGACATTCCAGCCGCGTGTACGCTGTGCTGACGCGGCAACGCTACAAGGACATTCGATAGATAGATAGATAGATATACTATACTAGATGGCACCCGCGACTTCGTCCGCGTGGAATAGTAACTTTTAACCCCTTACTTTTTTTTGCAATAAAAAGAAGCCTATGTTCCGTCTCAGGGTCTACTAGACCATCCTGTATACCAAATTTCATTCAAATCCTGTCCTGTAGTTTTGGCGTGAAAGACTGACAGACAGACAGGGTTACTTTCGCATTTATATTAGTAAGTATAAGGATACGAGTACTAAAGGATTGCATAAAATTCACAACTTAAGAAGCGCTCTTAAGAAGAATCGATAACAAGATCGTAGCAGCAGTCACTTATGAAAAATCCGCTAGATGGATCTATAGATCCTGAGGTCCATCTACACAGTGATTGGTTATTTTTGATGTGACATGTCAAAAAGTCGCTAAATCAGTGGTGATGAAGTTGGATATCAGTCTAACAGTACGCCATCTAGCGGACTGTGACGTCTAAACAGTACAAGTTCTGTAGTTCAACTACTAGGCAGGCTGATTCGTATACTATCTCGCACGGTGTTAAGAAGTCATTGCTTAGTTTACCTCTTGTTGTGTTAATACATTTTTTACTAGTTCAGCTTGACTTCACAAGACCGCATCTATTTTATTTAGGTACGCATCATCCCTCATACGTCTTTATAACAATCAAATTACGCAAGTAAATCGTCCCTTTTCCGAAAACGTCAAACACTTGTTTCCCCAAAAACGGACGTCCCAAAAAAGGGATAATTTGGGACAAAAAAGACACCCCTTCTGCCCGGAGTGTGTTAGTCGGCAAAAACTGATATGTTTTGGTTTGAAATTTACACGACTTTAATGGACAAGTATAAAACACCTGGAGCATAAATCGTCGAGGAAAATTTAGATTGGCGTTAGGGGTACAGAGATTTTTGTTTTTTTTTTAGTATTTCGTACCCACTCTGATCGTCTCAGACTGCCATGGTTGCGTTAAAACCTGCGTTCAGTGGCGCAATGGGAAGCGACGTCTAAGCTTGGCCAAAATTTTGTACCCTAGTTTTCCTGTTGGGCAACCTTTTTTTTTATATATATATAATAGGTAGCAGACAAGCAGGCGGATCACCTGATGGTAAGCAATTGCCGCCGCCCATAGATACCTGCAACACCAGTGGGGTCACAAGTGCGCTGCCAACCTTTTATCCCCTTCCCCCCGGTGGGCCTCCGGTACCCTCACTCACTCGGCGAAACACAGCCCAGAAACCTCTGGGTCTGCCAGTCCTCGTCTGCCAGTGGGGCGCCCACGCTATCGCTGGCGGGATGTAGCAAACGCAGTCCTGCAAGAATTGGAAGAAGGAGATTGGCGACAAGCTGCACAAGACCGAGACAAATAGTGACTTCTCATATCGGAGGCCAAGACTCATTTTGGGTCATTGATCCATCGGAGTAAGTAAGTTGTAGTAATAGATTTCCTGATGAGAATTTCTTATGTTAGCCTAAAGAATCTCGTCGATCGTGTCACACTGGTGTCCTATAGAAGTCTTCACGACCCGTTTAGCGCAGTATGGTTTGGGCGTTGGTTGAAACGCAAGGGTCGCGGGTCCGATTCCCGCACCAATACAATGTTGTTTTTGGTTTCCAACGCACAAGAGAAAACCTTTGCTTGGGACCAAGACAATGTATGTGATGCTGCCTCAATTTATTTATGGAAATATGAGGGTAAGGGAATGGAGAGTGCAATGTGTTTGCGCACACACTTGACTTAAATATCATGCGTCCGAGGATGATCGTTAAGATCGACCAATGGACCCGAATCATCATCAGTATTCAACACACAAATGTTTGTCCAGGGTGGAGATCGAACCCACGACCTTTGGCGTATGAGGCAGGGTCTCTACCAAATGCGCCAGCGGTCTAATCAATGATGTGTAGAATATAATAATGCTGCAAAGTTTAATATTACCTGCATGTAGAGTAATTTTCCCGTTAAAGAACACGACCAAATTGGCTTCTGTTCTAGTTATGTTTTACTTTGGATTAGAAAACTTCAGAGTTCAGGCAGACCTCATGAAATTGAAAAACTTCATGCACGGTCTTACAACGCACGTCGGATGCAGAAGAGAAAAGCTCACGTTGGTAACTAATCTTTATTTACAAACGAGCGACAATATCTAAATACTAATAATAGCGCTGTTGTCACTTTTTCAAACTGTGAATCTAGAGATTCATATCGATGCTTCTTGGGTTAAAGTCTGGCTTGACAGTATTTTTTTTATAATATAGGAAGGCAAACGAGCAAGTGTTGCTCGTTTCCTATATATAAAAAACTTAAACTTGTCATCGGGTGATAACAAGTGAACACCGCCGCCCATGGACATCAGCTACACCAGATGGAGTGTGGATTTGTGGGATGCGGATGCGGCTAAATTATAAACTTATGTGTTAATAAAAGAACAGAAAATATAAACATAAGTTACTTAATTCAATTATTCATCATCAGGTTGCCCCAAGCACTTGTGCCTTAGACATAAGTACCTAAGTCCAAAACAGGTAAAACCACGTGACGCTATGTGTACTCTTGGAATCGCCCCCGTATAAGTCCTCCCTGAATAAGTGATTGGATCCTCCGCTCTCTAACAGGTACGTAACCAAATCGGCCTATTAAGGAGTGTATTCAGTAATATGTAGTGCTCTGCCGTGCGTGATAATACGGTGGGGGGCTCTATTAAGCGCTCGTGTCCATTGACTCACGAACTTCATCATACAATTTATAACGCACTTAAAAAAACCACTGACCCTGGACATTTGTGAACATTTGTGTTTCCTTTGTTATTTGTTATTTTTAATACAAGTACTTAAGCTAGTTAGTCACAGTCTGGTCGATATGTAGGGTGTTATGTGAATTTAGTTGTTTTTAAAATGCATCACATATTCAAAATTGAAGTCAGTTTTTAGTTAATAATAAAATTGCAAAAAAAAGACTTTAAGGCAGGTCACCGAAGAGGTTGGTAAAAACCAACACCTGCTCCTTCTGGAGTGGTTGATGTCCATGGGCGGCGGTGACCATTTACCATCAGGAGACCCGCTTGCTCATTTGACTCCCTATCTCATAAAAAAAAATTGCAGTGAAACCTCACATCTAATAGGGCAATTATAGGGCACGCTAGACATTTACATCGTGACACTGGTCGTATTAAGAGGGTAAGGGAATAGATAGAGCACCTGTGTTTGCGCAGACACTTGAACACATATATTAGTTCGGCTCGCTTTCCCGGGCGCCGGCTGCTACTGTAACCGAGTATCGATTGAAGGATTTATTTTAGAGGGTGTTAATACATTTTTACTTTCCGTTGTTCATTTCCACTACAAAAGACGCATACGTCTTTGTAACAATGGCTGATTTGCCACCGTTGTAAGATTGGCCACTGTAACCGAATATCGGTTGGACGATTTATTACCGTAGTGCAATGGAAACAGCCAGCAAGTAGGGGGTCGCGGTCGGCTCGCTCTCCCGGGCGGTGACCACACCTCTCGCCTTTTCCCGCAGACCCTGTAAACAACACTGCGGCAGATTTGTGGTCGGATGTCGTTATTGGGGCACACATTTCGAAGCGTGGTTGTGATTGGTTCTAATTAGTGACTGATGTAGTTCGTAATGGGGTTTTGGAGGGTAAAATTGCTATGGGAAATAACGTTGCACTGAAGTACAGGCCGCGCCAAGCTTCTAGTTCGATCTGAACATAAGGCGAGTGCCGTCGCAATAGCTTAATAGTTAGTCGTTTTAATCCCGAAGCAAATGTAATAAATAACAGGAATAAAGCCCATTTAGCATGTTAGATCATCAAAATAAGCAAAATGAAAGCATACAAAAAAACTATTTAGCAAGAGATAATATATGGAGCAGCTGATTTTTAAACTACTAAAATTTTACGGTGTACCTTAAGGTCTCAAAGGGACGGAAGAGCGCATATTTTCTGTTAAAGTATCGTGTTTGGTGACTGGTTGAGTTGCAAGAATGTACTAGTTCTTCTTTGGCAACTGGTTGAGAATCTTGGTTGCCAATGCGGTCGAAAGAAAATCAGTGATACGAAACCCGAGCTATCTTTGAAAAATTCGAAACATGCTTTTTGCTCTACCCGGGAATCGATCTCAAGACCCCGAGATCACGGCCCGATACTCAAACCAATACACGTAAAAAATACACACATGTGAAAAACACCACTGCTATCTTTAAATAGTTTTTTAACGACTAAAGCGGAACATTAAGTTTTTACACTTGTTTAAATGCTAAAAAGTGTTAATAACTTAACCAGCCAGATATCACGAGCATTTATTTTAATGTTTCCTTTTAAAAAGTAAAATTTAACACACCCTATTCTAGTTTTAAGCGGAGCACACACTCGTTTACTAAACGTTCAACGGATATATTTACCCTGCCCTGGTATGCAACCGACAGTTTCCAGCTGAAATTTTCGAGTTCACACAAAAAACAATTTTGCATTGGACAAAATTTTAATATTGCGTGACGGGAATTTTAATATCCCTTTGACGTCACTTAATCAAATAACAAAAACCTTGTCCGTGAAATTCTACCTGTGTAGTGACGTTATTGCATGGCGGGACAAAATGTACTCATACTATGCAATTCTATATTATGTACAGCGGATTTTTGTTGAATTATAATAAAATTTAGGTGGGTAACTAACTAAAAAGTAAAATCAACTTAAATCAGGTTTGATTTTAAACTTTCACTGCGTTTAAGAATAATAATAATTAATAAAAGCGCTGTTTGATGCTTCTTGGTTTAAAGCATGTTTAAAGTCTGGCTTGACAGCGCTTGACACTTTATACAATAGACTTATGTGTCAATGAAACAAAAGAAAAAAATACAAAATTACCTAATCTGGAGCACGGTAGTGCCCCCGCCAAGTCGAAAAAAAAGCGGCACGGCCCGCCATCCTTTTCTCAAGAATCTCAACCCCCTATAACTTCGTTTTGGGTCAAACCAGAAGCTTAATTTTCAGTAACCAAGCAGTAAGCAGCCATTGTAAAACACTCAATATATTTATTTAAAACGTTATGAACGTTAAAGGGACTAAATAAATTAATAACCGACTAGGTATTACATGGATTGGATCTCACAACTTTTACGGTAGAACAACTGAGTTGCGAGACTTGCTTTTTTTGACAAGTATTGTTTTTTATGGGATTAAATTATTCATCGTCAGCACTCATCAGGTTTCACTTGTGCCTTAAACATTAAGGACCTAAGTCTAAAACAGGTAAAACCACGTGACGCTATTGTGTACTCTTGGAATCGCCCCCGTATAAGTCCTCCCTGAATAAGTGATTGGATCTTCCGCTCTCTAACAGGTACGGAACCAAATCGGCCTATTAAGGAGTGTATTCAGTAATATGTAGTGCTCTGCCGTGCGTGATAATACGGTGGGGGGCTCTATTAAGCGCTCGTGTCCATTGACTCACGAACTTCATCATAAAATTTGTAACGCACTTAGAAAATCCATTGACCCTGGACATTTGTGAACATTTGTGTTTCCTTTGTTGTTTGTTATTTTTAATACAAGTACTTAAGCTAGTTAGTCACAGTCTGGTCGATATGTAGGGTGTTATGTGAATTTAGTTGTTTTTAAAATGCATCACATATTCAAAGTTGAAGTCAGTTTTTAGTTAATAATAAAATTGCAAAAAAAATACTTTAAGGCAGGTCACCGAAGAGGTTTGGTAAAAACCAACACCTGCTCCTTCTGGAGTGGTTGATGTCCATGGGCGGCGGTGACCATTTACCATCAGGAGACCCGCTTGCTCATTTGACTCCCTATCTCATAAAAAAAAATTGAAACCTCACATCTAATAGGGCAATAATAGGGCACGCTAGACATTTACATCGTGACACTGGTCGTATTAAGAGGGTAAGGGAATAGACAGAGCACCTGTGTTTGCGCATACTCTTGAACACATACCTTTATCCTGCGTTCGTGATACGTTGAAAAGTCAATCTTGACGTATTGTACCATGGTGCAAAGGAAACAGCCAGCCAGTAGGGGGTCGCGGTCGGCTCGCTCTCCCGGGTGCCGGCTGCTACTGTAACCGAGTATCGATTGCAGGATTTATTTTAGAGGGTGTTAATACATTTTTACTTTCTGTTGTTCATTTCCACTACAAAAGACGCATACGTCTTTATAACAATGGCTGATTTGCCACCGTTTTAAGATTGGCCACCGTAACCGAATATCGGTTGGACGATTTATTACCGTAGTGCAATGGAAACAGCCAGCAAGTAGGGGGTCGCGGTGGCTCGCTCTCCCGGGCGGTGACCACACCTCTCGCCTTTTCCCGCAGACCCGTAAAACCAACACCTGTGGCAGATTTTGTGGTCGGATGTCGTTATTGGGGCACACATTTTCGAAGCGGTGGTTGTGATTGGTTCTAATTAGTGAGCTGAGTGTTCGTTAATGGGGTTTTGGAGGTTAAAATTGCTATGGGAATAACGTTGCACTGAAGTACAGGCCGCGCCAAGCTTCTAGTTCGATCTGAACATAAGGCGAGTGCCCTTCGCAATAGCTTAATAGTTAGTCGTTTTAATTCCGAAGCAAAATGTAATAAATAACAGGAATAAAAGCCCATGTCAGCATGTTAGACCACAAAATAAGCAAAATCAGAGCATACAAAAAAAAACTATTTAGCAAGAGATATATATGGAGCGGCTGATTTTTAAACTACTAAAATTTTACGGTGTACTAATAGGTCTCAAAGGGACGGAAGAGCGCATATTTTCTGTCAAAGTATCGTGTTTGGTGACTGGTTGAGTAGCAAGAATTGTACTAGTTCTTCTTTGGCAAACTGGTTAGAGAATCTTGGTTGCCAATGCGGTCGAAAGAAAATTAGTGATACGAAACCCGAGCTATCTTTGAAAAATTCGAAACATGCTTTTTGCTCTACCCGGGAATCGATCTCAAGACCCCGAGATCACGGCCCGGTACTCAAACCACTAGATACACGTAAAAACATACAAATACACACATGTGAAAAACACCACTGCTATCTTTAAATAGTTTTTTAACGACTAAAGCGGAACATTAAGTTTTTACACTTGTTTAAATGCTAAAAGTGTTAATAACTTAACCACCCAGATATCACGAGCATTTATTTTAATGTTTCCTTTTAAAAAGTAAAATTTAACACACCCTATTCTAGTTTTAAGCGGAGCACACACTCGTTTACTAAACGTTAACGGATATATTTACCCTGCCCTGGTATGCAACCGACAGTTTCCAGCTGAAATTTTCGAGTTCACACAAAAAACAATTTTGCATTGGACAAAATTTTAATATTGCGTGACGGGAATTTTAATATCCCTTTGACGTCACTTAATCAAATAACAAAAACCTTGTCCGTGAAATTCTACCTGTGTAGTGACGTTATTGCATGGCGGGACAAAATGTACCTACATACCCATACTGTGCAATTCTATATTATGGACAGCGGAATTTTGTTGAATTATAATAAAATTTAGGTGGGTAAATAACTGAAAAAGTAAAATGAACTTAAATCAGGTTTGATTATAATTCACTGCATTTAATAATTATAATAAACTAGCGGCCGCTCGCGACTTCGTCCGCGTGGAAAAGTAACTTTTTACCCCCCTTTCAACCCCTTACCCCCTTTTCGCAATAAAAAGTAGCCTATATCCTTTCTCAGGGTCTAGATTATCTGTATACCAAATTTCATTTAAATCCGTTGAGTAGTTTTGGCGTGAAAGAGTAGCAGACAGACAGACAGACAGACAGAGTTACTTCGCATTTATAATATTAGTATGGATGAATAATATAAATGGGACTAAACGCGACGATATCTAAGATACTAATTATAAAGAGATAACTTCTTTAGACAACTACAAGGTCATAAACCTTGGAACGAGAAAAAACTAAACTTTTGCGCAATGTAATCGACACCCAGCGCCATCTAATGGCAAAGATTGGGCTGGTAGCAACATTCAGTTCCGAAACAGAGTGAGGATGGGCCACTAATTAAATATAAGTACATTATAGTAACTTACTCTTAAGGCTAGTATGTATATGCGCTAACGGCCTTGAGCATACAGAGAGTACTCGCGCTCGCGTATAGAAAAAACAGAATATTACCTACTAATAAAAAAATAATAAACCCAAGAAACCACAATTCTTTGTCAGGGATTGTAGTGTACAATTGTATTGTATGTTATTAAAAAATCAGTCATCTGAAGTGTTTAGTTTCGTAGTTTATCCAATATTTTGCATAAACTCGATGTTTACGTTTATATTTTTTTCCCTAATGAACTATAAACATTAAATAAAAATCCTCGTCAGAAATTCAAGATCGAAAATCTAGTCTATAACATGTATTTTTTTTAGGTATCGTTCTTAACGATTTACCGAGTTAAAACATACACAAAGTGCCCAATCGCGCATGTACAAGCCTTAATGCGTTCACGCTGAATCTTAGGACTTCTGTCATCGAAGACGAAATCCCAAAATTTTGTAGAACTAAGTCGTTGTTCAGTGAAAAATGGTTGGTACCTAATTAAATTATGGTTAAGAGTAGTGACCCTGCCTCATACGCCACAGATCGTGGGTTCGATCCGCACCCTGGACAAACATTCGTGTGAACACTTGCGTTTGTTCAGTGTCTGGGTGTAGAATTGAAGTATTATATTTGTGACCCTCTGTCTGATATCTGTAACACAAGTGCTTAAGCTACTAAGTACGGAGTCAGGTCAATGTATGAGATAAAACATCTCATGAATTTATTTTTTATTATTAAAATATCTCCAATCCCCAAAGCGAAGGTACTCTATATTTTATTTAGGTAACATAAAATTCGAGTACTTGATCGATGAGCTTATTTATCAATGTACTGGATATTATCTTGAGACTTGGGGAAGATGAAATATGAGAAGAACAGATGGTATACTCTAAAATTAGCTCAAAACTAAATTGGATTTTATTTTTGTTAATGTCCTTTTAGGCGTCCACGACAAGGTCAACTTTGCGAATGTCAAAGTATCAAAGAGACACGATTCAGTTAAAATTAAACTAACCATCCATACAGGTCAAAATCATAATCCTCCTTTTACTCCGCCGTAGATGGGTAAAACTTAGTTTTTTTTTCACTATACATTTAAAGGCCTTGCCACAACAGCACCTGATGGACGTGTCGATCAAGGGAGAAGTGACGATGAGGTCTAGGTTGATTCGCGTTAGCCTAGAAGATGTCTGTTCACTCTTTGCCTTAACGTCGTAAGACTTAAAGCCTGAAAGGCAAAAACAATGGATTTTTCATTGTGTCTGCTGTCTGGGCCTAACGACGCGACGTCCAAATAACTTTATAGAACTTTAAAATCTACCCTCACCCATGGACGTATATGGGGTCCAGGGGGTCCGGACCCCCCCCCCCCCCATTGAGGCCTGGTTTGACATAAGGTTGAATCGGCTATAGCCAAGGGCGACTTAATTAAGGGGTTGGTGGGGTAGCAAATTGTAGATAGCCCTGGGACGGCAAATCAACAAATCAACCTCACGTTCTTCAAGAATGTGTACATGTAATAACACACGCTGGGTATGATGAAATATTATTTATGGGGGGGGGGATTCGTAATTGTTTTGCAATGTGGGACACCCCCCTTGTCAATGCTATACATACGTCCATGCCCTCACCTATGCATTTAGTTCTAATTCAATCCGCGTCTCACTAGAGTGGACATCCGAAGGCGAGCCAACGCCAGCTCGGAAGGAAGGGGCAGGGAAAGTTTTTCCATTTAGCACCTATTTCAAACGGATGAAGCCAGAGTTTCGAACTGAGACGTCCAACCCATGAGGATGAAGTACAGTAAGGCATGAGGAACCCATTCATGCGTCACCTATACCCATCACCTTTATGCGTATAAGTATATACTTTGTTTATCCTGATGTATGACTGACATTTGATCAGATATTAATGCAGCACTGAGTGTTCAGATATTATTGGTTAGATGTATGTTCAGAAATTAATGACTGGCATCTGCTTAGATATTAATGCAGTACTGAATGTTCACATATTAATGGATACTTGTAGCGTATAGAACTTATTGACATTTTAATTTGTTCAGATATATTTGCTCACCTTGTCTGCTACGATATATCTGACGGCGACTGTACCTACTTCAAAAGTGGGAGAGCTACACTTCGGCGTGAATGGGCTGGCATGACCGGAGTGATAACACAGCCTCACAGAAGACCGGCGTGAAGCAGTGCCAGCGCTGTTTCGCCGAGTTAGTGAGGGTACCAGAGACCCAATCGGGGGGAAGGGGCTTCTTTGTGAAGTGGGGGTTTTATTCGTACAGGTTTTCACTTGTGTGATAGGTGGCAAATGAGCAGACGGATCACCTGATTGTAAGCGGTTGCCGCTCATAGACATCCGTATTACGTCTTCCTTCCTTACGTCTCAACCGGCGCTCGAACTACTGCGCTTAAAGCGCATTAATCCCAAAGCGTGGCACTCCCACGATCAAAAAGCTGATACACTGTCCTCACTTCTACATTGTGCACTCATCGAGATGCTAAACAAGACGTTCTATCTCCACTCCAGTAGTTATTGAATTAAAGTGAGCTCGGTTTGCTTTGGCAAATTAAAGAGCCTTTAGCAATTATCTTTGTAAATTAAGTCTGGTAGGTATCTACCTAAAGAGTTGCTCTGACCTTCACAGTTCATCGTGGGAAGGTAGTTGTACTATATTTGGCTGTAAGACAGAATTACCATTTTTAGAATAGCTATATCAGTTACAACGCCCCGTTGGTCTAGTGGTTGAAGTGTCGAGCCGTGTTTTTTTTTTTATGTGATAGGTAGCAGGCGAGCAGGCGGATCCTGATGGTAAGTAATTGCCGCCACCCATGGACACTTGCAACACCAGTGGAGTTACAAGTGCGCTGTCAACCTTTATTCCCTTCCCCCCCGAGTGGGCCTCCGGTACCCTCACTCACTCGGCGAAACACAGCACAGGGGCTGCTTCACGCCGGTTTTCCGTGTAATTCCCGGGTCGTATTTTTCAACCATAACAGCTCGGGTTTGTGATCCGCAGTAGGCAAGCGTGGTGATTAAGCCTAATCGCTTCTTAGTAGTGATGACTTGATTTCTATGATGGAGGCCTTTGCTCTGCAGTGGGACATTATAGAATAGAATAGAAATATTTATTATTTTTGACATCACAACACGATACAAACATTATAGGCTGATACTTTACTTTAGAATTTTTTTTTTCATTTCTGAATTAGGCAGTTCAGCATGCGGCCCACCTGATGGTAAATGGTAACCGGCCGCCATGATGACGTCATCATCTTAGTGTGTAGCTTGAACCTAGGAAACAAAAAAAAAAACAATGACTTAACTCTATCAAACCTCCTGAAAAATCCTCATCCCATATCATAACGGTGAGTGCTGAACCTTCACCATAAGTGTCCCATAAACGTAATGTACGAGGTGGATCAAAATAAACCAGCGATATTAAACGAAAAGCGCCATGCAAAATATTACGCCCATACAATTGTACATACTTTAAAATCCTTACCTTACAGTAGGCTGGAACCAACCAAGAACATAACAAACTTGAGCCTTAACACCTCGACTTAAGGGCTACTGAAGGACGAGACAGGATTGCCAAAATTCCGTGGACGATCGCATTTTACGAGTATATTTCCGGAATAATAAAAGAGGTCGTGTTGGGGCATAAACCTGGCTTAATATGCACTCTCTGATAATACTTTTTACAGTGAAAGAGAGAAATAAACTTTTTGTTCTTTTCACGAAAGGCGTAGGTCCTGCAATTTGGATAGTTCCATCTCATTTTTCCCGGTTGCGCTCAAATACTTCGAAGCCCCTGTTTGTTTCGGCCATGTTCCAAGGCTTAAAAGTTTGGTAACTTTAACAATCAATGATCGGATTTCGTTAGGTACGTACAATTTACGGTCAACGACCTCATACATTACAATAATATAGATACGCTCGCGGATTTTTTGAAAATTCGGAAGTGTTTCTATACGTGTAAATCCTGAAATTTTGGAAGTGTATGTCTATATTTATGCAAATTACATTTTCTCTCAGTAGTAATTACAAAAAATAAAACAAGTACTAAAGTAAGGATTACATTATATTTAGTAAGACTAACTTTTATCGAAATGGTAATCCATTTATAAGTGTTTGCATGTCTATGTTAACATTTCATCAATATTTTTATGACACCCATCGCCCCGGGGAACCCGGGCGATGGGTAGGATGCAGGGATGCAGATGGATGGGTGGGATGCAGAATAAAAGCCTATTTGGCACACCATATTAAATTTTTTAAGCTTGTAAACTGCTTTTTCTGTTTTTTTTTTTATGTGTCAAGTAAATTATTATTTCTTTAATTAATTAATTACACATTCAGAACTATTATTTGAACGTAACCTCAATGACGACACACATTGGACTACCTGAAACAAGACAAGAAAATATAAGGTCATAACACAGTCACAAATAGACTTAGTTAATGAGAAAGGACTCAACTCAAACTCAGTCACTTTCTTGAAGTTTTGGCTATCATTTGTCTATGATTAAATTGCCGCTAATGTAAATGAAATTGAATATTTTATTGATGATTATCAAGAAACAGAAACATTAGTAGATTTCGAGATATTAACTGATACGTGGGTAACAATGTGACTAAATGTTTATAGATAGGATTTTGTTTGAAATTTCTCAGAATGGACTCAAACTACCCTAGGGCATAAAATATGCATTCCTCGATCATGAAAACCCTAGTATAGCGTGAACTCGTTAAAAGTGTCGCCACCAATGAAAACTCAATTCGCAAAAGAGCGCTACCTAGCGATATGGATTTTTCTGAACTTAAAACTAATTAATGTTTATTAAAATACCTAATTGATATAAAACATCGTCGCGTTTACTCCCAATTATTCCAATTATGTGTTCAACTATACCACAATCCTCCAAGCTCCACAGTAGAGAACTTCAATCATCCGCCGGCATTTCCCGGCGATATATCCCAAACTACGTGAACGTTTAACATTCCTAGCACGAAGGAATTTGAATGTGACTGTCACATCTCAACTAGCAAAAAACCGGTTAAGTCCGCTTTCGACGGGATTCTAGAGGTTCCGTATCAACAAAGGAGTTAGGAAGAACCTAATTAATAATTTTCTCTCACCTCTGAGGAAACGGTAAAAATACTCGTCACATATTAATGAGTCTAGGTTTTGAGGAGTTCTTACGTTTTGATGAACAAATCACAAATAAGCGGCTGACAATGTATAAAATGAAAAACTCATAGACTCAGATATTCAGAATGGTGGTAGATCACGTGGTTAAAGGGATGTAAATGTTCACAGATACACCCTGTAAAATGGAATTTTCGGAACTTAAAACCATTGATGCATAATCAAATACCTAATTGATATAAAACATCGTTGCGTTTACTCCCTATTATTCCAATTATGTGTTCAACATTACCACAATCCTCCAAGCTCCACAGTAGAGAACTTCAATCATCCGCCGGCATTTCCCGGCGATATATCCCAAACTACGTGAACGTTTAACATTCCTAGCACGAAGGAATTTGAATGTGACTGTCACATCTCAACTAGCAAAAAACCGGTTAAGTCCGCTTTCGACGGGATTTTAGAGGTTCCGTATCAACAAAGGAGTTAGGAAGAACCAAATTAATAATTTTCTCTCACCTCTGAGGAAACGGTAAAAATACTCGTAACATATTAATGAGTCTAGGTTTTGAGGAGTTCTTACGTTTTGATGAACAAATCAGAAATTAGCGGCTGACATTGTATAAAATGAAAAACTCATAGACTCAGATATTCAGAATGGTGGTAGATCACGTGGTTAAAGGGATGTAAATGTTCACAGATACACCCTGTAAAATGGAATTTTCGGAACTTAAAACCATTGATGCATAATCAAATACCTAATTGATATAAAACATCGTTGCGTTTACTCCCTATTATTCCAATTATGTGTTCAACATTACCACAATCCTCCAAGCTCCACAGTAGAGAACTTCAATCATCCGCCGGCATTTCCCGGCGATATATCCCAAACTACGTGAACGTTTAACATTCCTAGCACGAAGGAATTTGAATGTGACTGTCACATCTCAACTAGCAAAAAACCGGTTAAGTCCGCTTTCGACGGGATTTTAGAGGTTCCGTATCAACAAAGGAGTTAGGAAGAACCAAATTAATAATTTTCTCTCACCTCTGAGGAAACGGTAAAAATACTCGTAACATATTAATGAGTCTAGGTTTTGAGGAGTTCTTACGTTTTGATGAACAAATCAGAAATTAGCGGCTGACATTGTATAAAATGAAAAACTCATAGACTCAGATATTCAGAATGGTGGTAGATCACGTGGTTAAAGGGATGTAAATGTTCACAGATACACCCTGTAAAATGGAATTTTCGGAACTTAAAACCATTGATGCATAATCAAATACCTAATTGATATAAAACATCGTTGCGTTTACTCCCTATTATTCCAATTATGTGTTCAACATTACCACAATCCTCCAAGCTCCACAGTAGAGAACTTCAATCATCCGCCGGCATTTCCCGGCGATATATCCCAAACTACGTGAACGTTTAACATTCCTAGCACGAAGGAATTTGAATGTGACTGTCACATCTCAACTAGCAAAAAACCGGTTAAGTCCGCTTTCGACGGGATTTTAGAGGTTCCGTATCAACAAAGGAGTTAGGAAGAACCAAATTAATAATTTTCTCTCACCTCTGAGGAAACGGTAAAAATACTCGTAACATATTAATGAGTCTAGGTTTTGAGGAGTTCTTACGTTTTGATGAACAAATCAGAAATTAGCGGCTGACATTGTATAAAATGAAAAACTCATAGACTCAGATATTCAGAATGGTGGTAGATCACGTGGTTAAAGGGATGTAAATGTTCACAGATACACCCTGTATTATGGAATTTTCGGAACTTAAAACCAATTGATGCATAATCAAATACCTAATTGATATAAAACATCGTCGCGTTTACTCCCAATTATTCCAATTATGTGTTCAACTATTTATACCACAATCCTCCAAGCTCCACAGTAGAGAACTTCAATCATCCGCCGGCATTTCCCGGCGATATATCCCAAACTACGTGAACGTTTAACATTCCTAGCACGAAGGAATTTGAATGTGACTGTCACATCTCAACTAGCAAAAAACCGGTTAAGTCCGCTTTCGACGGGATTTTAGAGGTTCCGTATCAACAAGCTCATATTAAAATGATTAATAATTATTATGAGCAGTAAAAATAATATACGATCAGCAAAATAAGTCATTGGTCTGCAAATATTTACTGCTGTTTTATTAAGGTAGGTTAGATTAGTGTTTTTAACCCCAGACTCAAAAACGACAGGGTGTTTTAAGTTTGACGTGTCTGTGTGTGTGTGTGTGTGCCTGTCTGTCTGTGTGTCTGTCAATGGCATCGTAGCTCCTAAACAAATGAACCGATTTTGATTTTGTTATTTTTGTTTGAAAGATGAATAAAGGGGGAGTATTCTCCTTTCTCTCTCCCTGTCCCTTTTCCTTTTCTCGCCTTACGCGAGAATCGAACCCGAGACCACAAGCGCCGCCTACTACGCTACCGAGACAGGCACTTATCTTAAAGAGTCATCTAGATATCTCCACCACATTTTTCATACATTTGGAGTTCAATAACCTGCCTTCATCCCTCCAGGGCTGGACTTCATCAAGATATACATACCTATCCGAAACGTGCAGGTTTTTTTTCTATGATATGGTAGGCAGACGGACCACGGTAAGCGATTGCCGCCGCCCATACACCAACACCAGTAGAGTCACAAGTGCCCTGCCAACCTTTAAACCCAATTGAGCCTGTACCCTCACTCACCTGACGAAACAGTGTTGGTGCTGTTTCACGCTGAAAAAATCATTAGTGATGCTGTGGTATCAGTCGGGTCGAGCCAGCCCATTCCAGCCAAAGCGTGGTTCTTCCACGGCAGAAAACCTCACCACGGCAAGTACATAGTCGAGTCAGTGGTAGAAGTTTTATAGATTTTAAAAAGGTGCATCTTAGGTTAACGGTGGGAGAGCCACGCTACGGCATGAATGGGCGGCCGGCTTGACTGGAGTGATACCACGGCCTCATAGAAGACCGGCGTGAAGCAGCGCCTGCGCTGTGTTTCGTCGAGTGAGTAAGGGCACCAGAGGCTCCATTAGGGGAAAGGTGATTAAAGATTGGAAGCGCACTTGTGACTCTACTGGTGTTGCAGGTGTCTATGGGCGGCGGCCATCACTTACCATCAGGTGATCCGTCTGCTTGTCTGCCACTTGTCACATAAAAAAACTGTTGGGATCACTTTTTAAACGCTTTCAGTATGGAATTGTGTATCTAGAGATTATATCAGCGGTCGTCACACTTTACTACTCAAGAGCCACACATAACAATGTGAGCACTAAGGTCCGGGCCGCATTATATGTGAAGTACGGATGTGTAGTTACTATTAATTAAAGGAATCTACTTTACCGCGGGCCGCAAGACTAACGTCCGCGTGCCGCATGCGGCCCGCGGGCCGCAGTTTGACGACCACAGGATTAAATTCACACAACATCACATACATTGACCTGACTCCGTACTAAGTAGCTTATGCACTTGTGTTACAGATATCAGACAACAGAGGATCACAAATATAATACTTAAATACATATATAACACCCAGACACTGAACAAACACAAGTGTTCATCACACGAATGTTTGTCCAGGGTGGGGATCGAACCCATGACCTTTGGCGTATGAGGCAGGGTCACTACCATTGCGCCAACCGGCCAGTTGGAGGATTATATCATTAAATGAAAAATGTGCGTCTTCGGTTACGAATCCGGCCCTGCCGCCATCTTGGGGTTTAGCACAATATGAACCCAAGTAGCAGTGCTCACCTTTCTCCAGTCTTCATGTGGCGTGCATTTTGTATGCATAGTGCCTCCGCCACTCCGCCGAGTGACAGTGACGTCATCGAGGGGTTAATGAACTTGAATAGTAGCGACAGCAAACTTGGGTGCTGCAATCTTTTTAATGCGGGCTTTGAACTTTGTTTAATTAATAATTGAATATATCGGGTTCAATTAACTAGGACGGTACGCAAAATTTTAGTGAGGTTGGATGAAAAACTATTTTTAGAGTTTTAGTTCTAGGCAGTCTGAATAACGCGTCGAGTAGTATTTTTTTTTATGTGATAGGTAGCAGACGAGCAGGCGGATCACCTGATGGTAAGCAATTGCCGCCGCCCATGAACACATGCAACAAGTGCGCTGCTAACCTTTTATCCCCTTCCCCCCCGATGGGCATTCGGTAGCCTCACTCACTCGGCGAAACACGGCACAGGAGCTGCTTGACGCCAGTTTTCTGTGAGGCAGTGGTATCACTCCGGTCGAGCAGCCCATTCATGCCGAAGCATGCCTCTCCCACAATTAATAGTAGTAGTAAAATAATTATTATCCTTTAACTTCTAATTATTAAGAAGTCTTCCATCATTACCGTGATTGCCCTTAGGAGAGCCTTACGCTTCGGCATGAATGGGCGGCCGGCTTGACTGGAGTGATACCACGGCCTCATAGAAGACCGGCGTGAAGCAGCGCCTGCGCTGTGTTTCGTCGAGTGAGTGAGTACTGGTATTGCGGGTGTCGTCTGCTCGTCTGTCACCCATCATAAAACAAAAATCGCTCAGCCACGTAAAATTATTAAGGTCAGGCATATATCCATTATCGTCTTCTTCACGAGACGATCCTCATCCAGTCTCTCGAGGTGGCCAAGCTAGCGAAAACGTGGGAGATTTCGATTTGACGATGATCGATGAAACGTGGGAGATTTGATTAACTGTGGGAGAGCCACGCTTCGGCATGAATGGGCCGGCTCGACCTGAGTGATACCACTGCCTCACAGAAAACCGGCGTGAAGCAGCCCCTGTGCTGTGTTTCGCCGAGTGAGTGAGGGTACCGGAGACCCAGTTGGGAGATAGAGGGTAATAGGTTAGCAGCGTACTTGTGACCATACTAATGTTTCGGGTGTCTATGGGGGGCTGCCATCGCTTACCATCAGGTGATCCGTCTGCTTGTCTGCCACTTGTCACATAAAAAAAAAAAAAAACGGTCCGCCTTGGTCTCGCCGATGATGTTAGGCGTGTCCACAATCCTCTCTATTTCGGCATTTTTTATCCTTTAGGGTAACTGGCGGCAAGTAGTGCAGGATCGACCAAAGTGGCGTTCTCTTGTTTCAGAGGGCAAGACCCGTTTCGTGTCGCTGAGCCAGCGGAGTAAGTAAGAATGTAAGGCAAATACTGACGCAGTTTTGTATAATACACAAAAATATTACATGTGCCTTTACAAGTTGAATTGAATAAAGTTTGCGTGCCGACGCTACGTCTGCCGCGTCAATGGCAGGAGGGTGCGTTGTGTTCATTTTGCGTCCTTGCTGCATGCGGCTTTCCACACTTTTCTTGCACCGTCACCTGTGGTGCAAGTCACAAGACATACGCTATGTCTAGCGTCTATGTCGTTTTTTTCACACTTGTTTTACATTAATTTTTATGTGTCAATTAAATAACTGTTTCTTCTACGTCCAAACGGAAAACCAGCGCTGCAGTGGCTTCAATGAAGCAGCTGTAGCATATGCTGAGTTTGGACCTTGTTGACCACATTACTGTCTTGTGTTTATGTTCTGTAAACGTTCTTAATTTCCTTTTTTTATGTTTACGTATTTTCTAAGCTTAATAATGTATTCTGTGTCCTACCTATTTTTGTGTTGTATTTATTTTGTCTGTGGTCATTAAATGTTTTACTTACTTACTATGTCAAGGTTTAAATCAGGTGTCGCTATATTTAGCCTCTATAATCAAAAAGATGCGTTGCTCGTTAATTTTGTGTTCTTGATACATTATTTTGGCATTCACATTTTCTTCCACCATCACCTGAGGTGCTATTCACTAGATAACCACTAACTAGTTTCCCGCGGCGTGCGGAATTCTACACTTTTCTTGCACCACCACTACAATGCTAGGCACTAAACACAGTCTATGCTGCTATGTCGATAGCCTAAATAGCAAAAAAGGCGTTGTGTTCCACGTTTATATTGCAATCCCGTGGTATGCTTTGGGGAAGCAAAATAAAGGAAGCGTTTGACGTCAGTTTACCATAGGTAATTTTGTTGCACTATAACATTCTAGTCGCTAATAATTGACAATAATACCACAAAATAATTACACACAGAAGTTAGACTTTGACCTGATTTTGAATGTAGAAGTGTTCGTTGACATATGCTAGGGTTGTTGCCCGGCATGAGTAAATAAACGCGCGGCCTCTACCATAGACCTCGACAGTTTGACAATCTTATGTCATAAGTTGGGATGAATGTGGTCGAAAAGGCGTTTAGTACGCATGCGTGAGTACATGACATATTTTTAGCTCTTAGTGGGCAGTCAGCCTTCTGTGTCAATATGTATTTTGTGATAATACCTACTATGTCATGTATGTAATATATTTTCCCCACTTCATAAGACAACCTACAATTTTAGAAGATTTAGTGACTAGACATAGTTTAAATAAAGTGTCGCTATGTCTAGCCTCAATAGCAAGAAGGTGCGTTGCGTTCACATCCTCTGTTTATGAACCGCTCCCGCTTGTACCTTGGCCACTCTGCACTAAGAGTAAGCGCCTCCTGAAAGGCTTCATCCAGCCTGCACCAGCCTGTATAGGCTTCAGCTGGTGTTGTGCCTCTGATGAAGGTGTCCTTTTGATATTTGCCTAACGCACACCTGGATAAAGGAAATGGCGAATTATAATATCTTCTACTAGTGGCCCGTAAAGTATCAGCCTTTAAACTGTCCCACTGCAGGGCAAAGGCCTCCATCATAGAATTCAAGTTATCACAACTATGATGGGATTAGGCTTAATCACCACGCTTGCCTAATGTGGATTGGTGATCACAAACCCGAGCTACTCGTATGTTCGAAAAATTCGAAATACACTTTTGCTCGACCCGGGAATCGAGCCCGGGACCCCGAGATCGTGGCCCGGTACTTAAACCACTAGGCCAACGCGTTGCGTTCAGTTAGTTTCGGAAAATAAGTTTTGATATTAGTTCCAAACTTTTCCAACAGATGGCGCTAGATGATGATTACATTGCGCAAATGCTTAGTCTTTTCGGGTTACATTTAAGTTTGGTTATTATCAATAGAATTTATCTCTTTATATTTTAGTTTAAATCAATACGGCGCGACTTAATCGACACGCAGCGCAATCTATGGACAAAAATTGGACTGTGTCCAGAAACGCAGTGAATGCAGGCCACTATTCACTTTAATAAAAATAAACCATGATTAACTTTAGTCTCCGTTATATAACAAGGGGATGTTGCACACTACCAACTGAACTGCTATCACTCGGTAGCAACAACAACGACAAAAAGCGATATATAATAGGCCTTTGCATCTTAGCAGATGATTTAAGTAGCATTTTAAGTAGGGACACCACACCTTCGCTCGTGGCTGTACAGAATTCGTGATTGTATGTTTCGTCCGCATTTGCGGCAAGCGAAACGAGTGTTGACGGATGGGGGGTTTCCAGCATGACGTCTAGCACGCTTTGATGCCAGTAAGTCAAACCAGGCTTGGAGGATGGGAGGATCTTGCTGCTGAGCGCCTCAGCTGGAGGAAGATAGTCTCCGAAGGCATAGCCCAACACGACCAAAAAGCGATAAAACCGCCAAAATTGTCCATTAATTTCTGAAATGTCCAGTTCTTAAGTTGTGAATTTTGTAAAGTAAACACTCTATCTATCTATCACTGGGATGAAGAAGATGAATATCTCCGTCAAAATTATAAGGCTTTGATTTATTTATGATAGAAAGTTTGGCGAACACAAGTTATAATGTAGTTTCTTTTGAGGCGCTCTTCATGAATACTAATGAGTGTTCGTGCATTAATAGAATTGTCTCCATGCCTTGTTTTCCGATTTCCTGGGGGAATGACAAATTGTTTCAGGGTGACATTTGACAGTATCTAATGATCGTTGACTGAAGAGATACAGTTGGAGGGTCGCACTAATGTGACAGTTGCGCTTGGTTTATTTTTCTTCAACTAAATTGAACTATTTTGGTACTTTTCCTTAAAGACTTAGTAGAGGACTTCGTAGATAGATAGATATTCTTTATTGCACAAAAATCACAACTTAAAAACTCGACATTTCAGAAATTACTTCAGTTTACATTGTAAATAAATTACACAGGTGCAGTGATATACACTCATCAGCATTTTTGCTGCTAGTGTATCACCAAAAATAAAAAATAAAAATAAAACAAAAAATTTTGTGTTTCGATAATATTAAAAACCAATTTTTCGATTATCAGTATACATCTCTCTACCAATTTTCGTGGTGCCAACGAGCCAGGACAGACAGACGGACAGACATGGCGAAACTATAAGGATTCCTAGTAGACTACGGAACCCTAAAAAACGCATTGACATAAATAAATCTAATTCACAAAATAATGACACATAATTTTGTGGTTGATTGGTTAGTTTAGTATTATTGTCTAGTGTTTTTTATTTGACAGTTAATGATAAGTCGTAAACAACAAATGCTGTCGTTTATGATGTTAGCTACCTAGTCAAGTGAGTGTTATTTATGTTTTGAAAATCCCCCTGTATGCCCCATAACTCTAGATATCCCCCCATACTACCTATCGGGAAGTATTAGACCATCAATTTCACACCGCATCGTAAAATAGTGAATCAAACGATAAAATTTACGTCACTATAAAACGATAGCTTTAGGTCAGTGTTTCCCAAACTATAGGGGTCGAGATCACCGGATCGGTTGGCCCAGTACCGACTGGGCTGTCATCATCATCATCATCAGCCTGTTGCAGTCCACTGCTGGACATAGGCCTCTCCAAATGCTCGCCACTTTGATCGATCTTCGGCTACTCGCATCCAGCTCCAGCCACTCGCACACAGATTGGGCTGTGGTCATATAATAATAAGGTACCTACTAAGTACATCACAATACTTTCGAATTGTTAAGAACTACATTTATACCAGGTTGTTGTTGTCTTTTTATGTATTTGGTAGCAGACGACGGATCACCTGATGATAAGCGATTGCCACCGCCCCAGTACACAAGACTAGTGGATACAACTAACTTGACCGCGGTTGGGGTCCAGGGTTTGATACCTGAGTTTTTATGTTGACAACTAAGGCATCGAAATAAGAGAGTAAGGAAAGAAAGAGTGCACCTGTGTTTGCGCACACATTTGAGCACTAATATATATTCCTGCGTTCGTGGCTGAGCGTTGAGATTGGCCACTGTAACCAAATATTGATTAGGTCAACAGAAAACCTTGCAGGTCGAAAAAAGTTTGAGAATCACTGTTTTAGCTGACTTCGAGGTATTTTATGCGAAACGTGAAATCTATTCATAATTCAGTATTAGTGTGGAGTTAGAAGACAATAAATTCAGTTACGACCAATTTCTGTTGTAAAATGTAAGTTTTATCTTTCCACCACTTGCTTCAATAGGTCCTCTGTACTATGCACTGTTCTTCGTTAAAGAACCATGTTTCGGTATGAATAGGAGCCTTGAAAAGCTGATCGTTGTTGGGAATGCAGAAGGTAAACGAACCAGAGGACGATCCCCAACCAGATGACAACAGTTCCACCCACATCATTTAGAAGCTTGGCAATCTTCAACTGTGCGTTTCTTAAGAAACTTTCTGCCTCGAACTACAAAACTATGGAATGAACCAGTGCAGCGATATTTCCGAACCGATACGACCTACAAACCTTCAAAAAGCGACCGTATTCCTTCTTAAAAGGTCGGCAGCGCATTTGCGACTTCTCTGGTGTTGCGGATGTCCATGGGCGGCGGTAATCATTACCATCAGGTGATCCGTCTTTTCGTCTACCCCCTACCTCATAAAAAAAAAACCTTTGTGGTATAACTTACGCAAAGTTTATATTTCTTCTTCTGGGGAACTTTCAAAATATTGAATAATTTAAAGGAATGATACGTTGGAATTAATAATGTCTTTTTTATTTTTTTAATTTTAAACCATGATAAACGACTAGTTTTATGTAAAAGTCGGTGATATGGTAGTTTTAATTATAATAAATATGCAACACTTGGCGTCTGGACATCACCATATGGCGGCGGCAAAAATAATTTGAAAGATTGTATTATTGTGACGACAAAAATAAAGTGTAAAAATTGTGCTTATTTATTTAATAATGGTTGTTGTGTGATAGGATGCAAAAGTGAATCATATAAAGGTTGCGGTGTATCTTTTAAAGTAAGTGTTTAGTCAAAGTTTTATTTTTGCATTGAGTAGGGTGTCCATTTCGCTTGTCATCTAAAGACTGGATTTTTTACTGTTTCAGATTTCCAAAGAATGAAGAAATTAAAAAAAGGTGGCTTACCGTCATACCGGGAAAAATTACTAAACAAGTGATTTTCAAACGTTTCTAATGTAAGTCCAACCTTTAGATGATGATCAGTTCATATAGATAGTGCATTCGCATATAGTGCTAATGCAATAAAATGTAAATTTTCAAAGCTGTATTTTATATTTATGAAAATGTAAAATTTCTTCTAAGACTGAGACTCAATGCTCATAAAATTAATACTTGAGTGAACATGTGAGACATGTAAAGCAATATAAATTTAATATTTTGTTAAATTAAATAATGCTTTTATAAAGACACCGGGTTTTCATTTATTTCAAATTTGCATTAGAGAGATTTGATCCCCTAAGATCTAGTCTACCTGTTACTGGGATCAAGTCTCCCAGAATAGGGGACAATTGATCCTTTTGGAAAGTTCTGGGAAAATGCAAAAAAATATATATATGAAGCACTAATAAATATAATAATCAAATAATGAGGAACAGTAGGTAGTTAACAAAATTGCCTACCTATGTACGTTTTGTTTTTATAGAACTAACAATGGGGATCAAGTGTCCCCAGTTTCCCCAAGAGTTTGTGAAAAAAATTAAATTTTAGTCAATATTCTTGCTCCTTAGAACCTTCAAATCGCAAAGTGTGTACGTTTGTATGAATAATACGCTATGGCCGGTTAAATGTGCCGCAGAGTGTATTATTATAGGTAGGTAAATAGAAAATCTAATAGGGCTAGCACAAACTTTTCGAAAAGTCGGTAGTCTCTTCGTATCGTACGTATACATAATAAGGAATTTTAATTTGGAACTTGTGTTTTTTTCATACAAAATTGCTCATAAATACTCAAACGATACTTTGAAACGTTCGTGCTAGCCCTTCTAGTTTGAATGGGCTTCACGAGTTTCCTAGAGAAAGCGATGTCCGACTCCCACGTGGGTGGACTGAGTTTGACAAACAATAATTGTAATCGAAAATCTAAATCGTGTGGTCACCTTATTAGAGTAGGACGCCAATCAAAAGTTAAAACATCTCACGAGGCTCGAATGCAAGTAATGAGTACGCCATCTAGTTCTTATATACAATATCTTGGTGGCGAGCATTACAAGCCTGAAAACTTTCTGCTCGAACTACAAAACTAGGAATGAACACTGTCCCAGCGGTATTTCCGAACCGATACGACCTAACAAACCTTCAAAAGCGAGCGTATTCCTTCTTAAAAGGTCGGCAGCGTATTTGCGACCCTCTGGTGTTGCGGGGATCCATGGGCGGCGGTAATCGCTTACCATCAGGTGATCCGTCTGTTCGTCTGCCCCCTATCTCATAAAAAAAAAGATGAACCGATCAAGAGAGATAAGCATATTTTTTTTTATTGACGCTGGGGAATGCCGCTGACCCGAAGTGGGCCAACGTAGTCTTGCGATCCTTATGCATAGGTACCCTCCTCCGGGAGGGACCGGGGCATACCGACTAAACCTCAGCGACGCTTCCCTCATCGCCAGAGTGGGGAGGAGACTGAGTAGGGCGTTGAAGAACCTTACATTCACATCCTCCCCAGGCGAAAGGCCCGTTTATAGGGAGGAGCATCTGACTTGATCGGCACTGGTGGAAACAGATAACACGACGGACTACGCAAGCACAACGTGTTCGTCGTACCGCGGTGCCGAACCGCGGCGCGAGCGCACTCCCAATTCCTCGCACACTCGATGCACTCAACGCACTCCTAAGCGTCAACCTCGATGCGATCTGTTTGCGGATGCATGGATGAAGTTGGTGGGTGGCCGAATGTCGGAGATTTGTGAACGAGATGTATGAGAGTGCTGTGCTTGTTCAAATGGCATAATTTTTTTACTGAACTGTAGTTTATTTTTTCGATTGTATAATTAAGTAACTCTAATTCAACTGATGTTGGTAATTGCCGTGTTTTTGGAATTCAAATAAATAATTAAATAAAAATAAACACAGAGAGAGGGCAACCCATCCACATGCAATGATAACCACGATCCTCAGTCATGAGGAGAAGCGATGACTGAAGAGGGAGATCTAGTACAGAAAAAGCTTTTTCTCCGAGTGTCACATTAGAATAGGCTTCAGCTGGTGTTGTGCCTCTGATGAAGGTGTCCTTTTGATATTTGCCTAACGCACCACCTGGATGGCGAATTATAATATCTTCTACTAATGGCCCGTAAAGTAAAGTATCATGCCTTTAAACTGTCCCACTGCAGGGCAAAGGCCTCCATCATAGAATTCAAGTTATCACAACTATGATGGGATTATGGTCTAATGTGGATTGGTGATCACAAACCCGAGCTACTCGTATGTTCGAAAAATTCGAAATACACTTTTGCTCGGCCCGGAAATCGAGCCCGGGACTCCGAGATCGCGGCCCGGTACTTAAACCACTAGGCCAACGCGTTGCGTTCAGTTAGTTTCGGAAAATAAGTTTTGATATTAGTTCCAAACTTTTCCAACAGATGGCGCTAGATGATGATTACATTGCGCAAATGCTTAGTCTTATCGGGTTACATTTAAGTTTGGTTATTATCGATAGAATTTATCTCTATTTGTATTTTAGTTTAAATCAATACGGCGCGACTTAATCGACACGCAGCGCAATCTATGGACAAAAATTGGACTGTGTCCAGAAACGCAGTGAATGCAGGCCACTATTCACTTTAATAAAAATTAAACCATGATTAACTTTAGTCTCCGTTATATAACAAGGGGATGTTGCACACTACCAACTGAGCTATCACTCGGTAGCAACAACAACGACAAAAAGCGATGTATAATAGGCCTTTGCATCTTAGCAGATGATTTAAGTAGCATTTTAAGTAGGGACACCACACCTTCGCTCGTGGCTGTACAGAATTCGTGATTGTATGTTTCGTCCGCATTTGCGGCAAGCGAAACGAGTGTTGACGGATGGGGGGTTTCCAGCATGACGTCTAGCACGCTTTGATGCCAGTAAGTCAAACCAGGCTTGGAGGATGGGAGGATCTTGCTGCTGAGCGCCAGCTGGAGGAAGATAGTCTCCGAAGGCATAGCCCAACACGACCAAAAAGCGACAAAACTGCCAAAATTGTCCTATATTTCTGAAATGTCCAGTCTTAAGTTGTGAATTTTGTAAAGTAAACACTCTATCTATCTATCACTGGGATGAGAAGATGAATATCTCCGTCAAAATTATAAGGCTTTGATTTATTTATGATAGAAAGTTTGGCGAACACAAGTTATAATGTAGTTTCTTTTGAGGCGCTCTTCATGAATACTAATGATGTTCGTGCATTAAAGAATTGTCTCCATGCCTGTTTTCGATTTCTGGGGGAATGACAAATTGTTTCAGGGTGACATTTGACAGTATCTAATGATCGTTGACTGAAGAGATACAGTTGGAGGGTCGCACTAATGTGACAGTTGCGCTTGGTTTATTTTTCTTCAACTAAATTATACTATTTTGGTACTTTTCCTATAAGACTTTGATAGAGGACTTCGTAGATAGATAGATATTCTTTATTGCACAAAAATCCAACTTAAAAACTCGACATTTCAGAAATTACTTCAGTTTACATTTAAATAAATTACACAGGTGCAGTGATATACACTCATCAGCATTTTTGCTGCTAGTGTATCACCAAAAATAAAAAATTAAATTAAACAAAAAAATTAGTGTTTTCGATAATATTAAAAACCAATTTTTCGATTATCAGTATACATCTCTCT
Organism: Cnaphalocrocis medinalis; assembly: GCA_014851415.1. NCBI lineage: Eukaryota > Metazoa > Arthropoda > Insecta > Lepidoptera > Crambidae > Cnaphalocrocis > Cnaphalocrocis medinalis. The sequence goes on from CM026288.1 coordinate 7,671,747, forward strand.
GCCAATTTTCGTGGTGCCAACGAGCCAGGACAGACAGACGGACAGACATGGCGAAACTATAAGGATTCCTAGTAGACTACGGAACCTAAAAACGCGTTGACATAAATAAATCTAATTCACAAAATAATGACACATAATTTTGTGGTTGATTGGTTAGTTTAGTATTATTGTCCAGTGTTTTTTATTTGACAGTTAATGATAAGTCGTAAACAACAAATGCTGTCGTTTATGATGTTAGCTACCTAGTCAAGTGAATGTTATTTGTTTGAAAATCCCCCTGTATGCCCCATAACTCTAGATATCCCCCATACTACCTATCGGGAAGTATTAGACCATCAATTTCACACCGCATCGTAAAATAGTGAATCAAACGATAAAATTTACGTCACTATAAAACGATAGCTTTAGGTCAGTGTTTCCCAAACTATAGGGTCGCGATCACCGATCGGTCGCCCAGTACCGACTAACTGGGCTGTAGTAATATAAGGTACCTACTATATCACAGTACTTTCAAATTGTTATGAATTACATTTAAACCAGGTGTTTGTTGCCTTTTTGGTGTGTTTGGTAGCAAACGAGTAGACGGATCATCTGATAATAAGCGATTGCCATCGCCCATAGACACAAGACTAGTACCTATATACAAGTAACTTGTATCCACTAGTCGGTTGGGGTCCCGGGTTCGATATCTGAGTTTTTTGTTGACATCTAAGGCATCGAATTAAGAAGGTAAGGAATTATGAATGTACCTATGTTTGCACACACATTTGAGTAGGTACTATAACGTCGTAAACGTGGCTGATCGTAAGATTGGCCAGTTAATAATATCTCCAACCGATATCCAAATATCGGTTAGATATATTAATTACAATATCTGAAAATCTGCACAGTAAACGTTTTCTATTTTAAGTACTGATTGGTCAGAAGGTGCAGTTTGAAGATTGGTCCAAAAAAGTTTGAGAATCACTGTTTTAGCTGACTTCGAGGTATTTTATGCGAACGTGAAATCTATTCAAATTCAGTATTAGTGTGGAGTTAGAAGACAATAAATTAGTTACGACCAATTTCTGTTGTAAATGTAAGTTTTATCTTCCACCACTTGCTTCAATAGTTCCTCTGTAAAAAGCGAGCGTATTCCTTCTTAAAAGGCGGCAGCGCATTTGCGACTCCTGCTGGGTGTGCGGATGTCCATGGGCGGCGGTAATCACTTACCATCAGGTGATCCGTCTGTTCGTCTGCCCCCTACCTCATAAAAAAAAGATGAACCGATCAATTGAGAAGAGCATCTTTTTTTTTGTTGACCCTGGGGAATGCCGCTGACTCGAAGTGGTGGACCACTTCGGGTCTAGCGACTCCTTATGCATACCCTCCTCCGGGAGGGACCGGAGGCATACCGACTAAACCTCAGCGACGCTCCCTCATCGCCAGAGTGGGGAGGAGACATGAGTACGGGTTGAAGAACCTTACTTCACATCCCTCCCCAGGCGGAAGACCCGTTTATACGGGAGGAGCATCTGACTTGATCGGCACTGGTGGAAACAGATAACACGACGACTACGCAAGCACAACGTGTTCGTCGTACCGCGGTGCCGAACCGCGGCGCGAGCGCACTCCCCAATTCCTCGCACACTCGCTGCACTCAACGCACTCCTAAGCGTCAACCCTCGATGCGATCTGTTTGCGGACGCATGGATGAAGTTGATGGCCGAATGTCGGAGATTTTGTGAACGAGATGTATGAGAGTGCCTGTGCTTGTTCAAATGGCATAATGTTTTTTACTGACTGTAGTTAATTTTTTCGATTGTATTAATTTAAGTACTCTAATTCAACTGATGTAATTGGCAATTGCCGTGTTTTTTGAATTCAAATAAATAAATAATAAATAAACACAAGAGAGGTGCAACCCATTCACATGCAATGATAACCACGATCCTCAGTCATGAGGGAGCGACTGAAGAGGGAGATCTAGTACAGATAAAAGAGCTTTTTCTCTGAGCGTCACATTAGAATAATTTCTAGCAGTGACAAATTGCTTCAATAACAGTCTGTGACGCATTTGCGCAAGTACTTGATAGATAGATCGTTCCCGCCATTTGTCATGAATATGTCACGTTCTGCGATTACCGAGAAAATGCTAAGGTAACGACAGTTACGCCCTTTGGAATGTTATAATTTAATATAAGGGCTGTATCTGTAGACATTTATCCCTTTAACCACGTGCTCTAACAACCATTTTGAACCAAAGATTTAAATCAATCTTTGTTCTGAACCACTTTGTTTTACGACTTTTGGAAATTCGTTGAAAATTTTTTCGGCTCCCCTTACAAAATGTCCAAGATTGACTTTGTATGAAAAATTTAAATCTTTTTACATAAATTTCTAAAAGTCTGAAACAAATGTTGTTCAGAATGGTTGATGGAAAACGTGGTTAAAAGAATGTAAATGTATACCGATACATCCTGAATGCTATAGCCAAAGAAAGTCTAGGCTCATGTATAAATTAAGTGGGTCGGCGGAATGTGACATTGTGTGACAAGTGGGTAAGGTGGGTGACCTTAAATTTGTGACGTCATAAAAAAAGCATCAGCCTAAACACTGTCTTCTACAGTGCAAAGGCCTCCATCATGGGCGCCAGGCGCAATCGACACCCAGTGCCATCTATTTGTACAAAATTTAACTAATGAACCGAAACGAATAGCAGGCCACTAGTTAAGTATAATCTTATGACTTTTCTTGGCAAACGGTCTTAGTTTCAGCAAACATTGTAACATATTGGGAAAGAAAATTCTCGAGCCAATCACCCTTCGACCCTTTTCTCTAAGAACACTAAAGCACACGTTTTCGGCACAGTGTAATAAGAACAGAAAGAAATGATGGACTTCATAGTTATTTGGTCTCGCTCGAATTCGTTCACTACGAGCGAGACGACAAGCTACGAAGTGTGAATGTGATCTTTGTTCGCTAGCTCAGAATCGGCACCCTGACGCTGTTTTTCTAAGTGAATGAGGGTGCCTGAAGCTCTATCCAGGGGAAGAAGAGTTTCAAAGGTAAGGTAAGGTAAATTGCTTACTTGTCAAGTAATCCGTCTGCTTGTCTACCACGTAGGTATAATATCAGCGTGCAGTGCAGCGCACATGTGACACTACTGGTGTTGCAGGTGTTTATAGGGCGGTGGCAATCGTTTACCATCAGGTGATCCGTCTACTACCTAGGTATCTCATGAAAAAAAAACTAAGCTTCGAAACGAAGTGGAGCGGGCCACCACTAGTTAAAAAGATGCCATACTGGTAAATGAGGGTGCCTGAAGCTCTATCCAGGGGAAGAAGAGTTTCAAAGGTAAGGTAAGGTAAATTGCTTACTGTCAGGTAAACCGTCTGCTTGTCTGTCACGTATAATATCAGCGTGCAGTGCAGCGCATTTGTGACACTACTGATGTTGCAGGTGTCTAATTTGTTTTTTTTTTTTTTTATTAGACTATAGGCCAACGCTTGACCACAATCGCACCTGATGGAAAGTGACGATGAGGTCTAGGATGACACGCGTTTGCCTAGAAGATGCCTGTTCACTCTTGCCTTGTTCTTGATTGTTTTTCGCTCTTATGTTTTGATAGATAAGGTTCATAATCGGGTGGTAACTATTTTGCCACTGCCTTATCGAGGGTTAAAAAGATGCCATACTGGTATACATTCCCTTACATTTTCTGGCGCGAGTGTAAATTATATTTACGCGCCATAACGAGGGCGTAGCCGGCAAGCTGCGCTCGGCTGCTGTGATATATGCGGTACCTGCTCGGTTTTTACTTGAATAACTTTGCTTGGCTTCAGATTTAAGACTATGCATCGTTGGTTTTAAGATATTTTGGGAAGCTGGTTGAGAACTTGTATCATACCATCTCCTCCAACCGATATTCAGCTACGGCAGCCAATTTTAATGATCAGCCACGTACGCAGGATATATTATAGTGGTCAATTGTGTGCGCAAACATAGGTGCACTCTCTATTCCCTTACTCTCCTAATTCGATGGGACACCAGTGGAAGACGACGGAAGAGAGATCGGGCGCTGGACCAATGGCCAATGGCTTTCCGAGGCACGGGGGTACAAAGACCGCCAAATTCCAGACTTCAGGCTAACACTGAGGATTACCTACTGAACAAAAATCGCAGGTACAAATTTTTGGCCCGATCCAAGGATCGAAAACCTGCAAACCTGCAAACTTTCAAAAAAGCGAGCGTATTCCTTCTTAAAAGGTCGGCAGCGCACTTGCAACTCTTCTGGTGTTGCGGGTGTCCATAGGAGGCGGTAATCGCTTACCATCAGGTGATCCGTCTGTTCGTCTGCCCCCTATATCATAAAAAAAGCGTAGTCCTCGTTTTAAAGTGCGACACACCACGTAGTTTATAAGATGTCTCAATTTTTTTTTTAATTACTTTATTTATTTCACTTATCACCTCAAAGTCAGCTCCAAACCCGAATTCCACTAAACACAACCCCAGTTCCAAACTCCACCACTATCAACAAAGGGCACATTTCTCGTCAGCAACAATACTGCGCACGTAGAATGTTGCCAGCGACAAGGCAACAAGACAAACTAGCGGCATTAACATTCTAATCTCGCGACGACAAATCGAATGGCGCGAGGCCAACTGCCGTGCTTCATATTGTGAGTTGCGGTTGTTCTTACGTGTGGGTTTTAGCGGCCACTGTTGGCGAGGCGATAGAGAAGCTGTAGTAACTAGCAGCAAGGATTAAATAATATAAATAGTGTAAGTATCGGCTCGGTGTTCTCACTAGACCACGTCTTCGGCTGTGCGGCGGTCCGCGATCGACCCTCTACCACAGAGTATATTCAGTCGATGCAAGACCTTCTCAACGTCTAAAGACAAAAGTGTGCAATCAGTGTCTCCTACGCTCACTATGCTGTTGTGCCATCATATCAAAATTAGAAAACCAAAGACATCTGATGTTATGGGGATGGCCATCCTCTACATTTAAAATTAGGTATGTTTTTTCGAATAGACCCAAAACGTCGACACTACGATTAATACACTATGTAGGTAACACGATAAAACCAAAAGAACATAATATGTATTATTTTTTTATTTAGGTATGTATGAAAAGTGCTATGCTTGGCGTTTCTTTGCGTCATCACCGCCGAACTGACTACCACTGAGGAATAAGAATATTGGAGTGGAGACCGCGTCTCGGTAAATACTCGACTCTTTTTTTTTTCTTTTTTTTTATGTGATAGGTAGCAGACGAGCAGGCGGATCACCTGATGGTAAGCATTGCCGCCGCCCATGACACATGCACAAAGGTGCGCTACTAACCTTTTATCCCCTTCCCCCGATGGGCCTCCGGTACCCTCACTCACTCGGCGAAACATAGCACAGGAGCTGCTTCACGCCGGTTTTCTGTGTGGTATGGGAAGGCAAACGTGCAAGCGGGTCACCTGATGATAAGTGAACACCGCCGTCCATGGCCTTCAAGCCCTATGGAGTGACGATATGCGCAAGAATGCTGCGAAAACCTGGACCCGAGTATCAAATAATTCTTTAGAGTTAATATTGTTCTTACGAGAGGGTTACAAAATCCACTAAGGGCGAGGCGATAAATAAGCTACACAGATGAATTTACCTAAACATAGTCAATAGACTCTTGAAGTTAGGACAAATTAAACGATGTCAGGCCGACTCAAAGTGCAAACCCACTACATCACTGAGTTTTCGCTTTTACTGGAAAAAGGGCCTTCTAACATCTTGGTAAGTAAGTCACTTCTCAAGTAACGATAAATTTGGGGTTTTGTCAAAATGTGAGTAAAGTCACTGTTTTTGTTTATCTTCTTGGCACCAGTCCCTGCCACTAAGATCTGGAGCACATTATATGATTTGTTGCTGTGCATGCGACCTTGGACACGCTTCACTTAAGTTGTATTAAAGTAAAAAAGTAAAACAACATTTTTATTTGGAACCAAATATTTGGTACACTGTAGGTACACCTTTTTACCTCTTATAAAAAATTATTATAAGTGTGAAATTAACTGTGGTTTAAGTGCTGACGTCCATCCCTTAAAGGCCGCCGATATTGTATTTAGAAATTACTATTAGCATTAAGTTCTGTAATGTGTTGTGCAATAAATAGTATCTATCTATCTCTTAATATAATATTACAAAGCGTAGTCTAAAGTTAGGCTTGGTTTAAAACTGGTGCTGTCACTCTTCTTTGTCATATTTATAAAAGTGACAGCAACATTTTAAACTGTGATTTACTTTAGTCTTCATTTTGTGAAAACGGGGTGAGAGTTTTGAAATTGAAGCTCCTCTAAAGCAGTGGTTCTCAAACTACTTTACTGACGGAATAAGGAAAAATGCATTAGTACAGGTGGCGTATCGAAAATAAGGTAATTCAGCAAAGAACAAGCTGAAATCATACAAAGACAGGTCTGCTCGTCTACAACCTACCACGTAAAAAAATACATAAGCGCTTACAGTGGTCTCAATCAAGATTGGCACAAACGACAGAGACAGACTATAGGAAACATGTGCGGGAGAGATACAATACAAAATACTGCTAACACATCAATATCAATGTCAGCTAGTTCCGACGTTCTGTCTCCCTGCAATGGGAGTGAACTGACCAGACCGTAACGACCGAACCAAAGGCGCCTTAAGTTTGATCCTGCCTCGTTCGCCAAAGGTCGTGAATACACTCCCGAACGTGGATTGTGTTCAAAACGTCGGAGCTGTCAAGTTTTACTGTGGGAAACAAAAGATTGTTTTCGTAGGAAATGTTCTAAGTTCATGAAAGGAACCGCCTCTTTGGTCTAGCAGTTTTAGCCTTCAATCTTTGCTGAAAGCAAAAATATTGAAGAAAAAAAAGTGTGCAGATTCACACAACATCTTATACATTGACCTGACTCCGTATTAAGTAGCTTAAGCACTTGTGTTAGATATCAGACAACAGAGGAAACACAAATATATTACTATAGACTACTACTTGTTACTCTACTGTTACTCTATTTACCGTGGGAGAACCACGCTTCGGCATGAATGTGCCGGCTCGACCGGAGTGATACCACGGCCTCGCATATGACCGGCGACTGCGCTGTGTTTCGTCGAGTTAGTGATGGCACCGGAGGCTCAATTGGGGGGAAATAGGGGGTTAATGGTTGGCAGCGCACTTGCAACTCTACTGGTGTTGCAGGTCTATGGGCGGCGGTTATCCTACCATCAGGTGATCCGTCTGCTCGTCTGCCACCTATCACATAAAAAAAGAACTCACTGATACTTTTTTTTATACTTTGTCACTGCCTGTTGTAGACCAGGTACTGTACCAGGGGTTGTGTATCCAGAGAGATCATATTTAATGCACATTGAAGGTTCTAAAACTGCCTAAAAGAGGAAGTTTGTCCTCAACATGTTTATTTTTTTTAAATTGACAGAGAAACCTATTAAACTAACTTCTAACCGCCTGCGCAGATTTCAAACAGGCACATTCAATTTTCCTTCTAGAATGGCCTTTTCTATAAACGGAGAAAATAAGGATGGTGCTATTTATTAGCCAAAATCTATACCTTTACCATTTCTATAGAGATAACTTCCTAATACTTGCGTGAAGTAACCAACACCCAGCGCCATCTTTTGGCTGAGATTGGAATTCATAGCAAAATTAACTCCCAAAACGAAGTGAGGGCGGGCCACTAGTAAACAGTATAAAAGTTTTGCGCATTACTTATTTACTCAAGCCGGGGTCCGGTTTACGCTTGCGTACGAAGCAGTTCACTGAAGGGTAAAGAGTGTTGCATTTTTGTGAAATCAAAAGAAATGTATAAATGAAGTCAATGAGTAAATGCATGAGGCTCTCTTTGAACCTGCTATGGTGAATTCTCTGTATTAAAGACTAGTGGCCCTTCTTGACTTCGGTTCGGGTCCGTAATTCCGAAATGAGCAAATAGATGGCGCTGTGTCCAATTACATCGCGCAAGCGTTTCGTGTTTTCGGTTTACCTATAAACCTTGTCGTTGTCTATAGAAGTTATCTCTTTATAAATAGTATAGAAAATAGAAGATAGAAGAATTATTTATTTGTATGTTAAATGTTTGTTTATGTCGTTGTATGGTTAATTAATTCTGTCTCAGTGCTTTTTTTATGATATAGGTAGCAGACGAGCAGGCAGATCACCTGCTGGTAAGTAATTGCCGCCGCCCATGGACACTTGCAACACCAGTGCGCTGCCAACCTTTTATCCCCTTTCCCCCCGGGTGGGCCTCCAGTACCCTCACTCACTCGGCGAAACACAGCACAGGGGCTGCTTCACGCCGGTTTTCTGTGAGGCAGTGGTATCACCCCGGTCGAGCCGGCCAATTCATGGTTGTATTGTTAATGTCTGTAATGTTGTGTGTCTTGTGTTTTAAGCAAATAAATGTTTCTTATCTTATCTTAATATCATTGAACTATACTCAGTAACAGCCCAAACCTAGCCCGGTTGTTGTCACTCTTCGTCCCAGAAGTTCTACTAATTAGTGTTTACAGAGCTTTTTGTGCACTGAAACTTCTGAATCTTGTGTACACGGCATAAATTAAGGCTTCAAGCTGTTGGTCTTTGGATTTCGTTTTTGTTGTGTAAGCAACTGGATTCAACGTAAACATTTAATAAAGAGGGGAAGAGGAAATTAAAAAGGAAAAAGTATAACAAAGGCAAGGAGGGGGTGTTATTGAGCAATGGGCTTTGTAGATACCGTGCATATAATAACTCGGAGGTCCTAGATTCGCACCCAAACACATTTGTATATTATAATGTTTCAAAACTATGTTGTCCTTTATAATGTTTGCTCAGCCCCAAACTAGTAGTATAAATTTTAAACATTTATACTAATAGTTTGGGGCTGAGTAGTATGAACTGGCATTTATACTACTAATTTGAAGCCGAGTCATATGAATTGGCGTTTAAGCTAATAGTTTGAAGCGGAGTCGTATAAACAGGCATTTATACCACTAGTTTGGGGCTGAGACCTGAGTCGTATGAACTGGCGGCTTCAAATTAGTAGTATAAATATACTACTAATTTGAAGCCGAGTCGTATGAATAGGTAGTTATACTAATAGCTTGAAGCGGAGTAGTATAAATAGGCATTTATACTAATTAGTTTTTAGGTGTGGTAGTATAATTAGTACATATTTCTACTAGTTTGAGGCTAAGTAGTATAAATAGGTATTTATATTATTGCTTTGGCGCTGAGTACTGTTGTATTGCCACTGGGACAATAATAAAAGGCGGATCTTCGTATGCTATAATTCTGGAAATAATATATTAATAGTGACTATCTACAACACACTGGGTTTATCACTTGTATACTGAGAGGGCACTCCCTCTTACTCGTTTATACTGATGTGAGGCTTCGGCCCTCTTGGCCCGCTTAGTCGTACGTCTCGCGATAGAATGCGCTCCAGCGAGCGTGTTTGTTTATTTTTCAAAGTATGACAGATTCCCATTACAAACTCGGCCATAACGGCGGCCCAGTACTCAAAGAGTTTACCATCGTTTACAGTACTATAAAAGGCATTCATACAACTAGTTGGAGCTTAGTAGTATTAATAAGCTTTATACTATTAATTCGGGCATTTATACTACTAGTTTGGGACTGAATAGTTAATAAGAAAACCTTGGTTATCCAAGGTCTAAAGTTGTCCATATAACAGGAGGTACCTGAAATTCTTCAGTAACTCTTAACTGATACATGCTGTACACTGCAGTAAAACCAAGCACAACAGAGAACAAAGATTTATCTGCCACTTAAAACAGGTACATCGTTTATGTTTAAAATGACTTAATTCCCAGTGAAAAAACTCGCTCAACCTGGCGATATTCCAAGCTGGTTATACCGTGTCGTCTAAGTCCGGGTCCTTACTTAAGGCGGGACTTAGGACTAAGTCGAGGTCACGGGGACTTAGTTAGCGATCTATCGAGTGTTAGTGTGTGATGGTGTTATGTTGCAGAGGCTGATAAGAGATAATCTGCCGGTATCAGTGAGGTGTCAGTGGTTTTGTAGGTGCATATATGTTTTCTGATGTAAACAAAAGAAATAACCTCGAATTTAACTTTGTAGGTAGGTATTGAGTGGGTATGACGGTGTGAATAGATAGGTAGATAGGTTTTAAAATTAATTGTATGTCGTATTATCAGTTAAAAAGAAATCAAAGAAACAATACTCCCCGGGTTTATCCGTTGTCGGTTTAAATTTCTGCAACGACACTTTGACAGCTGGACGGTCACAACTCCGTGGTTAATATCCAGGTAAATATTGTTAGCGGAGGCTTGCTAACATTTATCCATTGGTTTTTCCGGTATAATAAGATAAATCACTATGTTTATTACTACGAAAACACTTATTTTGTTATAAAATTACATTATTTAAATACGAGCTGGCGATTTGACGTCTGACACTTAGGGTTGCCAGGAGAAAAAAAAAAAAAAAACTTCTCTGTGCGCGTCTAGTAAATTTTGTATGGTAGCTATATCAAACAAATGTTTCGTTTAGTTAATGGTTTCATAATAGGTAAATGTTGGTGGATATAATATATATTTTTTAATTTTATACTTTAAAAATTCGATATATTTTTAACTGAAAATGTTGGCCATTGGTTCTTAATTACCAATATTTTGATAGAGTATCAATATTTTTTACTATATCGAGATTAGTCAAATACCCAATTGTTCATTAAATTTCTGAAATGTCCAGTTCTTAAGTTGTGAATTTTGTAAAGTAAACGCTCTATCTATCTATCACTGGGATGAAGAAGATGAATATCTCCGTCAAAATTATAAGGCTTTGATTTATTTATGATAGAAAGTTTGGCGAACACAAGTTATAATGTAGTTTCTTTTGAGGCGCTCTTCATGAATACTAATGAGTGTTCGTGCATTAATAGAATTGTCTCCATGCCTTGTTTGCCGATTTCCTGGGGGAATGACAAATTGTTTCAGGGTGACATTTGACAGTATCTAATGATCGTTGACTGAAGAGATACAGTTGGAGGGTCGCACTAATGTGACAGTTGCGCTTGGTTTATTTTTCTTCAATTAAATTGAACTATTTTGGTACTTTTCCTTAAAGACTTTAGTAGAGGACTTCGTAGATAGATAGATATTCTTTATTGCACAAAAATCACAACTTAAAAACTCGACATTTCAGAAATTACTTCAGTTTACATTGTAAATAAATTACACAGTTGCAGTGATATACACTCATCAGCATTTTTGCTTCTAGTGTATCACCAAAAATAAAAAATAAAAATAAAACAAAAAATTTTGTTTTGGATAATATTAAAAAAACATTTTTCGATTATCAGTATACATCTCTCTACCAATTTTCGTGGTGCCAACGAGCCAGGACAGACATGGCGAAACTATAAGGATTCCTAGTAGACTACGGAACCCTAAAAAACGCATTGACATAAATAAATCTAATTCACAAAATAATGACACATAATTTTGTGGTTGATTGGTTAGTTTAGTATATTGTCCAGTGTTTATTATTTGACAGTTATGATAACTCGTAATAATAAATTTTGTCGTTTATGATGTTAGCTACCTAGTCAAGTGAGTGTTATTTATGTTTTGAAAAACCCCCTGTATGCCCCATAACTCTAGATATCCCCCATACTACCTATCGGGAAGTATTAGACCATCAATTTCACACCGCATCATAAAATAGTGAATCAAACGATAAAATTTACGTCACTATAAAATGATAGCTTTAGGTCAGTGTTTCCCAAACTATAGGGGTCGAGATCACCGGATCGGTCGGCCCAGTACCGACTGGGCTGTCATCATCATCATCATCAGCCTGTTGCAATCCACTGCTGGACATAGGCCTCTCCAAATGCTCGCCACTTTGATCGATCTTCGGCTACTCGCATCCAGCTCCAGCCACTCGCACACAGACTGGGCTGTGTACCTTGTACTATTAAGTATTCTGTGACTGTGGTCATATAATAATAAGGTACCTGAAACGGTCGGGAACTGTGTAGTGAAAGGCGGAGTTGGGGGTAAATCAGGCGGTTGTATTTTCGAATTAGGTAATCAAAACACATTCAAATTAAAGGGTTTGCGTGGTGTTGGGAAAATTTTCTCAGCTGACGTTGTTGACACGACGTATTATTTACTTTTCATAACCATAGACCCTTTCGTACTGCGCAAACCTTTTTAACAATAAAACCAAGTATAAAACCTTCGCGTCGCTAACATTCCCCACCCCAGTGCTGCTAGTAGCACTCCTAAGCCAACGGTACTACAGCGACGCGTGCGGCAGATCCATTCAGTGTTCCACCGTCAAATATCCATCTAATCTTTTCTCTATTAGGTCTCTTTATATCAAATTGGGGCGAGTACCATGCCTTATTTTTTCTTACATTTGTTGTAAGTTCATGGTTACAGCCAGTTTTATACAGAGACTGCAGATGTTCATGGTACCTCTTAGCGTATCCCTCATATGTCCTCATCTTTGCTTCGCTGTTCTTTGAACGAGTCATAGCCGTAAGGAAGGAGTCCGGCGTTATGCAATCATCATCTTTCCAGGGGATCTCGGCTTGGCATCTATTATCGACGAGTAAGAAGGTCTTTTCCAGCTGCTCCTTAGCCCGCTGCTGCTCTTCTGAATCATTCCGCGGCTTAGAGGGACTCATTTCCGTTGTCTCAATGGAGACGTGATTTTGTACATCACCGTGGAGATCGCGATGATCATTGTCGTTACAGGTACTGGCAGCAGCAGCGTCGGCGGTAATGAAGGGGACAGAGTGCTGGTCATGCGCTGCGGAAGGGGCGGGCGACAAACTGCTGTGTACGCGGGCCAGTGGTGCACAGGTTACGCACGGCTCGCTCTGGTCGCCCACGGCACTCTTTGTGGAATTATGAGTATTCTTGAAGGATAGCTTTTCCGTGCAGCCTTCAAAAGACAAGGGGAACTCATTAGATTTGCTCATCCGGTTAAGGATGTTGGCGTTGTGGCTAGTAGACGCAGAGGTGGTTGCCAGATTCTTAATTGTGCTAGCCAGTAGCTGAGTTGGACCATCAGTGCCGCTGACATCAAGCGGCGGTAACAGGGAGCCGTTGTTTGTTCCATGGTTGCTGGCTTCCTGTCTCTCCGACTCGTACTGGCTGCGTTCCAGAGATTTCTTATTATCCTGGAAGTTACTTTGGCTGACACGAACCTTAGGACTGTATTTCGCTTCGACAGCTGCCATATCCGCCTCTAATTCTTTCTCGATGAGCTCCATTTGAATGCGAGCTTTTTCTCTCGCCGCTTTTAACTCTAGTGTTTTAGAACATTAAGCTCCGGCTCGAAGACCACTGAAACGGTCGGGAACTGTGTAGTGAAAGGCGGAGTTGGGGGTAAATCAGGCGGTTGTATTTTCGAATTAGGTAATCAAAACACATTCAAATTAAAGGGTTTGCGTGGTGTTGGGAAAATTTTCTCAGCTGACGTTGTTGACACGACGTATTATTTACTTTTCATAACCATAGACCCTTTCGTACTGCGCAAACCTTTTTAACAATAAAACCAAGTATAAAACCACTGAAAGCGGCCGGGAACTGCGCAGTAAAAGGCGGAGTTGGGGAGAATCAGGCGGTTTATTTTCTTTTGAAAATAATTAAACAAACAAATATTAAAATTAAAGGTTGGCGCGGTGACAGCCAAAATTATCTCATGACGTTATTGACACGACGTATTATTTACTTTTCATAACCATAGACCCTTTCGTACTGCGCAAACCTTTTTAACAATAAAACCAAGTATAAAACCTTCGCGTCGCTAACAGTACCTACTAAGTACATCACAATACTTTCGAATTGTTAAGAACTACATTTATACCAGGTTGTTGTTGTCTTTTTATGTATTTGGTAGCAGACGACGGATCACCTGATGATAAGCGATTGCCACCGCCCCAGTAACAAAACTAATGGATACAACTAACTTGACCGCGGTTGGGGTCCAGGGTTTGATACCTGAGTTTTTCTGTTGACAACTAAGGCATCCAATTAATAGGGTAAGGAAATAAAGAGTGCACCAACTTTTCGCACACATTTGAGCACTATAATAATTATATCCTGCATACGTGGCTGATCGTTAAGATTGGCCACTTATACTTCGAGCCAAATAAACTTGCAATAAAGGTCATTCACACCACTTGCCACTTGTACCAAGAAGTCGTCAAAATTCGCGATACAGATCGCTTTCCATACTAAACTGTCGATAAAATTACATTTGCCGTATTTCATAGTCCTCCACGTGCGAACTTCACATTACTTTTGACTTTGACGTTTGGTATTATGAAACACGGCAAATGTAATTTTATCGACAGTTTAGTATGGGAAGCGATCTGTATCGCGAATTTTTAAGACTTTTTGGTACAAGTGGGGTAAATGACTTTTATTGCAAGTTTATCTGGCACGAAGTATAATTGGGTCATGAAGGTGTAGTTCGGAGTGGTCCAAAAATGTTTGAGAATCACTGTTTAGCTGACTTCGAGGTATTTTATGCGAAACGTGAAATCTATTCATAATTCAGTATTAGTGTGGAGTTAGAAGACAATAAATTCAGTTACGACCAATTTCTGTTGTAAAATGTAAGTTTTATCTTTCCACCACTTGCTTCAATAGGTCCTCTGTACTATGCACTATTATTTGTTACAGAACCATATTTCGGTATGAATGAGAGCCTTGAAAAGCTGATCGTTGTTGGGAATACAAAAGGTAAAAGAACCAGAAGACGATCTCCAACCAGATGACAACAGTTCCACCCACATCACTTAGATGCTTGGCAATCTTCAACTGTGCGTTTCTTAAGAAACTTTCTGCCTCGAACTACAAAACTTTGGAATGAACTGTCACCAGCGGTATTTCCGAACCGATACGACCTACAAACCTTCAAAAAGCGAGCGTATTCCTTCTTAAAAGGTCGGCAGCGCATTTGCGACTCCTCTGGTGTTGCGGATGTCCATGGACGGCGGTAATCACTTACCATCAGGTGATCCGTCTGTTTGTCTACCCCCTACCTCATAAAAAAAAAGATAAACCGATCAAGTGAGAGGAGCATCTTTTTTTTTTGTTGATGCTGGGGAATGCCGCTGACCCGAAGTGGTGGACCACTTCGGGTCTTGCGACTCCTTATGCATACCCTCCTCCGGGAGGGCCCGGAGGCATACCGACTAAACCTCAGCGACGCTCCCTCATCGCCAGAATGGGGAGGAGACATGAGTACGGGTTGAAGAATCTTACTTCACATCCCTCCCCAGGCGAAAGGCCCGTTTATACAGGAGGAGCATCTGACTTGATCGGCACTGGTGGAAGCAGATAACACAAGAGAGGTGCAATCCATCCACATGCAATGATAACCACGATCCTCAGTCATAAGGGAGCCACTGAAGAGAGAGATGTAGTACAGATAAAAGAGCTTTTTCTCCGAGTGTCACATTAGAATAATTTCTAGCCGTGACAAATTGCTTCAATAACAGTCTGTGACGCATTTGCGCAAGTACTTGATAGATAGATCGTTCCCGCCATTTGTCATGAATATGTCACGTTCTGCGATTACCGAGAAAATGCTAAGGTAACGACAGTTACGCCCTTTGGAATGTTATAATTTAATATAAAGGGTGTATATGTAGACATTTATATACCTTTAACCACGTGCTCTTACAACCATTTTGAACCAAAGATTTAAATCAACCTTTGTTCTGAACCACTTTGTTTTACGACTTTTGGAAATTCGTTGAAAAATTTTTCGGCTCCTCGTACAAAATGACCAAGATTGACTTCGTATAAAAAATTTAAATCTTTTTACATACATTTCTAAAAGTCTTAAACAAATGTTGTTCAGAATGGTTGATGGAAAACGTGGTTGAAAGAATGTAAATGTATACCGATACATCCTGAAGGCTATAGGCCTCCATCATAGAAATCAAGTTATCGCTACTATGATGGGATTAGGCTTAATCACCACGCTTGTCTAATGCGGATTGGTGATCACAAACCCGAGCTATGTTCGAAAAATTCGAAACATACTTTTGCTCGACCTGGGAATTGAACCCGGGACCGGTACTTAAACCACTAGACCAACGGGGCGTTATAAATTAAGCTCATCTATAAATTAAGTGGGTCGGCAAAATGGGACATTGTGTGACAAGTGGGTAGGAGGGGTCCTTAAATTTGTGACGCCTATACACAGTCTTCTAGAGTGCAAAGGCCTCCATCATGGGTGCCAGGCGCAATCGACACCCAGTGCCATCTATTTGTACAAAATTGAACTAATGAACCGAAACGTATAGCAGGCCACTAGTTAAGTATAATCTTATGACTTTTCTTGGCAACGGTCTAAGTTTCAGCAAACATTGTAACATATTGGGAAAGAAAATTCTCGAGCCAATCACCCTTCGACCCTTTTCTCTAAGAACACTAAAGCACACGTTTTCGGCACAGTGTAATAAGAACAGAAAGAAATTATGGACTTCATAATTATTTGGTCTCGCTCGAATTCGTTCACTGCGAGCGTTACGACAAGCTACGAAGTGTGAATGTGAACTTTGTTCGCTAGCTCAGAATGGGCACCCTGACGCTATTTTTCCAAATGAATGAGGGCGCCTGAAGGTCTATCCAGGGAAAGGGGAGTTTCAAAGGTAAGGTAAGGTAAATTGCTTACTGTTAGGTAAACCGTCTGCTAGTCTGCCACGTATAATATCAGCGTGCAGTGCTGCGCACTTGTGACACTACTGGTGTTGCAGGTGTCTATGGGGGCGGCGGCAATCGTTTACCATCAGGTGATCAGTCTACTACTTAACTCATGAAAAAAAAAACTAAGCTTCGAAACGAAGTGGAGCGGGCCACCACTAGTTAAAAAGATGCCATACTGGTATACATTCCCTTACATTTTCTGGCGCGAGTGTAAATTATATTTACGCGCCATAACGAGGGCGTAGCCGGCAAGCTGCGCTCGGCTGCTGTGATATATGCGGTACCTGCTCGGTTTTTACTTGAATAACTTTGCTTAGCTTCAGATTTAAGACTATGCATCGTTGGTTTTAAGATATTTTGGAAAGCTAGTTGTGAACTTGTGATCACTTTTATCACCAACCTACCATTTATTTATTTATTTAAAAAACTTTATTGCACAAAACTTCGTACAATAGGCGAACTTAATGCCAAGAGGCATTCTCTACCAGTCAACCTTTGGGTCAAGCAGAAAGTACAATGGTGCGACCATCTTACCAACCATCTCCAACCGATATTTGGCTATGGCGGCCAATCTTAACAATCACCCACGTACGCAGTTGTGTTCTAGTGTGTGCGCAAACACAAGTGCACTCTCTATTCCCTTACTCTCCTAATTCGATGGGACACCAGTGGAAGACGACCGAAGAGAGATCGGGCGCTGGACCAATGGCTTTACATGGTTTCCGAGGCACAGGGGTACAAAATCTCCAACTTTCAGACTTTGGGCTAACACTGAGGATTAGTACTGAACAAAAAACGCAGGTGTACCTACAAATTTTTGGCCCGAACCGGAGATCGAACCCGGGAGCCCAAGTGGGGCCATCATTTTAAAGTGCGACTAACCACGTAGTTTGGGACCACGGCAATGTATGTGATGTTTTCTCAATTTCATATTTTTAATTACTTTATTTATTTCACTTATCACCTCAAAGTCAGCTCCAAACCCGAATTCCACTAAACACAACCCCAGTTCCAAACTCCACCACTATCAACAAAGGGCACATTCCTCGTCAGCAACAATACTGCGCACGTAGAATGTTGCCAGCGACAAGGCAACAAGACAAACTAGCGGCATTAACATTCTAATCTCGCGACGACAAATCGAATGGCGCGAGGCCAACTGCCGTGCTTCATATTGTGAGTTGCGGTTGTTCTTACGTGTGGGTTTCAGCGGCCACTGTTGGCGAGGCGATAGAGAAGCTATAAACTTATTTTAAAGAATAAGAAGCTGGGGTATCATTCGAAAAAGTGCGCCACAATGCCTAAAGACGAAAGTCTGCAATCAGTGCGTCCTACGTCATGACATATAGTAGGACGCCTTCAGGCCCTATGATGTGACAATCTGCGCATAGTCAAATAAGACTTCAGAAGTTAGGATGCTCCATAAAAATATGGATTCTAGTTTTTTTTTAGTTTATTTAACATTGCGACAGACAGGCACCTCGACATTAAACCTCGATCTTAATGTTAAGTGAAGATGGTGGTCTAAGGTGGCGACGCGGGCGCCGCTCGGTGTGCTCGGTTTTGTCGGACTGCAGTGGGAACTGCTCCAGGCGTTAGAAAGAAGCCGTGCTGTCGTGCCTCGCTATCCATGGGTGGGACGCGGTGCAAGGGTTTGCCCTACGAGCGGAGCCCGTATCCCACCCCGTAGCCCTGGATAAGCCGGGGACAGCCCCAGGTGCTTTAGTTGGTAGGCCCATTTACCGGCCTCAGATTAGCTGAGGCCCCAGTCATGGGAGAGCCCAACACTACCCGTCGGTCTCCCAGACGGCAGCTGGCGACGTCGGCTCATTGCACTTCGGGTCGGCGGCATTTCACCTGGGTCACCAAAACAAAAGATGTGGTCTAATGCCGTGAAAATCCATTTACACTTGCCTTACAGTTTTCGCGCATACTGGAACAAGGCCTTCTAACATCTTGGTAAGTAAGTCACTTCTCAAGTAACGATAAATTTGGGGTTTTGTCAAAATGTGAGTAAAGTCACTGTTTTTGTTTATCTTCTTGGCACCAGTCCCTGCCACTAAGATCTGGAGCACATTATATGATTTGTTGCTGTGCATGCGACCTTGGACATACTTCACTTTAGTTGTATTAAAGTTAAACATTTTTTTATTGGGAACCAAATATTATACACCTTTTTACCTCTTATAAAAAAATATTTTATGTGTGAAATTAACTGTGGTTCAGGTGCTAATATCCATCTGTTAACCCCCGTATAACAAAACGTAGTCTAACGTAACGTAACGTAGTGTTGGCTGAAAACTGGTGCTGTCACTCCTCTTTATCATATTTATAAAAGTGACAGCCAAAATTTTAAACTGTGACTTACTTTAGTCTCCGTTAGATAAGGGGGTGAGAAATTTGACATTGAAGCTCCTCTAAAGCAGTGGTTCTCAAACTACTTTACTGACGGAATAAGGAAAAATGCATTAGTACAGGTGGCGTATCGAAAATAAGGTAATCCAGCAAAGAACAAACTTTATGCTGAAATCATAAAATAGACAGGTCTGCTCGTCTACAACCTACCACGTAAAAAAATACATAAGCGCTTACAGTGGTCTCAGTTATGATCGGCCCAAACGACCGAGACAGACTATAGTGAATATGTGCGGGAGAGATACAATACAAAATACTGCTAACATGTGGGTCAATGAACTCTCTGATATCAATGGCAGCTAGTTCCGACGTTCTGTCTCCCTGCAATGGGAGTGGGCTGACCAGGAGACCTATTTTTGAATTTTCGCTTCGTCTAAACAAAACTACTCGTTTTGCAAGTCACGTCGTCTCGTGAGTCGCATGATTCATAATTTTCCCTATTTTTGAAATCACTCGCTTAGTGTGTCGCCAATCTTGTCAAAGTATAGTCCTTTTCACGAAAAGAGTCCCCCGGATTTTAGATGAACCAAAATGACATGGCAGTCTACGTAATGAGTGGGAAAGAGATAGAAAGCCTATTTGTATGACAAGTGGCGCCGCTCCCAGGGGACTTTTTTCGTAAAATGGACTTTATAGTTTTAACTCGTAAATTAAATTTGACTTAAATGCGACCACTCGCCTAGCGGAAACGAGTGGTTTACACCACTCGTTGCAAATCGCTCGTTTTCGAATGATTCAAAAATACGGATGTCAAAAATCATGCGAGTCACACATTTTTTAGTGAGACGACAATTCAAAAATAGGTCTCCAGACCATATCGACCGGACCAAAGGCGCCTTAAGTTTGATCCTGCCTCATTCGCCAAAGGTCGTGAGTTCGCTCCCGAACCTATATTGTGTTCAAACTTCGGAGCTGTCAAGTTTCACTGTGAGAAACAAAAGATTGTTTTCGTAGGAAATGTTCTAAGTTCATGAAAGGAACCGCCTCTTTGGTCTAGCAGTTTTAGCCTTCAATCTTTGTTCAAAACAAAGATATTGAAGAACAACAAAAAGAAGTAGATTATATTGAATCTACTACTTGTGACCCTACGGTACTGTACAAGGTGTTGTGATTGTGAATCTAGCGATAATTATTTAATCGAAGACTGGTAGGCAAACTATCAAGGACATTAATGTCATTCTAGAACTGCCTAAGAGACAAGGAGGTTTGTCTCAACATATTTATTTTTAAGGTTGACAGAGAAACCTTTTAAACTAACTTCCAATCGCCTCGCCTAAAATAAGCGCAGATTTCAATTTTGTCACATTCAATTTTCCTTCTAGAATGGCCTTTTCTTTAAACGGAGAAAATAAGGATGGTGCTATTTATTAGCCAAAATCTATACCTTTACCATTTACGAGTATAAAGAGATAACTTCCAGAGACCACCCCAAGGCTTATATTATTATGTATGTAACCAGAAAATACCTAATACTTGCGTGAAGTAACCAACACCCAGCGCCACCTTTTGGCTGAGATTGGAATTCATAGCAAAATTAACTCCCAAAACGAAGTGAGTGAAACAGTATAAAAGTTTTGCGCATTACTTATTTACTCAAGAGATAGGGCCGGTTTACGCTTGCGTACCATTGCGTACCAAGCAGTTCACTGAACGGTAAAGAGTGTTGTAGATTTGTGTAATCTAAAGAACTGTATAAATCAAGCCAATGAGTAAGTGCATGAGATTGATCCCACTGATTTCATCTAGTAAAAGCTAGGGCTTCAAAGGCCGTATTGGCAAAAGGTGGCTGAGAATAGAGCGGAGTGGCGAATTCTCGTGTCGGAGGCCAAGATCCACTTTGGGTCGCTGAGCCAGCGTAGTATGTAAGTAAGCTTTCCTTGAACCTGCTGAATGAATTCAATGGGCTGGGGACATTGGCGTACCTAGGGGGGATCATGTTGATTTTCCTACTACAAGTAATTTTTTATCGGTAGAAATTAATTAAAAAACATGTTTAAATTCCTGTAAAGAAAAAAGATGCAACCTGTTTGGTTGCGCGCCAACGATATATTTTTTATGAAAAATAAGAAGAAAAAAAAATGTAAAAGACGAGAGCTGTCACTTTTTTGAAAAGAAAATTATTGTTAAGGAAAATGTTAATTTTTTTTTTTTGTAAAAGTCTAAACAAAACAAGTAAATATGTTGAAGAATACAAGAGAACCATTTTTAATTTATTAGTTATTAATTAGACAAAACATTTGGGGGGAAAGGGGTCAAATATCGACATCGCGCTTGTGTTCTACTGGTGTTGCAGGTTTCTATCGCTTATTTTTTAAGTGGAGATAGTTAGTTAGGCTTCATATACAACAGTTAAAGTGATCGAGAGTAACATAGACTACTTTTTGCCCCTTTTCACTTCCCCTCCCCTCCCCCCTCCCTTTTAAGGAAGTGGGGGGCGCGAGCGTAGCTTCAGGCAAAGGCTAGTCCCTTAATATCATTGAACTATACTCAGTAACAGCCCAAACCTAGCCCGGTTGTTGTCACTCTTCGTCCCAGAAGTTCTACTAATTAGTTGTTACAGAGCTTTTTGTGCACTGAAACTTCTGAATCTTGTGTACACGGCATAAATTAAGGCTTCAAAGCTGTTGGTCTTTGGATTTCGTTTTTGTTGTGTAAGCAACTGGATTCAACGTAAACATTTAATAAAGAGGGGAAGAGGAAATTAAAAAGGAAAAAGTATAACAAAGGAAGGGAGGGGGTGTTATTGAGCAATGGGCTTTGTAGATACCGTACATATAATAACTGGGAGGTCCTAGATTCGCACCCAAACACACACTTTATTATAATGTTTCAAAACTATGTTGTCCTTCATAATGTTTTGCTCAGCCCCAAACTAGTAGTATAAATAGGCATTTATACTAATAGTTTGAGGCTGAGTAGTATGAACTGGCATTTATACTACTAATTTGAAGCCGAGTCGTATGAATAGGTAGTTATACTAATAGTTTGAAGCGGAGTCGTATGAATTGGCGTTTATGCTAATAGTTTGAAGCGGAGTCGTATAAACAGGCATTTATACCACTAGTTTGGGGCTGAGTACTTAGTATGAACTGGCATTTATACTACTAACTTGAAGCCGAGTCGTATGAATAGGTAGTTATACTAATAGCTTGAAGCGGAGTAGTATAAATAGGCATTTATACTAATTAGTTTTAGGTGTGAGTAGTATAATTAGGAATGTATTCTACTAGTTTGAGGCTAAGTAGTATAAATAGGCATTTATATTACTGCTTTGGGGCTGAGTACTATAAAAAGGCATTCATACAACTAGTTTGGAGCTTAGTAGTATTAATAAGCATTTATACTAATAATTCGGGGCATTTATACTACTAGTTTGGGACTGAATAGTTAAATAAGAAAACCTTGGATAAATATCCAAGGTCTAAAGTTGTTCCATATAACAGGTAGGTACCTGAAATTCTTCAGTAACTCTTAACTGATACATGCTGTACACTGCAGTAAAACCAAGCACAACAGAGAACAAAGATTTATCTGCCACTTAAAATACAGGTACATCGTTTATGTTTAAAATGACTTAATTCCCAGTGA
This sequence comes from Cnaphalocrocis medinalis, assembly GCA_014851415.1. NCBI lineage: Eukaryota > Metazoa > Arthropoda > Insecta > Lepidoptera > Crambidae > Cnaphalocrocis > Cnaphalocrocis medinalis. The sequence continues at coordinate 7,694,475 of CM026288.1, forward strand.
AACTCGCTCAACCTGGCGATATTCCAAGCTGGTTATACCGTGTCGTTCTAAGTCCGGGGCCTTACTTAAGGCGGGACTTAGGACTAAGTCGAGGTCACGGGGACTTAGTTAGCGATCTATCGAGGTGTTAGTGTGTGATGGTGTTTAACTGCTTGGCTGTAGGGTTTAAGAGACTGTGATAGTGAAAGGATTTACAGAGAATATACGGTTGGTAAGATAAGAGTTAGACAATTTAGAAACGTAAGGCAATGTGATTCGGTTCGTAATAGTTTGAATCTTTTTGATTATTTTTGTTAATATCTGAATTGGATGGTACCAGAGCTAATGGCCTTGAGATTCATATAATCTCTTATAATATCTAGAATCTCCAATCTAGAATTATACAGATTTTGGTCACCTTCAAAGGCCGGATTGGCAAAAGGTGGCTGAGAATAGAGCGGAGTGGCGAATTCTCGTGTCGGAGGCCAAGATCCACTTCGGGTCGCTGAGCCAGCGTAGTAAGCTTAAGTAAGTTACAGTATTTGATAAAGTGATCACAACTGCGCTCTCATCACAGGTACAGTTAAAGATAAGTATTTTGAATTTCGAAAATGCGGTCACTAGATTTTGTTTGACATTTAAACAAAATCTTGTGATCAGTGGATTAGAGTACCGTGCCTGATCGAAATTGATCGAAGAAAGTGCGACGTCACAAGACATCGCAGCCTGAGGGGAGGATGTTCCTCAGAGGCGAGTAATTTATATGCTGGAAAGATGAGAGAGAAAGATGAGATTACAACAGTTTGGACCTAATTATTAGAAAATGGAGGAGAAACTGATAGTAGCAGAAAGGAGGGTGTTGCAAAAAATCCTGGGGATGACCAAATGCGATAGTGGGACCTGGAGACTAATAATGAAGAAGAGAGTTCGGGAGTTATTTGAATTATCCGTTCATGGCTACTTCAGAGCTTCGAACACGCGATTTGTAGTTCATTGCTGTTTACGTTCTGTGTCTTGTTAACAAAGCTAGCATATTAAAGAGCAATGAATAGCAAATCGCGTGTAAAACACGTCTCTGGACTAGCTCTCAGCTACTCGGGAAGCTAACTCATATGTTAGCTCACAATATGCAGACCAGGAGACCTATTTTTGAATTGTCGTCTCACTATAAAATGTGTGACTTGCATGATTTTTGACATCCGCATTTTTGAATCATTCGAAAACGAGCGATTTGCAACGAGTGGTGTAAACCACTCGTTTCCGTGAGGCGAGTGGACGCATTTATACTCTGATTCATAATCATGTAAAGTAAACTGACAGATGTCAATGTGTCATCCCCATACATTATCACTCAATTTGACACATGCAAAATGTCAAAATGCATAGAAACTTGTCATTTTACTTAACATGATTATGAATCAGAATATACGTCAGAGATACGTCAAACACACGTCAAATATTAACGAGTTAACACTATACTTTGACAAGATTGGCGACACACTAAGCGAGTGATTTCAAAAATAGGGAAAATTATGAATCATGCGACTCACGAGACGACGTGACTTGCAAAACGAGTAGTTTTGTTTGGACGAAGCGGAAATTCAAAAATAGGTCTCCTGTCTTGTCAAACGCCGATCCCTTCTCACTTGCACATTAACACACCCCTTGCCTGCATTTTCCATTTATCTTTCCGCGGACAATTCTAGAATCACCTGAGGACGCCAGTGTTTCAGCGAGAACTTTAACTTGGACTTTGGCCCGTAAATCATGGCCAACTCCAGCTTTATATGACCATAAGCTACTTCTGTGTGATTTATTCTTTTGTAATGGAGTGAGTGTTCCGGGGTATACTTTAGTCGAAGTAGGTTCGTACCTACGTAAAGATCCTCGTGGATCGTTTGAGTGCATCATATTTTAGGTTCTAAAGAAAAATGCTAAAGATATCTACAATATAAAGTATCAGCTTATATACTGTCCTACGGCAGGGCAAAAGGCCGCCATCATAGAATCCATACTAATATTATAAATGCGAAAGTAACTCTGTCTGTCTGTCTGCTACTCTTTCACGCCAAAACTCCTCAACGGATTTAAATGAAAGGAAACCGAAACCGGTTTATATATTTGTGGGCTTAAGTGTTATACAAATCAGAGATGCCTTATTATGAAAGATTCATAATAACAATTCACCACAAACATTTTAGGAAAACTAGGCAATCCAGGAATCGAGATTTTTGAATTAATAGTAAAAGTGGGGTTAAGAAGGTACTTACCTATAATAGGTAAATATAGGTACTTATACGGGACACATAGCCCAAAATTATATCCAATTGTATAATTTATCTCCGTGATAAAAAGCCATCCACAACTTTGAAATTAATAACATTATATCTCTGAAAAACATGAAATTCATCTTTTCTTGACAAACGTTTTATTGACATTTTGTCAATTCAATTTTTCTTTATGAAAAAGAAAAATACATCACCTCATACTTCATCTCGAAAGAGTTCTAATTAGTCCGAGTGTTTCATAGATTAGGTACAATATCGATTATCAATTTCTTACACGATTTTCTTGCGATTTTCATACATTTTAACGATTATTGTGTTGTCATCAAATTCACTTTATATCGATAGTTAGTTTTATACGATGTTTTTAAGTTTTCTAACATTCTGGATTGTAAAATGTTCTAGTATTTTGTGAGTTTCTTTACAAAAATATAACCGATTTTTGAGGATGCTTTTCATCTTGATAACTTTAGGCCCAGAGATCCCCTCCTCCTTTGTATACAGATAATATAGACCCAGAAAAAGGACATAGAGTTATTATTCTAAGGGACATAGGCTACTTTTTATTGGGAAAAGAGGGTTGTAAGGGGTTGAAAGGGGGGTAAAAAGTTACTTTTCCACGCGGACGGAGTCGTGGGCGGCCGCTAGTACCTAATAAATAAATAAATTTACACAACAATCTTATACATTGACTTTACTCCGTACTAAGTAGCTTAAGCACTTATGTTACAGATATCACACCACAACATCAAACTCAAGACAAAATCGTATGAAGAAAAAAGAAATCATAAAGAAAGAAGAAGAAGAAATCAAGTTGACGCTACTATAATGTTATTTTAGGCTCAATTACCACACTTGCCTAATGCAGATTGGTGATCATAAGCACGACCTGTGTTCGAAAATTCGAAGCATACTTTTGCTCGACCCGGGAATCGAACCCTTGAGTCTGGGTTTTCTAGGTTGACGCTCCCAGTTAATTATCGTCATCTGGTATTCATAGTACAGGGGTTGCCTTGCCCCAGTTTGAGACCAGGTTACTTGGTGTGATGTCTGGCACATTTATTTATTACAATTTTTTGTTAATTTTAATTTAAATGATTATGTCATTCGTGTCTTATAAACTATTTCGTATCGTCTCCTTTCAGCATATTATAGGCGCCAGCGGCGTTGTTGTATTGAAAAATATGGCGTTGAATTGGCAATAGGGAGGCAATGGAATGCGTTGGCAACATCGCCAAAACTCACGGCTCGCTGGATTGGAGCTCTTTTGAATTTGCATCGAATCTATAATATTAATAGTTGAAGGAAATATTTCGTCGCGCATAACCACAATTCAAATCAAAAAAAAAAAATACACAGATTTCCTGCCCTAAACGTCTATCGAGTACATTGAAAATTAATGTAGGTACTATCTTTTAATAGCCCATCGTCTTTTTGTCCTATCTCAACTTGAAATTTCAACCGATCGGCGCCACACGTTATAGGTATTACTAGCGGCCGCCCGCGACTTTGTCCGCGTGGAAAAGTAACTTTTTACCTCCCTTTTAACCCCTTACAACCCTTTTTTCGCAATAAAAAGTAGCCTATGTTCTTTCTCAGGGTCTATATCATCTGGGTGATTTTCCCAAGCACTTTTTTATTAGCGGCGAAGCTGAAAATCGATGTATCGAGAGCTACTAGTAACAGTTTTTATTTTTTTGGTAAATATTTGAACTATTATTTATGACATGTCATCAGCGTTTTAGCCTTTAGATATGTATTTATTAGTTTAAAAAATGTTGGAAGACCTAAATTCTAATTACGGTGGACTGTCCGAATTGCATTAGTTTACAATAAAAGTGTTATTGTAAGTTTTTGATGAATAATTGTAACTTTAGAATAATGTACACTTAAAATACAATAGACGAGACTTCAAATTAATCAAACAGAATTATTTAAATATTAATAATTGGAATTTTATATCGATCTCAAAAATGTCCCGCGGAAAATAGCAATAACGGTGGCGCGTTTTGAATCCTTCTTTACTTGTCACGATGTGCTTTGGGAGACACGAGCTCTGCTTCCTCCTACCGCTCAGTGTGTCCCCATGATCGGGATTAAAGGACATGCGGCGCGCTGTCATCGTTTTCCCGCCAAACAAGTAAGTACTAGTTGCGGTGGCGCAGGAGAACATTTTTCATCAATACCGGTGGCATGTATTTTGAGCTGTCTTTTCTCCTTTACATGAAATCCAGTTTTATAGCTTATTGAGATTAAGTTAACTGTCATATTTATAGACTGTAAGTTAGTGGTGGGATAATATATTTTTTTATAATACCAATTTTGTTACTGTTTCTAAGTCCGGTGGTGCAATCCCGGTGGCTCCGGTGGCGAAATATAGCGCCACCGTAATTGTACAGTGCCACTGAAATTGATTTTCTACTAATTACAGTACATTTCTGGACTCTTTCCACACCCTTTGTGCCGATGAGCAACGGCGAAGAACTTGTCACTCCAAGTCTCATTTCCTGGGTCTGGGATGTTTATCTTCAGACCCATTTCCCGAGCTTCTCGTCGAAGGTCGTCCAGTTTGGCCTGCATGTCAGCTCGTGTGTGGCTCAACAGGCAAAGGTCATCGGCATAGTCCAAATCTTCCAATACGTTGGACAGTCCCCACTCTATGCCTCAGCGTTTGTTCTAGGTTTAATGCATAATGCCATCCAGAGCGACAAATAAGAGGAGAGGCGAGAGGAGACACCCCTGACATACCTCCGGATCAACTGGTACGTCCTCCGAGACGAGGCCTTCGTGCGTCTCGACTCGACTCTACAGGAATAGTTCCAGTAGATGGCCTTGATTATGTTGGTGATCTTCTCGGAAACTCCGATTTCACGAGCCACCAGATAACGTTTCATTTTAGATAGCGATTTCAAAGACTTTTTCGAAATCCACAAAGGTCACATACATTTCTCTCTGCCATTCTGATGCCTGTTTGAAGATTATTCGCAAGGTGTTGATCTGGTCAGTACACGATCGGTTGGGTCGAAAGCCAACCTGCTCTTTGCGAAGAAGAGCTTCGACGGCCCTCGATAGTCTGTCTAGGATGATCCAAGAGAGCTCTTCAAAAGGAATTGAGAGCAAGGTGATGCCTCTCCTGTTGCCACATTCACTAAGGTGTCCCTTCTTGGGTACGGTGGTGAGAAATCCTTTTTTTTTCTCTAATCCTTGGGCACCTCTTCGGCCAGCCAGCTGTTCTTCAAGAGGGGATTCAGCACGTTCGCAGCGGTCCAGACATCAGCTTTTAGCATTTCCGCTGTGATGAGGTCCACTCCTAGGGGCTTTCCCGTTTTTCGGGTATTGGATGGCCTTCAATACTTTTCCTCCTGTAGGGGGAGACAACATCAATGTTGCCTTATATATCTCCCTGAGATTACTGGCATTGTCAGTGCGTTAAGCTCGTTCGGCAATACTGTCAGCCCACAATCGGCGATCACGACGGGTACTGCGGTAAATTTTTCTGCGAATCTGTCGGTATTGGAGGTTGTTGAGTTTTGGATGGAGAGAGAGTTGAAGATGGAGTTCCCGTCTTGTCTCAATCAGGTTCCAGGTTTTCTGAGACATACAGTCTTCGCGTGTATGTGTTTTGTGTCCAAGGACGGCGGAGTTAGTCTCTGTATGGGCCATTTTGATATGGTTCCACTCCGCGTTGACAGAAAGTGTAGAGACATTTTCGAGGGCGGAAAAGCGATTTCGCAATTTTAGCCCAAAGGCGTCGGCTAGGTCGATTATCTTGCGAGCTTTGCTGTTGAATCGGGCCGTGATGATTCGCTCTGAGATGGGTTTCCAGTCCAGTAGGCTCTTCGTCGCAACGTGAGAAAGGAGGAGTCCTACGCCGTTTTTACGTACGCCTTCTTCATCCTCCTTCCCAGATTAAAAAAAAGTAAGGCCCCTGGACGTTCCCAGTTCTCCGAATCCATTCCTACGCACTTGCTGTGGACGAGTATTTGCAGCTTGTATCTAAGCATTTCTGCTTCCACTTAGGCTAGTCGGCTATCCTCGCCGAGTGTTCGCACATTCCAACATGCTATTCGTGATCCGTATTTTCATGCCAAAGGTCGTTGTAGCTTTATCGGTCCGGTTTTGTACTTCTTCAGTTTCTTCAGCTGGGTTCAGGTAAGCCAGTGATTAATCCACTATACCCTAGCTAGCTAGTAGGGCTGCCACCTTGGAGCCTGCAAGCGTGCTCGGTTTTGTTTCGGGTTTCCTTTCTTGTGAGTTTGGTTCGGTTTGGAGGCGCAGAAGACTCGCCTTTCGACCTGAGCTCAGCTGCACCTCAAGGTGGCGGCCGTGTGGTTGAACGGTTCCAGGAGGAACGACGGTGACGTGAGGTGACTTGGACTGGCTAGGGCTCTGCTTAAACTTGGTGTTCCGCCACTAGCACTGCAGATGGTTTCTTAGCACTTTATTGGCAATGCCGTTCTCACTTACTAACAGTAATTCCCACTAAGACCATACCCTGATTCCCCCCTCCCCCCCCCCTTACGACTATTGCTATGCAACAACTTAAAAACTGATCATATTCTACACGACTATTACCTTTATTAAAAAGTCATACAGGTTACATTAATTAACATCAACTAATGTGTACCTATATTAACGTGATTGCAATACAGCTACATGTCATATATTATATCTAATTAAACTCAGGTTTTTAATAATTTAATTCAATAAATGACAATAAACAATAAAATTGTTTATTTATTATAATTTCGCTGGCTTAAAATAATCGCGGTGGTAGGGATTAAATTACGGTGGCTCAAATACAATTACGGTGGCTTGTAAAAATTTCAAATTGAAATATCTCTAAAAATAATTATAATATTTTTATGCCTCCTATATTTTTGAATACTACAATGTTTATTCTATTATGTACCTCCCATAAAATGTATGTAAAGTGGTTTTAAAAATTCGCCACCGTAATTAGGCAAAAATGGAGTTTGTTGAAATTCACCCATCTGTATACCAAATTTCATTTAAATCCGTTTAGTAGTTTTGGCGTGAAAGAGTAACAGAAAGACAGACAGACAGAGTTACTTTCGCATTTATAATATTAAGTTAGGATTAGTTAGGATTAGGATAGTGCTCAAGTATGCGCAAACATAGGTGCACTCCAGTGTGACACAATTAAAGAGGGACCAGGCGCAGTACTAACGGTTTTACGTTCCGAAGCACGGCTGACACACTCAACAGAAAAACTCAGGTACAAATTATTGCCCCGACCCTAGGATCAACCCCAAGCGCAACTGTGGCTTCACTACGCCATGGAGGCATTGACCCCCACCTAAAATTTTTGCACCTGATGATGATGATGATGTCTTCCAAGCCGATTTCGGCTACGGCGACCACTTTTTGTACATAAGATACCTACATTGAGGATCTAAGGTATTCTTGCCCTCTGCCGGGCTAAGATGTGCACCACGAGATAATTTTTTCGACACTCGTATTGCGTCATCGCTAGTTGCTTCTCGCTCACCTGACTGGGCGAGGAGCGGGATAGAAGGATACGCTCTCGCGAACGAGAGTCGACAATATTTTGTCGCGGTGCGCATCTTAGCCCGGCTGGTGTGTCTTATAATGACTGGCGTAGCCAATCTTAGCACTCAATGTGCGCCCACAGAGGGGACACATTAGCACACTACCACTGTAGCAATAAGGGATGGGAGCAGATGGGCGCGCTTGAGATCATCTCTTTTTTTGTCGAGATTGGACCTCCTCTCTATTTCGAAGTCTTGCACCTTTTGGTGTACGAGGTGCCTCCACTGCGGTCGTTGTGCTGCCCGATTTTCCCATTGAGCTGGCTCTATATAGAATCTTTATTAATGTCTTTTCAGAACATCCTTGTATCTTAGGTACTGGCCACCGCGTTTCCGCTTGCCGTACTGGAGTTCTGAAAAGAAGATGCGCTTGAACATTCGCTCTTCTGGCATTCGCGAGACATGTCCATTCCACCGAAGTTGTCGTCGCATAAGGTATGACTCGATACCACCGACGTTGGCTCTGCGCAGCACTTCAGTATTCCGTACACGATCGGACCAGCGGAGTCTCATGATGTTACGAAGGCACCTCAGGTGGAATCGGTCCATCGTGCGAATATGGCGGCGGTATAGTGTCCACGTCTCCGCAGAATATAGCAAATTGGGCAGCACAATAGCCATACAGAACTTCCTAATGCAAAACCTTTCGGACACGCCTTTTCCTCATAAAAACCAATCCACTGGCGTACAATCCCGTTCCCCGTATCCCGGATCCGCTAAATCCCGTCTTGAGTAATGTCCGCTTCCACGGAATAAATGAAATAGACGCCCGGACTCCGCTGATGATGTACTGGCTTCCCGGGATTACGGGGAGGCATTTCTCTCAGATACGGCTTCTTCTTACGGGAAAATTGTTACTTTAAATTAAATAATATGTGGAGATTCGAGCTCACGAGCTAAGTTTACTGAAGTATGTGGTACTTTCAGTGCGTATTTTCGGATTTCCTCGTACTTTTTTATATGAAAATAAATTTCATGTGAACATTTGCATCTACAACTATGTAATGACAATGTATGAAAGGCATGCTTTGGCATGAACGCCATGGTCTCACAAAAGACCGGCGTGAAGCAGCGCCTACGCTGTGTTTCGTCATGTTAGTGAATGTACCGGAGGCCCAATTAATAAATAAATAAAGGGGGTTAAGGGTTGGCAGCGCACTTGTGGCTCTACTGGTGTTGCAGGTGTCTAGGGGCGCAGGCAAAGCGTACCTATCAGATGATCCATCTGCTCGTTTGCCACCTATTAAATAAAAGAAAATTCCATACAAATTGCAATAATCAGCTGATCTCTCTTGTATAGAGAAGGTGATCTTTTTTTTAAGTTTACAGGCCTAAGTTCGAAATAGTATCTATCTGTAGATAATATCGATAGGCACTAGGCCTTCAACAATACGCTATCGGTAGTCGATTATCGATCGGCAACAGTACACAGACTTGATTGATGTAATAAAATATTCCTTTTAAAGTGAATTTCAAGCTTCTCTTTAAGGCAGTTGTGCGCGATTTTGCGTCTCAAATTCCTCACATTTCAAACATCAAAGCCTCATAACTTGGGAAATTTGTTTGTGATAATACGAGCTAAGCCTCCTTGATGAGTAGGTATACTATTCACGTTATATCTTTTATCTGTTTATTACGTTGTTTAAACAGATTGTTCAAGATTGACGCGTTTGAAATGTGCTGGAGGAGGGTGCTCGGAATTTCACTGACGGGAAAAAATCTAAAAATACATGCGTTAAATTTGAATCGTTTTAATACAGAAGCCCGCATAAAAAGTCACACTAAAGTCCCTTTAGCATAGTAAATCATCAAAATAAGCATAAAAATCTGCTGTTCTATGTTAACTATACTCTGATAATTAATCATGTAAAGTAACCTGACAGATGAAAATGACAAGTTTCTATGAATTTTGACATTTTGCATGTGTCAGATTGAGTGTTAATGTATGGGGATAACACATTGACATCTGTCAGTTTACTTTAGGTGATTATGAATCAGAGTATAGTGCTTAATGCTTTAGTGAATGAATGATTTTCACTAACACTTATAGCAGTATGATGAATAGGTATATTCATTGCGCTAAACGGGTCGACAATGGTAAATTGGAATGTTTCGATTTTTTCGAATATTACTCGGGAGGCCATTCGAATGCGAGTTAAAAAACACTCGGATTTGTGATCACCAATCCGTATTAGGCAATCGTGTAGATTCTGATCTCATCTCGTCATATTAGCGATGACTTGATTTCTATGATGGCGGCTGATACTTTATTTTTCATTGTCTATACTATCTATAAAGAGATAACTTCTATGGACAACGACAAGGCTTATAGGTAAACCGAAAACACGAAACGCTTGCGGGATGTAATTGGACACAGCGCCATCTATTAGTTCATTTCTGAATTATGGTCCCGAAGCGAAGTGAGGGCGGGCCACTAGTATTGTATAAAGCCTGTCAAAGTGTATACCTTTGAGTTCTTAATTTCAAGATGATGACATAAGTGTATTAAATATATTAAAGAATCTTTTCATTGCAATGGCTTCTCGCTCTTGACCACTTAGTAACTTAGGCGTGGTGTAACAGACAGCCCTTTGATTTATGTACTTTGATTCCATTGTAAGGCCCGTACTGTGACGTATCTAACCGTTCCCTTTCTTCCACTTTTGGGTAACTCTTTCAATTGACCCTTTGAAGGGCCTGACGTCATTGTGGGGAGAAAGTTTGAGAGACATTGTTGTCACTTCGATTCCGATCATTAGTGTCCTGGTGATGGATTGGTGGTGAAAGTTTATTCTGCGGTAGATAGTTAAATAGATAGATAGATATTCTTTATTGCACCAAAATAGAAAACAGCGGTAAACAGTACAGTCAACAGCAAAAATAAATGATCTAAATCAAAAACTCCATACTCACTATTGGGCGGAGTTTGTGTCAGAGCCGTATTAATCACTTTAAGGCTATACGGAGTTTGTGACGATCACGATTATGAATTGGACACCATACAGTTCTGATGCGAACTCCGCTCAATAGTGAGTAGAGTTTTTGATTTTGATAATCTACTTTTGCTGTTGACTGTTACAGTCAACAGCTAAAGTAGATGATCAATATCAAAAAGTACAATAAGGTGGTCTTATCGCTATACACTGATCTTCGATAAATCGAAGAAACTGGAGAGATATTCTGAAAACAGGCGTAAAGTAGCGTCTCAGTTGTGTGTACTCGTAGGCAGCGAATTTAGAGGGTAAGTGAATATAGAGTTCACCTGTGTTTGCGCACACTTGAGCACTATAATATATCCTGCGTACGTGGCAGACCGTTAAGATTGGCCGCTGTAGCCGAATAGCGGTTTTTTTATTTATTTATTATTAGACTATAGGCCAACGCTTGACCACAATCGCACCTGATGGAAAGTGACGATGAGGTCTAGGATGACACGCGTTTGCCTAGAAGAAGCCTGTTTACTCTCTCTTGGTTGGTGGATATAAATCCCTAAAAGCCTATCCTACGCAGGCAACCCTAAAATGTCGACGACAAAATAATATTAATTTAACTTTTGTAATAAACACAGGCATCAAAAACCTGCCAGTCAAACAAAATGACGTACAACAAACATATTTTTTGTCAACCTTCGCAAAAAGTGGTTGGGAACTCCAAGTGAATTTGATTTATTAATTTTCTTCTTTTAAGGGCTGGCTGTAAACACATCACAGTTTCATAGTGTTAATTAAGTCTATTTTATACTCGAGCAGCTGCCTAGCCAGAAGACAGTTATTTGGCTTCACATGCGAGTTTCTTCCCAGATTCCTCGTGTGTTTTTTTATGATACAGAGGGTAGATGAACAGACGGATCACCTGATGGTAAGCGACTACCACCGCCCTTGGATACCCGCAACACCAGAGGAGTCACAAGTGAGCTACCGACCTTTTAAAAAGGAATACGCTCGCTTTTTGAAGGTTTGCAGGTTTACTTGTAAGTGACGTCCAGATTAGATTTTTTTATGTGATAGGTGGCAGAAAAGCAGACGGATCACCTGATGGTGCGATTACCGCCGCCCATAGACACCTGTAACACCAGTAGGGTCACAAATGCGCTGCCAACTTTTAACCCCCTTTCCCACTAATTGGGCCTCCGGTACCCTCAAAAACAGCGCTGGCACTGCTTCACGCGGGTTTTCTGGGAGGACGTAGTCACTCCGATTGAACCGGCCTATTCGAGTCCCTTAGTTTTAGTCAGTCAGTGAGGACAAAGCATTTCAAATTACGACAAGCAGACACAATGGAAAATTATTTTAAGTATGCCTTTTAAAAGGCTTTTTGGGGCTTACAACGTCAAACCGCGAATTGCAGCTAAGTAGTTGGTACATAAAAATAACCAACCTAAAATTGACTTTAAAATGCGCCAAACACACAAATTTCGTATTACAGACACGAAACCCTGAACCAGCGGAAGGTGGCGCTGCCGAGTCACTTTAAAATAAGCACTACCACCGATCATATAATTTCTAGATACACAATTCCGAAAGCGTTTGAAAAGTGATCTAGATAGATAGAAATAGATACATATTTTGAATTTCGAATAAAATGCCGTTGAGTTCTAAAATAGAACTTACTTACCTAGTATTTTATTTTCAATCTTAATCCAAATTCATTGGTTTTAAATTTCGAAATTTCAATTTCACATTGGACTTTCAACGTATTGAGTTTGTTTTTTTATGTTATAGGTAGGTGGTTGACGAGCAGACGGATTACCTGATGGTAAGCGATGGCCGCCGCCCATAGATATATGCAACACCAGTAGAGTCACAAGTGCACTGTTTATCTTGGTGCCCTCACTTGAAACACAGCGCAGGTGCTGCTTCACGCCGGTCTTCAGTGAGGCCGTAGTATCAATCCGGTCGAGCCGGCCCATTTAAGCCGAAGCGTGGCTCTTCCCCTTTAAAATTGTATCTAGGGTCATATATATGATCAAAGGCTTTACCCCGTAGTCTGTACGTCACGTAGGTGAGCACGGAATTGCAATCAGGCCTCTGAGAACGCCTGGCAACACTCCAGGAGTCGCTGCCAATTCTCAAAGGGACTGGGGTTCATTAAAAATAACTTCTGTTCTATGCGGGCTTGAGGAAATACTTTTCAAAGCTTTTCTATGATAAAGTGACCCGCCCTCACTTCGTTAAGCAATTTTAGTTCCACTTCGTACCAAAAGATGGCGCTGGATGTTAATTGCATTGCGCAAGTATAAATCGAAACGGCGATACGAAACATTGTACGTACAGTACACAATCAAAGATTTACAACACTGTCAAATTTCTTCAATCGACTCTCATCTTACTATCATACACATAAGGTTTAATATCATATTTCCATTTTCGGTTTTTATTTTTTTATTTTATGTTAAAGGTTAGCAGACGATCTTAATACCTTTGTAATCGATTGGCCACAGATGGCGATGGATAGAGATCGATGGAGGGACTCGGGGGAGGCCTTTGCCCAGCAGTGGGATAATATAGGCTAACATAAAAAAAATGATAAAGGTAGCAGACTAGCTCATTGGGAGGCGACTAGAGCTATATTTAAAAAAAAACCGCCTGATGGTGTGCTATTATGCTGAGGTCCAACTTCAACGTCATTGGTTGTTTAGTGACATTCTTAGGGCCTCGTTCGCCACCTACGAGTAAAGTATCAAGTAATGTACTGTCATTTAAAGTGGGTTCGGAGAAAACTGGCCCCTGGTATTTGTATTGAAAAAAATATTTAAATTTTTAAAAGGCATTAATGCACATACTCAGCAAGAGTAAATTACTTGACACTTTACTCAGAGGTGGTGAACGAGGCCCTTAATATCTGACATAAAAAATATCCAATCACCGTGTAGATGGACCTCAGTTCTAAAGTACGCCATCTAGCGGATTTTACTTTTACAAGTATCTTATTGCTGACGTTTCAAGTGTATTCGAAAGTAAACAAATACTTTGTGTGTGTGTGAGTTTATACACACACAGTGAACCATTATTTACTCTTAACGTAACTCTAAACGTATTGTTAAGGCCCCAAAAGCAATTTTTCCAAATTCCGTCCTTAAAAGGGTGAAATGGGGTGGCAAAGTAAACTTTATAGCCCTACACTAGACGTTTGTTGCCATTTAATAAAAACCTTCCTCTCAATTTGGGGTAGGGATGCCATCGAATCGATTTCTTGAAGATCGATTCAAGATAATGCGATACAATGTATCGATTGTGGATGATATTGATAGGTACTGTTTGGGAATGTGTAATTGTGTATATTGTCAATTTGTTTTCAAGGTATCGCTTCAAAAATAAGATGGTTCAACATAGTGATCGCTGTGATACACAGCGACTTATATTTCGATAGACTACAAATTATAGTAGGGAAAATGTGAAATTGGGAAAATGCTCGTACGTAGACTGGTATACGCAATTTGCTACGCACTGTATCTGAATATTTACATAATGTCCTAATACCAAAAACGACTAATCAGAGACACTTTTGAGTTTTAGCAACTTAATCAACTAAAAAAAAAATAATTAAATTAGTTAAATTGTAGATTAGTGTTCAGATCACTGATTAATGATAAATTAAAATTTCAACACCATCTACCAGCTATTTAAAAAAAAATAATTATATAAATATTTTATAAATTTAATAGACATCGATATACATTATCACAAACAAAACACAAAAACAAAGGGAAATACTAGCGCGATGAATTAGCCGCCCAGCGCCATCTATCAATTACAGAGTGAAACTAAAATCTAACAACGAAGTGAGGGCGGGTCACAAGTTTATAATAAAATTGTGATGCTAGATCGATTAAATAATTACGATACAAAATCGATTCTCTATACAAAACGGGCGAGCCTATCCCGGGCTTTATAAACTCGAACGGACTTGTGACGCAAAGCTGGATGGAAGCCTTTGACGTGAAGTTTCAAAACGTTTGACACAATTAAAAATTCTATTGGGTTTTCGGAATAGCTTTGGACTTGACTTTTTGTGTTTATAGACTAGCCTGCCCTCACTTTGTTTCGGAGATGAGTTGCAAATTAAACCAATAGATGGTGCTGAACGTGGGTTATATCGCGCAAGTGTTTCGCCTTTACGGGTTACAGGCTTATAAGCCTTGTAGTTGTCAAAATAACATCGGTACTACTACATTTTTTTTCGACTTCGACGGTATGTTCGAAACTCAAAATGATATCAGTCATTATACTCTGATTCATAATCATGTAAAGTAAACTGACAGATGTCAATGTGTCATACATTATCACTCAATTTGACTCATGCAAAATGTCAAAATGCATAGAAACTTGTCATTTTCATCTGTCAGTTTACTTTACAGAGTATAGCTATTTAAACTACTAATGACTGGTTGAGATCACTTTTTAACACGTTTTCTGTAAGATAGGATAGTGTGGGTGTCTAAAGTTATTTTTTTGATTTTATGGCCGAAAGGCAGTGCCAACGAAAGCTACGTCTTATTACCATTGCATCAGTTGACAATTGTAAATGCATCAGACCAAAGATTGTATCCAATGGCTACTAGATTATCAAAATCGGTTCATTATTTTTATCCAAAATACCTTTTTCAGTTTTGCGTAGTTTAGTATTTGAGAGTAATAACACGCCTTTTGAAACCAGTGATTTATCCCCTTATTTATATGAAAATTTTCCACCCGACCAATCTTCATAAAACAGCATTCTAAGCCCCATTATATAAACGAAAAACTCCAAATACCCGAAGAAACACAAACCAAAGCAATAAATCACGTAGAAAACGGCGCAAAAACCATATCAGTGCAGTGGTCTGAATTCTGTACCTCATAAATCTACATAGCACGGGTCTTTAAAAAGTGCTGGAAACACCGAATTTTCCACTATGATAAACCTTAGTTCGAGTAGTACGCCCATGCTGATTTATTTACTCGGACAAACTTTTTTTTGTGAAATAGGACGCAGAATGTCTTTAGAGCGATTCCACAGATCAAAACTTAATACGGGACTTTAATACGGGAGTGGTAAGTTCCAATTCAAGCATGTACAGTCGCTTGCAATAAAATGTAAAGACCACGACTCTTATGCCAAGATTATTAAGGTTCATATTTGAATGAGGTTGTATACTTATTAGTGCACGTGCGTGACTGTACCTTTAATGTTTCACATCCGTTTGCCTATTTCTAACATTAGCCCGAGCTAAGCTCACCTCCAAGGGTGACGGAAAACATTGTCATAAACTTTAGAAACGTCTAACTCAGTGGTTAAAAACGCGTTTTCCATACGAGGGGTGGTTCAAATACGAGCATGAACCTTGGATTTTTAAAAATCTGTGTGTGCCTTTCTACCTTTAGCGTGACAGTGAAGGAATACATCGTCAATCTGCTCGTTTCGGATAGCTTCTGAAACGTGTAGGTATCCATGGTTCAGTCAGTCTGGATCCCCTGCTAACCCTTTATGGGGCTCTGTCGATATGTTAGACACCATAATGTGTTGGAGATAAGGTCCAAAATCAATTAATTTTATTTATACCTACTGCCCATTAAGGGGTTAAAGGGTTGCGAAGTTCGGACGGAAATCGCTGCATTGTCCAAATGCTGAATCATGGTCAAAAGTACCTCGGACTCTTAAGCGACAGCTTTGGACGCAACTGGGAATCACACATTAAGATGAGAGAGATACCTTTAATGAGTAGATTAAGTAGTTAGAAGCTTGTAAATGTTAAACGACGCCCCAAAATATACTACGCATAAATTTTAATACTATTGCGGTTTTACTGGACATTTTCATGGAAGTGTAAGTGAGCATAAATTTACCGTAATAAAAGGTATGCTTATAGATTCTCTACATGGTAATGTGTACTCAAATGGTTATTAGGGCGTTCAACCTTAAATGTCTGGTACCAAAATTAAGATGATTATTGTGGTGCTAACACTCAGTAAAGAAACACTTGAATGAATTGCTATTAAACTTGTTGATTGCTAATAAAATCATTTCTTAAAACACAACTCGTTAAATATTAATTTACAAACAATTCTCACTACTATCTGAGATAAATTCTATATACAACTACCAGGCTTTAGGCAATCCAAACCTAGCGCCATCTATTGGTCAAGTTTGAAACTAATAGGAATCCGTTACGAAGTGGCGGTGGGCCTCTAGTTTCCTATAATATAAGATTTATCTATCTTCACTATTTTATAAAGAGATACATTTTAGAGACACGGGCAAACTTATAGACAAACCGAAAAGACGGAACACTAGCGCGATGCAATCTACACCCAGCGCCATCTATTGGCAGACAGTGGAACTACTGTCCTGAAACGAAGTAAGGGTGGGCCACTAATGTTTTATAAAGGACACTAGATTTCAACTTATGAATAGTGGCTATGATTAGGATGTTGGTCGCCAACCTCCATCATGGTTTATAAGTAAACATAAAAGTATATACCATCATAGGTTTTTTGTTATTTGTACGGGCTTTTATTGTTATTATACCTAATGGTTGTACGACAATAACCTTTTATGTTGTTTCCCGCTCTTGTTTGGGCTGTATAGGTACTTTCAAATGACACCTTTTTTATCACATAACATAAAGTTTTAAAAATGTGGAAATAAAATCGTGGTTACATAATTACCTAGATCGTTATATAATACGTGAATCGCTTTACTCGTACTTCTACTAATATTATAAACGTGAAAGTTTGTATGTACGTATAGATGGATGGATGTTTGCTCCTCTTTCACACAAAAACTACCAAATGGATTTTAATGAAACTTTACAATAATCAGAATGACATATACGCTACAATTTATAAAATAAATAAATGATACCTTTTTCTTTTTAAATATTGTGTCGATTGTCCAAAATTTGACGGTAAGTGTCAATAACTAACTCCACGCGTACGAAGTCACGTGCGCTATTAATATATTTAATACCTTCTCTGTTGCCGGCCATTCGTTTTTTATGTGACATGCGGCAAATAAGCAGACGTAGCACCTGATGGTTAGTGATTGCCGCCACCCATAGACACCCCCAACACCAGTAGAATCAGAAGGGTGCTGCTAAACTTTTAGCAAAGCAAAGTAAACAAAATTCAAATCAGTAACCCGAATGGAACTACGATGCCGCACACAGACTGACTGACACATCCAACTTACGGCAACCCGTTAAAAATCATCAACATAGCAGCTCTTATTATTAAAAAAAAACAATAACGGTGACTCCACTGCTCTAAAGAATAAAGTCCGATATGCAATACGTTTAATATAGGAGATCGAACTTTGTTCTTCGGAGTAAGCGTCCTGTATTTTTAAAAACTCTTGGCCACATGACGCCCCATTGTAGAATAAGGGTTTTTGATAAAAATTGTGATTGCTATGCAAGATTTTAATTGGCTCTGTAATCTAGCTGAGTTGCAACTGGACCGAAATGTTTTTTGTAAAGTTTTCAGTGTTTTGAACAACCGCCTTGTTTGTTTAAAATCGGATTCAGGCTATGCTAACTAACCCTGGTTGTAACAAACTCTCTTAATAGTTAATTTATAATATTAATAATAATTTAGACCAAGTTTTGTAATGGGACGCCGTCCTGTGGATATCGCTGGAGGAACGAAGTCGCCAAGGACTTAAAGCACTAAACGTGCATGATTGGGCGGAATTGGCACAAGATGACAGGACCGAACAAAATGGCGAACTTTGACGTCTGAGGCCAACTTTGGATCGAAGAGCCAGCTTACTAAGTAAGTAGATAAGTTTTGTAATAATTGGGACATTGGCACTAACATTAGTAGTTTTGTTACAGGATTACTACCACGTACCTAAATTATTTTTAAGTATTGTTTTTTCGGGTTTTTTTTTGTCAATCCGAAGTTAGTAAGATAGCGGTCTTTTAATTGTGTGTTTACTACCACGATTTTATTTCAAATCTGAGTATTAGAAAGTTAAAAGTATCAGCCTATATACTAGACGTCCATCATAGAAATCAAGTCATCGCTACTATGATGGGATTAGGCTCAATCACCACGCTTGCCTAATGCGGATTGGAGATCGCAAACCCGAGCTATGTTCGAAAAATTCGAAATAAGTATTTTTGTTCTAAATATTTTTTTTAAATAAATGTATTATTATTTTAACTTAGCTACTTTTTTTTTCTTTTTGTTTCAATTTAAGTCCATACAGAACGTTTATGAATGTCATAATATTATGTAAGCTACCCCTCGGAAAGTCGATTACTACCGAGAAAAACCAGCAGAAACCTAAAACTAATTATTTAGAAGGTAATTGATTATTGTTTATCTATGCTAACTGATTAAGGCCTAAAGTAAAAAAAATATTTAACGAATCTCAAAGTAAACCATGCGCATGTAAGAAAACAAACTTAATAAATGCCTTAATTTATTAAGGGCACACATTTCACTCTGTGAACGCCTGGCAGAAATGTCGCCAGAGACCCTTTGAGCCCAAATTCTTTAGATTTATTTCTGGGAAGCGTTTGAGAGGTACAAAAGGCCTCATACAATGGACACGCCGGGGGCGAACTGCAGCGATAGATGGTTTGTATGGGAGAAACGATAAGTTTAATGTAGGTCAATAAGAATAACCTCAGTTAAAATGGAAAGTAAGATTTGGCGAGTTTTTACTTTTTGTATTTATTCAATTTTGCTGATGGTGGCTGTCCAGAATAAGGATAGAGGTTTTTCAGAAGAGCAGACGGATCACCTAATGGTAAACAATTGTTGCCGCCCCTAGATACCAGCAACACAGTGGCGTCACAAGTTTAGTGCGCTGCTAACCCCCTTTCCCTCTGATTGGGCCTCCGGTACCCACACTAACTCGAACACAGCGCAGGTGCTGATTTACGCCGGTCACTCCTGTGGTATCACTCCGGTCAATTCACACCGATTTAAAATGGTGGGACTCTGAGCGACGGCAATCGTTTACCATCAGGTAATCCGTCTGCTCACCTGCCATCTTTCACATTTAAAATAAATAAAATGAGGGTGGGTCACTACTACTTAAGAATAACTTTTGAAATTATAAATCCTACGTCCGTATACTGCCGTAATATTAATAAATAATAATAAATTCACACAACAACTCATACATTGACCTGACTCCGTATAAAGTAGCTTAAGCACTTGTGTTACAGATATCAGACAACAGAGGATCACAAATATACTACTTAAATACATAATAAATTATCAACAACCCAGCACACTGAACAAACACAAGTGTTTCATGCACACAAATGTTTGTCCAGGTAGGGGATCGAATCCACGACCTTTGGCGCATGAGGCAGGACCACTAACCAATGCCTCCATCCGGCCAGTCAAATTTAGGTTAAAATGTGCTATTGCTAAAGGTGTTTCGTAGATCTTTGGGACTAGAGCAGGGCCGAGCCCTATGAACCCTTCGGCGACGCCCTCCTGCGTTCCCTCCACGTGGAATTATTCAAATTACACGCATGCCACCTTATGATACCTTGCTTGCACAGCATGGGGAAAAGTTATTGCACGCCAATGCAATATAATATATTATGCATATTATATTGCATATAACAGAACATAATAATATCATGTTCTATTACTACTATCCAATGACATTTCACCTACAATGGACATAGCGCGCCATACAATAAACCAAGCGCGAAGATGGCACATGCTCCAAATTTCACCTTATTATGCTTCAACTGATCTGTGTATACACTGCTGTTTATTTAGTGTGCTTACGCTCCGTTTAAGCACAATTTTCAAGTTCCGTTCAAAGGCGCAGATGCGAAGTCCGTTGTAGGTGGAATGTCATTGCTACTATTTGTCAAAAGACATGTCTCATAACTGGCCATATTGTACTCTATTTTAAAAGATCAAGAAAAAACTGCTAGTTTGGGAAAAAGTACTTACAATAGATACGTTTTACATGTAAATGTGTATTATAATAATAGTCGATTGTACACTGTTTACTGCCTTCGCCGCACCACTGCCTTGTCTGCATGACCCAAAAATTAATGGTGGAGAATCTCCCTGGACAATTACGAGTATAATAAATAGTACGCCTATTGTATAATTTTTTTGTGCGAATAAAGTTTAATATTAAGCTCAATTAATACAGTTTAATCATTTTTTTTTTCTTTTGAGGCACAGAAAAGAATCCCGTTATAAAGCTACCGACTGTACTAGTGGACAAAGTTAGCAGTTTGCTATAGTTTTAAAAGTATGATTGTAGAAACTAAGGAAGTTGGCTGTACAAATAACGCAGTTTAGTAGGAATCATTGATTTATACAATACTCGTGTATGAGCTTGCGCCAGGGGAATAAGTGGGTTTAACTTTTGGTGCAATAAAACTGGACTCAAATTTTTCGAACATTTTTTTTATGTGATAGGTAGCAGACGAGCAGGCGGATCACCTGATGGTAAGCAATTGCCGCCGCTCATGGACACTTGCAACACCAGTGGAGTTACAAGTGCGCTGCCAACCTTTTATCCCCTTCCCCCCGGGTGGGCCTCCGGTACCCTCACTCAGTCGGCGAAACACAGCACAGGGGCTGCTTCACGCCGGTTTTCTGTGAGGCAGTGGTATCACTACGGTTGAGCCGGCCCATTCATGCCGAAGCGTGACTCTCCCACAGTTTCAGAACATAGCTCGGGTTTGTGATCACCAATCCGCATTAGGCAAACGTGGTGATTAAGCCTATTCCCATCATAGTGATGACTTGATTTCTATGATGGAGGCCTTTGCCCTGTAGTGGGACAGTATACTTTACCTATACTTTACTTTTCTTTTTTAGTAAGAATCATTTATTTATATAATTAATCGTGTATGATCGTGGGAAATAGATAAAAATGGTCACTTTTAACAATAGTGTGGTTGTTATACACTAAAGATAATTTCATCTTACCTGTACAAAATCATAAATAAATTAAATAATTAATTTAAATAGTTGTTGTTAATTCCATTGTTTTAAATTAACAACAATTATTTAAATATACATTGGCGTCGCTCCTGTTCCCGGTGCACAACCTTAACAGAAAAAAGTAAGATTCTAATTTTGGTTTTATACTGGTATTCCAGCCGTCGGCCAAAACAAACTTGTTTACTTAGGAAACCAAATGGGCCCGCCTGAATAAGTCCAGACTAATAAAATAAAATCAACTTTTTAGTCCGACCAAGACTATCGACATCGGCGAACTTAGCAAATATTTTATGAAAATTCTGCCGTAGATTTTCTCATTACACGGAGGAAATGTGAAAGTCGGTAACGAACAGCGACCGTGGCGCCGGGCGGTGGAATCCAGAAACTCGTCCAATTAGACCGGGCATGCGACGCCGGGTTGGCACTAGTATAGCCACACAGTTTAAATAAAAAAAATCACACAACGTCTCTTATATTGACCTGACACCTTTTTTTTGCCGAGTACTACAACTTGGCCTGCCGTCACTTCGATGAATTCGGGAGATTAGTTTTAAACCAAGCCAATAGATGGCGCTGTACTTACTCGTAGATACATTACATTGCAAAAGTGTTTCGGATTAGTTACATCGCGTCCTAGGGAATTTAGCTCATTTTTTTGATTAGGTAGAGTGAGAGTATTTTAAACGTTCGGTTAAATAAATATAATCTGCTAGTGGCCCGCCCTCACTTCGTTTCGGGACATTAATTTCCCATGCAACCAATAGATGGCGCTCGGTGTCGATTACATCGCACATGTGTTTTGCTTTTTCGGTTTACCTATAAGCCTTGTCGTTGTCTATAGAATTTACCTCTTTATAAATAGTATAGGTAAGCTCCGAGCTATCGGGAAATATTTTAGGAGTTCGTATATTTACACTTATTACTGGTATGGCGGGAGTCTACAGGCGACGGTAATCACTTACCATTAGGTGATCCGTCTGCTCGTCTGCCACCTATAAAAAAATTTTTTTTTTTCTTTTGAAGCACAGAAAAGGATCCCGTTATAAAGCTACCGACTGTACTAGTGGACAAAGTTAGCAGTTTGCTATAGTTTTAAAAGTATGATTGTAGAAACTAAGGAAGTTGGTTGTACAAATAACGCAGTTTAGTAGGAATCATTGATTTATACAATACTCGTGTATGAGCTTGCGCCAGGGGAATAGGAATTGGTTTAACTTTTGGTGCAATAAAACTGAACTCAAATTTTTCGAACATTTTTTTTTATGTGATAGGTAGCAGACGAGCAGGCGGATCACCTGATGGTAAGCAATTGCCGCCGCTCATGGACACTTGCAACACCAGTGGAGTTACAAGTGCGCTGCCAACCTTTTATCCCCTTCCCCCCGGGTGGGCCTCCGGTACCTCAGTCGGCGAAACACAGCACAAGGGCTGCTTCACGCCGGTTTTCTGTGAGGCAGTGGTATCACTCCGGTCGAGCCGGCCCATTCATGCCGAAGCGTGACTCTCCCACAGTTTCAGAACATAGCTCGGGCTGGTGATCACCAATCCGCATTAGGCAAACGTGGTGATTAAGCCTATTCCCATCATAGTAATGACTTGATTTCTATGATGGAGGCCTTTGCCCTGTAGTGGGACAGTATACTTTACCTATACTTTACTTTTTTTTTTAGTAAGAATCATTTATTTGGACGACCCGTTTAGCGCAATGGTTTGAGCGCCTGTTGAGACGGTTTGATTCCCGCACCGACACAAATGTTTGTTGATGAAACAGATATTGTGTTGAGTCTGGGTGTTTGTAGTTCCTTCGTTGTTTCTGGTTTCCATAGCACAAGGGAAAACCTTAGTTTGGGACCAGGACAATGTAAGTGATATTGTCTCAATTTATTTATTTATTTATATAATTAATCGTGTATGATCGTGGGAAATAGATAAAAATGGTCACTTTTAACAATAGTGTGGTTGTTATACACTAATGATAATTTCATGTGTGTACAAAAATCATAAATATCATACTTGAGTACACTCCAGAGAGTTTCATTGTTTAAATTACAATTATTTAAAATACATTGGAGTCGCTACTCTGCACGATGCACAACCTTAACAGAAAAAAGTAAGATTCTAATTTTGGTTTTATACTGGTATTCCAGCCGTCGGCCAAAACAAACTTGTTTACTTAGGAAACCAAATGGGCCCGCCTGAATAAGTCCAGACTAATAAAATAAAATCAACTTTTTAGTCCGACCAAGACTATCGACATCGGCGAACTTAGCAAATATTTTATGAAAATTCTGCCGTAGATTTTCTCATTACACGGAGGAAATGTGAAAGTCGGTAACGAACAGCGACCGTGGCGCCGGGCGGTGGAATCCAGAAACTCGTCCAATTAGACCGGGCATGCGACGCCGGGTTTGGCACTAGTATAGCCACACGGTAGTGGGAAAATATTGGAAGCCACTGTTCATAATACCAATGTAGTTTTTTTTTCTTATGTGATAGGTGGCAAACGAACGGACGGATCACCTGATGGTAAGCGATTGCCGCCGCCCATTAGACACCTGCAACACCAGTAGGGTTACAAATCCGCTGCCAACCTTTAATCCTTTCCCTTATTCTCGACGAAACACAGCGCAGGCGCTGCTTCACTCCGGCCTTCTGTGAGGCTGTGGTATCACTCCGGCCAAGCCATTCATGCCAAAGTGTCTCTCCCACGGAAAACCCATGCCCCATGTTAAGCTTAATTATAGCTGGAGGCACGAAAGTAGGTATAGCGATGACCTTTATCAAAATTGGTTTCTGCGCTCTCTCTCCCTCTCTCTCAAGGTCATAACTACAATTTCTTGCCTCGGACTATACCTATGCATACTCATAATTTCACTGTTGTATTTTTATTTTCTCCAGTTTCCTATGTATAAATGTTTTTAAAGA
Organism: Cnaphalocrocis medinalis; assembly: GCA_014851415.1. Classification (NCBI taxonomy): domain Eukaryota; kingdom Metazoa; phylum Arthropoda; class Insecta; order Lepidoptera; family Crambidae; genus Cnaphalocrocis; species Cnaphalocrocis medinalis. Next base: position 7,719,159 of record CM026288.1, read on the forward strand.
GACAAACCGCGTGTCCATCCTAGACCTCATCGTCACTTTCCATCAAGTGCGATTGTGAGCAAGCATTGGATTGGTAGTTTAATTTAAAAAAAGCCTTAAGCCGATAGTCTCGTAGATTCCTAAAGAGCTATAAACTCATAGAGTCCCCACAATAATGTCGCAATGTATCCAGCAATGAAGCGGTATTTTGAAAACTATTCAAACAAGCGATCCGATTGGCTCGATCCGTTTCCGATGGAATCCGTGGATACCAGCGGAAGACTGTGTCTGTATTTTAGGTATTGTTAGTATTCTAGTGGAGCAGTGTTCAAAAAAACTATGGGTTCGAAATAAGATACCAGAAGATATCGTGATTTTCGATTTGAAAAAATGCTGTGGGTGCGATCCCAACCCTGGACAAACATTAGTGTGATGAACACTTGTGTTTGTTCAGTGTCTGGGTGTAAAATTATGTATTTAAGTATTATATTTGTAGTTCCTTTGTTGTCTGATATCCGTAACACAAGTGCTTAAGCTTAAGTATCTAGTAGTTAATAGTACGGAGTCAGGTCAATGTATACCTAAGATGTGTTGTGTTGTGTGAATTAAGGTAATGAACATTAAGGTTAAATGACGTCTCTGAGTACAGCAGTAAAGGACCTTCAAGAGAAAAGTGAACTCCTTTCTGAAGACCGGCAACGCATTAGCTACCCCTCCCATGTCACCCAACCCGAAACAAGACAGCGATTTCATTTGCATAAAATTTTTGCTAACTCCATTTTTCTCCGCTTTTGAGTTTAGTACAATAGCGGCATTATATCTTGTGTGGGTAGATAGGCAGAAAAAGTCTGTCACATTAAACCCTAAAACACATTTGGATATGGCACAAAAACGGCGCGAGTGACAAAACTGACTGACTCAATTAATCGCGCGAGGTCCAAACGACCTCACGAACGGCCCCTAACATAATCCGCCGCGAAAAGAGGTGTCGGGCTCAACCAATGAGGCTGGACGGCAGAGTGAGGAGATGAGCGGTTTTGAACTTTGATGTAGATACGTATTGTTGCGGGTTAATTTAGGATTTGATCCGAATTGCTTACCTGATAGATAGATACAAGATTTATGAGTGAACATTCAGATTTTTGGAAATTCAACGAAATATTTTTCGACTCCATATACCTACAAAATGAACAAGTCATGTGACCAGCTTTGTATGAAAAGATGTTTTTTTTATCATAAAGCAAAATTAAATGTTGTTCAGTATACGTGGAAGATGACGTGGTTAAAGAAATGTAAAAATAAAATGTCAATCACAGATACATCCTGTAGATATACTTTCTTGCACAAAATTCACAACGTAATTAAACGAGACATTATTTCCTGACGGCTATATCTTAAAGACCTTCTAGAGAAGAGCGTACTCCTTCTTAAAAGGCCGCATCAGCGACCCCTCTGATCTCGCAGATGGGTCATGGCCGGTCATGGGGGCCTTCATCAGCAACCCACGCTCGTCCACTGCTGGACATAGGTCTCCCCTAATGCACGCCACCGCTCCCGATTTTCGGCCAGTCTCATCCAGCTCACTTCAGCCAGCCTTCGAATGTCGTCATCCCATCTTGTAGCAGGGCGTCCAACACTACGTTTACCGAGTCGCGGTCTCCACTCAAGGACCTTATGGCTCCAACGGTTGTCAGTTCTGTGGCTAATATGACCAACCCACTGCCACTTCAGTTTGCTAATTCGGTGGGCTATGTCGGCGACATGGGGGCCTTAGGAGTTGGAAATGCACTCGTGACTCCACTGAGGTTATAGTGGGATTCCTCGGGTGGAGGTGGCAATTCAATCAGGTTAGCTGGTTTTCCACGTAATTTTTAAGAACTAGGAAAACAATGCTTTCCGCTTCCTCTTCACTATGCCCACAGCCAAAAGAGTAGGCAAGGGATAAAACGTGCCCCTGCATACGGCCGGCTCGTATCTTTATTAAACATTTTATACCTACGGAGATAGGCCCCGTTTCAGCTCAGGGTATTAAACTTAGACGCCTTAAGGAAAATACCTAACAAGTGGGGGTCTTAAACTGTTGCATCCTTTATTCATGAGCTCAGTTTATCGATACTGTAAAATTCTGAAGGATATTAGGGTAAAATTTTCTGCTGTTGTACAAAAAAGAATGGAGTTACAAACATTTTTGTGAAAGGACGAAAGTCTATGGCAAGTAATGAAACCATTTTTATGTGATAGCTAGAGACGAGTAGACGGATCACCTCAAAGAAAGCGGTTGCCACTGCCCATATGGAGTTATAAGTGCGCTGCTAGACTTTTAACTAAATTTACCGATTAGGCTTCTCACTCACTTCGACACAACGCAGATGATGCTTCATGCGTGTTTTGTAAGGTTGTGGTATCATTCATGCCGAAGCGTGTCTCAATCAGAGTTTTTGATTGGTTAAATATATCTCGGCTATTCAAAATGAAAAACTAGTATCCAAAGATTTCTAAAATGGCTGTTTCAAGGTTCCCAGCCGTTGAGTCTAAGCTTGGTATGTCAAAAACTAAAATATCTATTTCTGAAAAATATTCAGTTACTAGGTTTTGATTTAGAACATCCGATCTGCTTGCACTCAAAGCAAACACAAGTGTTCATCGCATAAATGTTTGACCAGCCAGAGTGGGAATCGAAAACCTTTGGCAGCGATACACGAATCAGATTTTTTCCTGCTAGTGTATTAATAAATAAGGCAGAGTAGCCATGACAAATTGAGAAACAAAAGATACTTTATTTATTTCCGGCAATTACGTTTTAAATCTTTAATTTCAATGTAATTTTACTTTAATAACATTCTTCGGTGAATAAATCAATTACAGCTAACTCGCATTTTGCCAAATCAATGGCAGAATATTACTTTAACTACCTTTGACTGCGGGCGTAGAAACAATAGACATAAATAATACTTTATATGCATGCGGAGGCTTATGCAACCAGCTTCATGTATTTTGCAAAAGCCGATTAATTCACTACAATCAAAACCAATCGCTTTCGAAAATTGCTGCCACAGCAAAAACCATAATTCATATCAATTGAACTGCCCACATTTGTGGGACATCAAAGTGACATTAAACGACTCTATTGGCCTGTCATAATTGTGATATCATATGTCAAATTTAATTGACATGCAATTTATTGTGCACGGTAGAGTACAAGCCAAATTGTAATCAAATAGCACCGAACTAAAGACGGCTAAATACTCGAAAAATATTAATTTTAATACGCTGTTTCTTTCATCTACCTAAAATACATAGCAACACCAGTAATTTCACAAATGCGCTGCAAACCTTTATCCCCCTTTCCTTTGGGCCCGGGCTACCGGTACCCTTACTCACTCGACGAAACACAGCGTAGGTGTTGCTTCACACTGGTCTTCAGAGACTATGGTATCACTACGGTCGAGCCGGCCCATTCATGTCAAAGCGTGGCTCTCCCACCGCTTAAATCTGCCATCAACCAAAAAAAAAGGTAAAGCTTCGCAGTCTTAATTCATGCACAGTCGTAGTACAAGGACTTGGCATTTTTTTACCCACCTACCTATAAATAGATACGATTCAATTCAGTATTACTATAGGTTTCACAAATACTCTAGTCCATTCGTATTAGATAACGAACATGTGGTGTCGTGCTCTATTTTTTTATTATTTAATCCTCCTCTTATTTCAGGGTTTGACAGTTCGGCCGTAAAGTTTGCGTTGGATTATTTTATGTATAGAGAAGTAAAGATAATATGCCTCTTAACTTGCAAGGAAGATCTATGTGAGTTTAAACCCTTACCCTATTATTCATAAACGTTTAATAACGGCACAGTATAAAGGGAACCGTAGGACTTTTAATTTCGGCATGAATGGGCCGGCTCGAGACTTTTTTAAACTTGTTCAGTGTGTAATTTTGTATATAAAGATTATAATGATTAGAGGAATTGAAATATAATTTATTTTCGTTGTAGGTTTGTTTTTATTAGACTATAGGCCAACGCTTGACCACAATCGCACCTGATGAAAAGTGACGATGAGGTCTAGGATGACACGCGTTTGCCTAGGAAATGCCTTTTCTTTATATGTTAGGTATTTTAGAGAAAGTGGTATTTTAGGTTGGATTTGCAATTGTCTTAACAAATTTACTTGGATTTACAAAAAGTCATACAAAACATTTTTGTTCAGAGACAAGATATATTTTGCATTTTTTATTAGAACACTTATTGCGACTCTACCACCAAAATCGGAAAGTAAATTCTAACGAAAAGATCCGGCAAAAAACTTGCCAGTAAATCTATTAATTCCATTCTTTACAGGGCTCAAGAACTTCGCGAAACAAACCTCAAGATACCACTTCAGTGTATCCGTAGTGAAAACTGACGACTCATTATACGATACTGAAAAATTGGGATCTTGTTTAGTACAACGATACAGTTCCGTTGGGGTCCTGGTAGACCCCTCGTGTTCGAAGTTTGATCAGGTTATGGATTATGTTAGTATCAAATGTATAATACACAAATTTTTGTCGTTTTAATCCCGAAACCCTCATAATCATCATCATCATCAGCCCGGTAGTACCCACTGCTGAGTATAGGCCTCCCTTCCCTTTCGCCAATGTGCCCGGTCCTGAGCTGCTCGGATGTCGTCGACCCATCGCGCCACCGGACGACCTGGACTTCGTCGGCCGTTTCTCGGACACCATTCGGTCATAATCTTGCTCCACCTGCCATCACCGCGCCTAGCTAAATGTCCTGCCCGATTCCACTTTAGTTCCATCACTCTCAGTCCGACGTCCTGGACTTTAGTCCTGCGTCCCTCATAATAGGTAACACGAATAAATCATCAAAATACATATTAAAGTGCTCAAGTGTGCGCAAACACACTCCCCACTCCGTTACCCCCTTAATTCTGTCTCTTATTTGTCTTCTAAAATAATGTGACGCCCTGTGTGACACGACAGATAAGAGAGTGTTTGTGATTCCACTGGTGTTACGAGTGTATATGGGCTGCGGCTTGCTTGCCATCAGGTAATTTGTCTAATCACCTGCCAACTATCAAAACAATTCTTGTTTTTTTTTTTCAAGATACAACATAACGTCTAAAATAACCAAAAAGTCGTTCCTAAGAAATTTCAAACAAAATTGTTTACGTCATTTTTTGTTTTTCAGGCATCAATGCATATGCTGTTGGACTCTTCACATAAATGGCTAATACTAGACGAAAATGACAAAAGCAATGTTACAGCGAATATGACTGATTCAGTACCATTAAATTTCAGTATTACTGAAACAAACGGATCCACTGAAATACTAAATGTTATCCAAGAATTAAATCTAAGCGTCGACGCAGATATTGTTCTGGCTACTAAAAAAGGTAAATTTAACGTCACTAAATTTTATTTTCGACCCTAGTCCATACTAATTGGTTTTAAAACTAAAAGCCAATCGTCATTTTCATCAAATCTTCTTTAGCGGCAACACCTCTAGCGCGAATCTAGCTGTAGGTACCTACTTCATCCATCAATTTCTAACTCTATCTAGGGTTTATATCTTAGATTAAATCAAATTGATTTAATAATACCACTTTCAATTTATTGACGTTATATCACAGTCAACTACAGAATTGCTAGAAAGTCTTTTTTTATTCTTTTTTTTTTTTGACGACCCGTTTAGCGCAATGGTTTGAACGCCGGTTGAGACATAAGGGTCGCGGGTTCGATTCCCGCACCAACACAAATGTTTGTTGACGAAACAGGTATTTGTGTTGAGCCTGGGTGTTTGTAGTTCCTTCGTTGTTTCTGGTTTCCATAGTAAAGGGAAAATCTTAGTTTGGGACCAGGACAATGTATGTGATGTTGTCTCATTTTTTTTTTTTATATATTGTTTATGCCTGCCAATTTTCCTTTACTCTTCTTGTAAATACGCCATAGCAGTGGTTTGGTAATTTTTTATTAAGTTATGTTATGCTTGTCAGTTCAAATAGGCGCTGGTAATCGGGTTAACATAATGTATGTATAACTCCAACATCTACCCCTTTTTAGGAGACCATCAATACCAGCTACAAGAACTGTTCAACTTTGGCAAAATTCAAGGTGGTGAATTGAATGTGAAAGAAGCTGGATTGTGGACATCTGACACTGGTGAGTTCAAACCTCCGTACCTATATCTTCAGAAAGTTTTATCGATTATGATACAAAATTCCATTCGTCTTGAAATGATCCCAACCTGTCATTAGTAGTACAGCACTAGCTAGTACTGACTTAGAGTCTATATGTCAACGTAATCACAACATACCACGGAATTTATAACACTTATACCCAAAGCTGGAATTCAAGACCAAAAAATCTACTACAATGTTGCTACTGCAATAAAATGATCGTACCATAGTATACCCCTTTTTTCTATTTATTGGTAATTGTGATTCTATAATTTAAAAAAAATAATTTTATTAACTACAAGACACTTTAATTAATACGTAATTTTAGTTTTCAAAGATGGTATTGCGTGGTTTTGCGCTTGTAACACTTCAGGTGCAAATAACATTTGGTATCTACCCACGACATTTTAACAATGTATGGAAACTTGACAGTTTAGTCTGCGTAATAAGAAAAATAATGCCAAAAAGGTTGGCGAAACCTGAAAACGTCACTTGAAAATGACATAAGTGACAAAAAACAGATTTGACAGTGACGTTTCGATCGTAGATTTTTTGGTCTTGAATTCCAGTTTGAAGTATAAGTAGGACTGATTTTTCAATGCATGGATAACAGGTTATTCGTCTCGTCAGATATTGTTTATACTTCCCAATTAAAAAGTAGTTGTCAATCGTATCTCTCTTGCTTTAACATTGTCATTTACTTTGGTTGGTTATTAATTTAACTGACTGAAAACCACTAACTGAAGATTGATAAATCAGCCCTTTTAAATAGAGGCATCTCACCCACACATAACAAAACAGACACAAATGTTCGAATCCACAACCTTTGGTACATTGAGAGGTGGCGTCACTAACTACTAGCAAATGCGTCAACATGCTTTGTTGTAATAAACTTGTATTTTACAGGATTCAGCAATAACATAAACGAGTACAAATACTATCGAAGATGGAATTTTAATCAATGGCCAATGAGAATGATCAGCGTTGTAAGTATAAGTGTATTTCTACCAAGGTCATTTTATTTCTCAATTCGGTGTCTGATTTGAAAATCGTTTTTTAAGTAATTAAAAATCAAAAAATACTTTAATTTAGTTTTTTTTAAGTAAAAATATTTTTAGTTATTTAAAACTCCATTCCAAAAACCGGCCAAGTGCAAGACGGCTTAGCCTATGAAGAGTTCCGTTGCAGCAAGTAACATTTATTTCCATATTTGAGTTCATTGATGGAACATTTCTGGTTTAGAGCAATCTCCTTAATATTAACTAATTCGGTTAATTCTAAATCTAGTCTAAAGTCTAATTTAGTCACTTTGGTTTGGTTTCAGGTCTCCCCAGCACCAAAAATCTTCGATCCCAAAATTTAACAGACAGGAATCCTTCATTCGGAGTGGCTACTATAACAAAAACGAGTGCTACAATAATAAAAGTCATTGTTGATATCCATAATATTAGGTAAAGTAACTTCACTTTAATAGATGAGGCTGGAATATGATGCCCTTAAAACCTTGTTGGGGTCTCATACACGTCTAACTCCACCAAAATACTCTCATCATTTCAGCCGATAGACGTTCCATAACTGGACATAGGCCTCCCTCAATCTTATCCACTCAGATCGGTTCTGTACCACATCGAAGGAATTCCCGCGACCTTCACTAGATCGTCGGTCCACCTTGTGAGTGGCCTGCCACGGCTGCGGCTTTCTACCAAAATACCCTATCGGCTATAAAACACTATATAGGGCTATAGCCTTATTACGGGATATAGGGGTGTTTATAACATTCTGTCGGGTACCTACCGGTCCGTGATCTCGAGGTCCTGGTTTCAAATACTGAGTCGAGCAAAAAGTAGATAATGTTTCGTGTTTTCCGAACATAGCTGGATTTTATGATCGCCAATCCGCATTTATCAACATGTTGATTTAGCCTAATTACATCACAGTAGCGATGACTTCATTTCTATGATGGAGGCCTTTGTTCTGCAGTTGGACAGTATATAGGATGATCATCATCATCATCAGCAACCCACACTCGTCTACTGCTGGACATAGGTCTCCCCTAATGCTCGCCACCGCTCCCGATTTTCGGCCACTCTCATCCAGCCCACTCCAGCCAGCCTTCGAATGTCATCATCCCACCTAGTCGCAAGGCCTATATAGGCTGATACTTTATATTTATAAAAGACTGTCGACTTTTTCTTCTGAGTGTTTCTACTCAACTGAACACAAAAAATATAAAACAAAATTTACAAGAAGGAAGCTGTCATACGATATCAGTGAGCAGGTGACATCTTTGAAAGAGGAGGAAAAACGCGAAATAAAAACGTTATGTTAACTGGAGTGTGAAATGGCGATGTCAACCATAAAATCGTATTTTATTCTTCCTAATGAGTATTACGTTTCGTATTCGGAGTCTTTATTACGTCCTACAATCAGTACAAAAAATATTTCTTGCATATTTTACATCTGAGAGTATTTGAAACCTAATTGCTCTTATGTATTGTTTTAGATTTGTTTATTCAACAGCAGACCGATGGGTCGGTGACTACAATGTCAATAAATCAAAGGTGGGTAATTACTTCACTTTTTATAGGTGGCAGATGAACATATGGATCACCTGATGGTAAGCGATTGCCGCCGTCCACACCTGCAACACCAATAGAGTCACAAGTGCGCTGTCAACCTTAAAACCCCTTTCCCCCAATTGGGCCTCCGGAACCCTCACTCATTCGGCAAAACACAGCGCAGGCTGTTGCTTCACGCTGGGCTTCTGTGAGGCCGTGGTATCACTATGTCAACGTGTTATAATGACAATTCTATCTAATAATGTTATTTTTTCTTCAAAGGAGATCGTGGGAAGCGCGCTGTATAATAGAAAGCAAGATGTAACGCCTATCATACGCTTTCTAAGGGATGTTCACGAACATTTAGATATGGTGCATCCTCCACTCACCTCTATTGAGTGAGTTGTTTATATCACAGAAACAATAAAAACTTAGAAAGATAAGTTATCAAAAAAAATTAACACCAAAAAATACAAAAACCAAATTGCGCCGATACGCGCCATGAGATAATTTGTCGACGAGTGTCGATAAATTATTATCTTATGGCGCGCATATAAGCCCAGCTGATCATTCCATTAATTTTCTAGGACGAGATATTACTACCGCATCCCAACATACGGCGCTGGTAAATTCGAGAACCAGTTCCTCCGACCCTTGAGCACTGGAGCCTGGATGTCGGTGCTGGTGGTGATAGCTCTGTGTACCCTGGTTCTGCTGTTTGCGGCTAAGATGGAGAAGCGTCCGTCGTCGTGCCAGTATGCCATCTTCTCCGTAACTGCTTCGATCTGCCAGCAATGTATGTGCCGTAGAAAGTAGCAGTTTTTTTATCATAATATCGTTTCATTAAAATTTTAATCGTTCTGCTTTCTTATTTCAGTTTTTGACGAAAATGCTATTGGAATCAGGAGAATGTCTACAGGTAAGAAATCGCTTTTCCCGTAGCTCCAGAGTCTTTGATAATAAAAATACGGCAATTTGTTCTCACTCAGCTCGCGAGCTAACAATCCTGGTGACTGGCCTCTTTTGCGTGCTTCTCTACAACTACTACACCAGCAGCGTCGTCAGCTGGCTGCTGAACGGTCCTCCGCCCTCCATCAACTCCTTGGAGGAACTCCTGGATAGCCCACTGGAGCTGATCTTTGAGGATATTGGGTATACGCGTTCTTGGCTCCAGGTAAGATAGGTGTACGTGATTTAAGAAAAGAACCAAAGACGAGCTTTAATTTCATTATTAAAATTCAGAAGACATTAAATCTTCTAAAGAGAGCAAATCATACACTGTAAATCATACACTTTTCATAGGCAGAAAGTGTTCCCTATTTTAATTAGTAAATCTGCATTTAACTGCCAAACTCAGAGACATCATTTAATCTTAATGTTGATTATGTTAATTGTGGAAAGTCTTTATTATTCTTACAAATAGGGGTCAATATAATATAATTATTTGACGTCTCGGGATCGGGAGTGCGGCAGTAAATGAAAACTTTGTGAATAATACAAACATACAGTTTAATGAAATTCATGTTATTGCTTAAAGATATCATTGTACTCGTACTTATATCGTAGACACCCACTTATTACTATACAAAGAGGAACGCAAGAATAGAAGATGAGTTGAGAAAGAAGAAAGTGTTTAATAAGAAGAAGGATGATCCACTTCTGCTGTCTGTCGAAGATGGAATAAAAATGGTCAAAGCTGGAGGTATGTCGAAATATGAGTATTTGAATACTTATTTTTGTGTGCCTGGCAAAACTATCATGGTTATCAAACCATAATTATCTGTGAAATTTAAGACAAGAAGATAGAGGGCACTCTAATCCTAACAAAATACGTTTGATTGTGGGAGAGTCACGCTTTAGTATACAGGACGGTCATGCCACATAGAGGGAAAGTATCTTTTTACTGAGAGAACACATTAACTATTTTAAATTCTATAAAAAAATTAACTGCATTCATAGATTTATAAATAACCAGACCAACTAGCTCATGATAATCTGCAGAACTTTCAAGGTCTTTCTACCCTCATTCCTCAGGTTTTGCATACCACACTGAAGTGGACAGTGCAAACAGACTGATATCAAGGACGTTCACCCAAAGTGAACTCTGCGAGCTGGGTTCTCTCAACTCCATGGAGAAGACGCTGCTGTACCCAGGATTGCAGAAGAACAGTCCGTATAAGGAGTTCTTTATTTGGAGGTATTAACTAAACTTGTTATGTCAATATTCTTAACTTTGATTTTTAATGGGAGAGCCATGCTTCGGCATGAACCTCATGGCCTCACAGAAGTCCGTCGTGAAGCAACGCCCGCGCTGTGTGTCTGTGTGTTTAGTTGAATAAGTAGGGTACCAGACTGCGGAGTCCCAATTGGGGGAAAAGGGGGTTATAGGTGGCCAACGCACTCGTGACTCTACTAGCGTTGCAGGTGTCTATGGGCAGTGGCAATCACTTATCATCAGGTGGTCCATCTGCGCGTTTGCCATCTATCATATTAAAAAAAATTAAGAGAGCTCTCGAACTCCATATCATCAATCTTCATGTCATTTCCACTTACTGCGACTGTCGTCGTAAAGCACCGCCTGCGCAGTGTTTTTTATGACACAAGAAGGCAAACAAGTAAGCAGGTCACCTGATCTTCTTCACGTGTCGATGTCATCAAGAGATTAAATTTCCCAGCCCAATACTCCGCCACAACGACTGCGCTGTCGGTAGGCTGCAGGAGTTCACCGTATGTGCAGCTGTCTGGGCCTAAAGGGCAAGCTAGGAGATGAGCCATGGTTTGAGTGTCGGCGGCCGCACTCGCACACATTACTTGATGCGTCCGCGAATCCCCATTTACTCAGGTTATCCCTACAGCAGCCGAACCGAGCGCGCAGCATGTTTAGCTGATAGTAAGTGATCACCGCCGCCTGGACATCAGGTCCACCAGAATATCAACTTTTTTTTTATATATAATACGTAGCAGACGAGCAGGCGGATCACCTGATGGTAAGCAATTGCCAACGCCAGTGGGGTCACAAGTGCGTTGCCAACCTATTTCCCCCCGGTGGGCCTCCGGTACCCTCAATCACTCGGCGAAACACAGCACAGGAGTTGCTTCACGCCGGTTTTCTGTGAGGCAGTGGTATCACTCCGGTCGAGCCGACCCATTCATGCCGAAGCGTGGCTCTCCCACAATTAAACTCAACTAATATAAAGTTATTATCAGCTAACAGTACCTAAAGTAAAAATCCTTTTTCCAGTCTCACCCGCCTCCTGGAACGTGGTATAATCCGCTGCATCCAGCTGCGAACGGTCTCCCCCACAGTGAGGTGTGAAGGGAGCTCCCCAAGAGCGCTGGCGTTGGGCGGGGCCGCCCCAGCCTTCTTACTGCTTGCTGGTGGATACTTACTGGCTACTATCATAATGTTGGTAGAAAGGTGGGTTCCTAAAAGTCTTCAGAAAATAATATTACACTACATCACATACATTGATCTGACTCTGAGATAGGTAGCTGTAGCACCTGTGTTACAGATATCAGAACCAACAGTGGGATTACAAATATATACATTATAATACTTTTCTTTTGTAAATACATACTTATAATACATAAAAAACACCCAGACCAATACAAACAGACATAATCATGCACACAAATGTTTGTACTGTGGGGGGATCGAACCCGCAACCCTTGGCCCAGATGCAGCATTCACTACCACTGAACCAACCGGGTCGTCAAATTCAGAAAATTTTGCGTGGGAGAGCCACGCTTCGGCATGAATGGGCCAGCTTGACCGGGGTGATAAGACCGGCGTGAACCAGCGCCTGCGCTGTCTTTCGTCGAGTGAATGGGGGCACTCACCGGAGCCCAATTGGGGGGAAAGGGGTTAGCAGCGCACTTGTGAGTCTAATGGTGTTGCAGGTCTAAAATTTTGCGTGGGAGAGCATTGCTTCGGCATGAATGGGCCGGCTTGACCGGGGTGATAAGACCGGCGTGAAGCAGCGCCTGCGCTGTCTTTCGTCGAGTGAATGGGGGCACTCACCGGAGCCCAATTGGGGGGAAGGGGGTTAAAGGTTAGCAGCGCACTTGTGAGTCTACTGGTGTTGCAGGTGTCTATGGGCGGCGGCAATCGCTTACCATCAGGTGATCCGTCTGCTCGTCTGCCCCCTATCCGATAAAAAAAACCGAGTGCGCAGCCTGTTTAGCTGATAGTAAGTGATCACCGCCGCCTGGACATCAGCTCCACCAGAATATCAATTAATATAAAGTTATTATCAACTAACAGTATCTACATAAAGTAAACACCCTTGTTCCAGTCTCACCCGCCTCCTGGAACGTGGTATAATCCGCTGCATCCAGCTGCGAACGGTCTCCCCCACAGTGAGGTGTGAAGGGAGCTCCCCAAGAGCGCTGGCGTTGGGCGGGGCCGCCCCAGCCTTCTTACTGCTTGCTGGTGGATACTTACTGGCTACTATCATAATGTTGGTGGAGAGGTGGGTTTCTAAAAGTCTTCAGAAAATTATGCGTGGGAGAGCCACGCTTCGGCATGAATGGGCCGGCTTGACCGGGGTGATAAGACCGGCGTGAAGCAGCGCCTGCGCTGTCTTTCGTCGAGTGAGTGGGGGCACTCACCGGAGCCCAATTGGGGGGAAGGGGGTTAAAGGTTAGCAGCGCACTTGTGAGTCTACTGGTGTTGCAGGTGTCTATGGGCGGCGGCAATCGCTTACCATCAGGTGATCCGTCTGCTCGTCTGCCCCCTATCCGATAAAAAAAACCGAGTGCGCAGCCTGTTTAGCTGATAGTAAGTGATCACCGCGCCTCTAGACATCAGCTACACCAGAATATCAATTAATATAAAAGTTATTATCAACTAACAGTATCTACATAAAGTAAACACCCTTGTTCCAGTCTCACCCGCCTCCTGGAACGTGGTATAATCCGCTGCATCCAGCTGCGAACGGTCTCCCCCACAGTGAGGTGTGAAGGGAGCTCCCCAAGAGCGCTGGCGTTGGGCGGGGCCGCCCCAGCCTTCTTACTGCTTGCTGGTGGATACTTACTGGCTACTATCATAATGTTGGTGGAGAGGTGGGTTTCTAAAAGTCTTCAGAAAATTATGCGTGGGAGAGCCACGCTTCGGCATGAATGGGCCGGCTTGACCGGGGTGATAAGACCGGCGTGAAGCAGCGCCTGCGCTGTCTTTCGTCGAGTGAGTGGGGGCACTCACCGGAGCCCAATTGGGGGGAAGGGGGTTAAAGGTAAGCAGCGCACTTGTGAGTCTACTGGTGTTGCAGGTGTCTATGGGCGGCGGCAATCGCTTACCATCAGGCGATCTAGCGAGGCGTTCGGTTTGCTACTTCAAGATAAATTATACCCTAAAAATATGTAGCATACGTTTTAAAGCTGTATGGGTAAAAGTACAATCAAATAAGCTATTTATTAAAATCGGTTTCAAAGATTTTGAGATCCGAACAAACAGACAGTCAAAATTTTTTTTTTTAGTCGCTCAAAGTAATTTGAGATAAATAATATTCAATTTACAGACCGTTTCTTAATTATATTATCTAAATAAGATTTTAATTTTTTTTTTCAGAGTGATTTGGCAGTATCGAGAAGAGTCTAAAATATTCTTCAAAAAGATGAAGGCGAAGAAATTTAAACAGTAGCAATATTTGACCAAAGTAGAGTTCTAGACTGCCTTTGTATCCAATTACCAGTAATTAAAGTTACGCATTTCACGTGCTACAATAAAAGTATTTGCACCTTATGAAGTAGGCAATAAAGAATAGAATCGAACATCTTTTCAATCATTCACAGCCTTTGATCATCCAATACAGAATGGTATCTCCCGTTAATTCGAGGTTAAACGCCAAGCAGTAAGTGAATTACAACTTTTTTATACGATAGGTGGCAGATGAGCAGACGCTTAAAAATTAACGAATCATTATTTATAATAATTAATTAATTAATACATATTTTATAAGTGCTTAAAAATTTACGTCTCGTTCATATCCGTCTATAATAACAACTAATTATTTTGTTTTCATTAAAGTTTTTAACTACCTATAATAAAAACCAAACTATTTTCAATGGAGTTGGCTTCTAGTTTACGTTCTGTTAGCCATTTTGTTTTTTTTTTTTACAAATGGTGGCGTAATCTTCAAAAATCGTTAAAAATAAATAAGGTTTTACATTTAAATATTTTCGATCTACCGAATCTAAATGGTGGATAAAGAGTGAGCCAGTGTCCATTAAAAAAAACCAAACCCGTTTAGTGCACCAACAAAAAGCACTCAGTACCCAGTTGAAAATTGGAATTTGTTTTTAGATCAGAATTTTTAAATGATTTCCATGAACATGTTTTAAAAATGTAGGTACCTATCATAGAAACATGCCATAAAACGTTAAACTTCTTAATTTCCGTTAAAAACAGCCAATATTGGCCGGAAAAACACCGTCCCTAACAGGACCCCAATATTGTTTTCCGCGCCATTCCCCCAATCTGCTTTAAAACGTACCGTATCAAATCGGCTCGGTTTTTATACAAAAACATATACTATGTTGAACTGACGGTCGCTTTCAATCAGACCCCTGGCAGCTTGCCCCGGATTACTATGCTACCTATTAAAATAAATCTGGATTTAACAAGTCAACACGATGATGACTTGTTCAGGCATAGGCTATTGCGTAAGGTCGGATTTTCTCCGCCCTATATTTTCGGTGACGTATTTTTCGGATCGAATAAACAGAATATGTAAGCACAACTTTTTTTTTATGTTCACCAAAATATGGTTTTTATCAATAAGTTCATAAGATGCGAACGAGAAGAGCGATATTCACCATGTCTTTTTTTAAACCAAAATCACGAGAATTGGGGGCCTGATGATACAGTCAGCCACACATCAGGTTACCACAATCTGTCAAATTTCCTCAATTGATATTTAACCTAATGGGTATGGCAGTAAGATGAGATTCGATTGAAAAGTTTGACACTTTTGTATACTTGACGTGTGGCTGTACGTACTAACGTAATATCTGCGAAATCAGAAAGACGCTAATGAGGTGCCGGTTTTTTTAGGAAGGAGTGTTTTGAAGGTATCTAAGTCGTAGCTGTCGGGAAATACTGCTGCAGCCCAAGTATATAAAACTAAGTTCACCTTGTTGTCCGTCCGTCTCTCCGTGTGTGTATCAAGAAAACCCTTCATTTCAGAAACGCTTGATTATCGACTTAAAATAATACAGGTACTGAAATCACCTGAAGTTATGAAAATACCTGCAAGTTCACGATTATATATGTATCAAATCGTACGATTTTTGTACGGATTTTTTAGTAAAAGGGGCCATAAATATTATGTGAGCCCGTGGTATCAATTCAGCTCCAGCCCATTCATACCATAGCATGGCTCTTCCACAACCAAATCTATACACCCATATATCTTGGCTAGAGACAACGCGCCGACTTTAAAATAACATTAACTTATACTACCCAACTTAATTATATCCGCTTCCGGGAACAAAATATGTTCCGGTAGATTTTAAGCTTCCTTATCTCAACGTAGTTAGGTTCACAATCGCATACAAGTTTGAGGGGCGACCCTTACTCTCGATGTAATTAATTTCGGCCGAAGCAAAGTTGTTAATTGTTAGGCGACGACAGTAAGTATTAAACGATGAGTTGCTGTTAGTAGGATAGGCCTGGAATTTTCTGAGCGTGGAGTGCAATTTATTTTTGTGATAAGTAGCAGATGAGCAGACGAACCTGGAGACCTATTTTTGAATTTTCGCTTCGTCCGAACAAAACTACTCGTTATGCAAGTCACGTCGTCTCGTAAGTCGCATGATTCGAAATTTCCCCTATTTTTGAAATCACTCGCTTAGGGTATTGCCAAGCTTGTCAAAGTATAGTTTTAACTCGTTTCACGTTGACGTAAATGCGTCCACTCGCCTCACGGAAACGAGTGGTTTACACCACTCGTTGCAAAACGCTCGTTTTCGAATGATTCAAAAATGCGGATGACAAAAATCATGCGAGTCACACATTTTTTAGTGACACGATCTCCTGATGGAAAGCGATCGCCACTGCCTACAGACATCCGTCATAGATTTTACTGTGAAAGACACACGCTTCGGCATGGATGGGCTCGAACGGAGTGACACCACAGCCTCACAGAATACCGGCGTGAAGCAGCGGCTGCGCTGTGCTTCGTCGAGTGAGTGAGGGTACAGTCGAGTTCAAAAATATGTATACACTTTAGGACCTTGTCACAATACATATTTATAAGAAAGTGGAAGTCGTTTTCTTATACATATGTACTGTGACAAGGTCCTAAAGTGTATACATATTTTTGAACTCGACTGTACAAGGTCCAATTGGGAGAAAGGGCGTTAAAGGTAGGGAGCGCACTTGTGACTCTATTGGTGTTGCAGGTGTCTATGGGCGGCGGCAACCGCTTACCATCAGGTGATTCGTCTGCTCATCTGCCACCTATCGCATAAAAAAACCGCAACACCTGAGGAGTCACTTGGTGCCAACATTATAACCCCTGATTGAGCCTCAGTCACTCCGTGAACATTTTACATCCCTTTAACCACGTGTTCTACCAACCGTTCAGAACAAAATTTGTTCTATGACTTTTGAAAATTCACATAAAAAATTTTCATCTTTCCATACAAAGTCGGTCACGTGACTTGGTCATTTTGTATGGGGAATCGATAATTTTTTCGAAGAATTTGGAAAAGTTGTTGAACAAATGTTGTTCAGAATGGTTGATAGAACACGTGGTTAAAGGGATGTAAATGTTCACAGATACACCCTGTATATGTATCAACAAATCGTAAGATTTTTGTACGGATTTTTAGTAAAAGGGGCCATAAATATTATGTGAGCCCGTGGTATCAATTCAGCTCCAGCCCATTCATACCATAGCATGGCTCTTCCACAACCAATCTATCCACCCATATATCCTTGGCTAGAGACAACGCGCCTGACTTTAAAATAACATTAATCTTATACTACCCAACTTAATTATATCCGCTTCCGGGAACAAAATATGTTCCGGTAGATCTTTAAGCTTCCTTATCTCAACGGAGTTGGGTTCACAATCGCATACAAGTTTAAGGGGCGACCCTTACTCTCGATGTATTAAATTTCGGCCGAAGCAAAGTTGTTAATTGTTAGGCGACGACAGTAAGTATTAAACGATGAGTTGCTGTAAGTAGGATACTTACTTACTCCACTGGCTCAGCGACCCGAAACGAGTCTTCGCCTCCGAAACAAGAGAACGCCACTTCGGTCGATCCTGTACCAGTTGTTGCCAGTCCTTGGCCTGAAGTTCTCGCAGATCACTCTCGACGACGTCTTTCCAGCGATACCTAGGCCGGCCTACCGGGCGTCGGCCTATCGGTCGGCTTTGGTATGCTTTCTTCACGAGACGATCCTCGTACGACGGTTAGTAGGATAGGCCTGGAATTTTCTGAGCGTGGAGTGCAATTTATTTTTGTGATAAGTAGCAGATGAGCAGACGAACCTGGAGACCTATTTTTGAATTTTCGCTTCGTCCGAACAAAACTACTCGTTATGCAAGTCACGTCGTCTCGTAAGTCGCATGATTCGAAATTTCCCCTATTTTTGAAATCACTCGCTTAGGGTATTGCCAAGCTGGTTTTCACGTTGACGTAAATGCGTCCACTCGCCTCACGGAAACGAGTGGTTTACACCACTCGTTGCAAAACGCTCGTTTTCGAATGATTCAAAAATGCGGATGTCAAAAATCATGCGAGTCACACATTTTTTAGTGACACGATCTCCTGATGGAAAGCGATCGCCACTGCCTACAGACATCCGTCATAGATTTAACTGTGAAAGAGCCACACTTCGGCATGGATGGGCTCGAACGGAGTGACACCACAGCCTCACAGAATACCGGCGTAAAGCAGCGGCTGCGCTGTGCTTCGAGTGAGTGAGGGTACAGTCGAGTTCAAAAATATGTATACACTTTAGGACCTCACAATACATGTTTATAAGAAAGTGGAAGTCGTTTTCTTATACATATGTACTGTGACAAGGTCCTAAAGTGTATACATATTTTTGAACTCGACTGTACAAGGTCCAATTGGGATAAAGGGCGTTAAAGGTAGGGAGCGCACTTGTGACTCTATTGGTGCTTGCAGGTGTCTATGGGCGGCGGCAACCGCTTACCATCAGGTGATTCGTCTGCTCATCTGCCACCTATCGCATAAAAAAACCGCAACACCTGAGGAGTCACTTGGTCCCATTAGGTTATAACCCCTGATTGAGCCTCAGTCACTCCGTGAAATACACCTTTGCTTCACGCCGGTTTCCCAAAGTGGTATCACTCCGGACGAGCCGGTCCATCCATTCAAAAGCATGGCTCTCCCACGATCGTTTGCGTTGTTTGTATCAATGTGTAATCTTTCTTTATAAACTAACTTAGTGGCCCGTCCTCACTTCGCTTCGGGACTGTAATTCAGAAATGAACCAATAGATGGCTGCTGTGCTCAGTTACATCGCGCAAGCGTTTCGTGTTTTCGGTTTACCTATAAGCCTTGTCGTTGTCTATAGAAGTTATCTCTTTATAAATAGTATAGATAGACAAATCTCATTTCTTCATAGGGTGTAACTCCGGGTTGCGTCCACACCGGTCTCCACCGGTCTTTGGACGCAAACGGGAATTACCCGAAGACAAATAAACAATACAATTCTCTCGTAACACCGTATTCAGTAAATGGGTTAAATTATCGAAGCAACTGGCTCCTCACAAGACCTGAAATCAAATGCTCATTGCTATTCAAACCTGCCGGGTGCTCTTCCATTCAAATCACAACGGCAATTAGGGCAAGCTAGAGCAACCAGCCGTATTGGGCTAAATGGGAATTTCTAGGGAGAGGGGTGGTCAAATGGGGGCGCGTGTGTATAATCCGCTAGATGGTGTACCGTTAGACGCATAAAGATAAGTAATTGTCCGATCAAAAATTCACTAAAATGACGTCACTGTCAGAGGAATGGTAAAGGACGACCCGTTTGGTTCAGTGGTAGGTAATGAATGCTGCGTCTGGGCCAAGGGTTGCGGGTTCGATCCCCGCACAGTACAAACATTTGTGTGCATGAACGTGTTTGTTTGTATTGGTCTGGGTGTTTTCTATGTATAAATAATAAGTATGTATTTACAAAAGAAAAGTATTAGACGTATATATTTGTAATTCCACTGTTGGTTCTGATATCTGTAACACAGGTGCTTGAGCTACCTATCTCAGAGTCAGACCAATGTATGTGATGTAGTGAAATATTATTTATTGTGACGACAAAGAAAAAGATAAACAAATTATTGAATATACTCAGAATCGTAAATCTGATCCCCTATCTAATAGTTTTGAAGGTCAGACGGCGATCGTTCCACTGTAACAAATCCTGAATCAATTAGATAAAAGCCAAGTGCAACGTTGCGGAATAAAATACTAGCTAAGCCTATCTAACCAAGATCTACAATATGTGCGAGAAATACCATTTCCACTCGGAAAAAAGGAAAAGCAAAGGGAAGACGACAAATCTCAGGACCAACGGCTTTATGGCGACACTAACTCCCAGAACAATATCGAGTAAGCCCGAATTGGCAATGTACGACCGGTAAGGCCCAAATTCCCGTGCCGGATCACCGGCTAATCTGTGTATAGTGCGTGACGCGGGTGTCACCGCCGCAAGGGAAATTAGCCCGGTACCGAGTGGCTCGCGGGTAAACAGCGCCCCAAACGGGATTTGGAAGACAAATTGACAAAAATATTAAGGCATTTTCATAGAAAATCCTTTGAAGTGAATTGAAACTGGTCTTTGGAGGGGTGGAGTGACAGTTATGGTTTGAAGGTAAGATGGACAGAGGAAACCGGCGCGTAAGATTTTCCGTTTGTGGAACAAAGTGTTAAATCTAAATGTGGAAAACAAAGTTTGTCTGTTTCTTAATAAATAGAGTGGTATCTTAAATCATCTGACCCCATTTTTCGATGAGGGAAAAACATCGTGAGGAAATTTGCATGTTCCACAAAGCCCCTGAAACTGGACACCCATAGGTATGTCATAAAGACGATGATTCGGAACCTAACCATGATCCATTAAGTCTAGGTCCCATAAAATAACATAAATCTGCCGGGTCTCCTGTAAGAGTTGTGAAAGGTTGCAGTCGCTTCATTGTAATTAATCATACTGGAACGTGGTTATAGCGTAGGTAGGTACTCTGGGCTCAAATGAGGTTAACTTTTTAAGTGATTAAAGATTATTGAGAGCTATTCATTGGAAATATGTCCAAAAAACTCAAAACCATGCCAAGACAACAGCTAATTAATTACATTATCTTCCTTTATGTTTGTCATCATGATTTTCGCCAATTTGTCCCGATGCGGGAAAATATAACCCCTTAACGCGTATATTTATGTATCGGAATGTAACAGCGGCCAGAATTGCTCGCGATATGGGAATGCTTTTAGCCTAATGAGTGGCGCGAACACTTATTTGCCAGGGCATTTTGGGGACTTACGCAGATGAAAGTTGTACTGGAAGAGCCTTTGCCAGTGATACTTTAACTCTCAAATTAACTACTAGTATCCCGGTCCACTTGGTTTGGAACTAAATATTGCAAATTACAGTTCATCTTCCAGTAATCCTTTTTTGGAATAAGTAGTTTAAATATACCAATCCATCTGCTGCGGCTGCGTGTCCATCGCATCGCGCTATGTGTCTTCTTGTTAGACTACACATAAGGCTCGTAAAATAGATATATAGATTATTCGAAGATATGTAGGTATAGATATTACGATATTTTATGGATACCAAAGCGTTGTTTGAGGACAATCAAGATGACCGTTTCCTCCTGCGGCAATTGTAAGCTGACTGTGGAGAATCCAAACATGAAGTTGACAGGCACAAAAGAACAGACTAAGTACCAATTTAGTCTGTCACTCTCACTCTGAAGGCCTGCTGAGATGCCGTTTCACGCCCCGCCTAAAACCCAGGTTGTAAGAAGGATCGTTATCGTTAAATAACTAGTTGCTTAATCTGAGGAATGGGCGATCACGTTACGATACTATCCTTTTCAACTTTTGTGCTGTCAAGTTTAGTTATGCTTACCTACGATAGAAGAAGCTCTAAAATCTTTCATACAATTATTTACGTTACGCATACGCTACTATTCCTCATCATCATAGGCCTTTACA
Source organism: Cnaphalocrocis medinalis (assembly GCA_014851415.1). Lineage (NCBI taxonomy): Eukaryota > Metazoa > Arthropoda > Insecta > Lepidoptera > Crambidae > Cnaphalocrocis > Cnaphalocrocis medinalis. The sequence goes on from CM026288.1 coordinate 7,741,073, forward strand.
TCTGTGGCAAATGTTTCAAGCAGCATCACGCGGTGTGGCATTACAGCTGCGCTCGCTACTACTCACTCATGCCATAAAGGTATCAATAGGTGATTAGTTCGTACTTTTGTGCCTGTCAACCTCATATTTGGATCACGGCCGCTAACCATCAAGCGGAGGGAGGTCATCTTGATTGTCCTCGAAATGAAAAGACACTTGCCTAAAGATTTAATGCCACCTCCGCCATCCCTACATGCGTGGCCACAAAGTTTTCCGCGACCACATAACATGAAGGGCAAACGCGTCCTGGAAGTAATGTGTGTAATGAGTCCGTGTGTACCCTGACCCAGCCCGAGGGTGACCTGTTACGAAATTGTATTATGAGTGCGTTTAACACTAGCTTGGAAATCGTCCTCGCTGTTCATAATTTAGCTACATTTTTTTATGTGATGGCAGAGCTGATGAATAGTCTGTCCTCTGTCCTTCATCATCACTCACTAGTAGACAGACAGTCTAATTTACAAGAAGTTTTGGCCCACTTGGCCATCTTAGGTTTTTTTATGTGATAAGCGGCAGACGAGCAGATGGATAATCCGATGGTAGGCGATTGCCGCCGCCCAAAGAGACCTGCAATACCAATGGAGTCACAAGTACTGTGCCAACCTTTTTTGGGTAATCCCATTTCCCCTTGAATGGGCTTTCGGTACCTTCACTTACTCGGCGAAACACAGCGCAGGCGTTCTCTACGCCTGAAGACACTTAAGTGAACCGTAGACTCCAAAATGACAGCTTTGGACGCAACCGAGCTCGGGTTTGTGGCCTCCAATCCGAATTTATAGGCAAGCATGGTGATTTCTATGATGGAGGCCTTTACCCTGCAGTGGGACAGTACATAGGCTGATACTTTACTACCCACTGCGCCACCGAATCAGTCAGTCGAGGTGTGGTGTAGGTACAGTTTAGTTAGCTATGTAATCCCCCGTACCCTTTGACCCAGCAACATTGTTACCAAGCTGAATAGGCGCACAGATCGACAAACGGTCCCCAATTAAAACGCGAACGCTCCGTGTAATTCAGTACAAATTCAGATGTTACCTGCGTCATTAATTTCCATTTCACATAATCACGGCATCTCTTGTGATTAATGACGTTTTCATCGGATGGGGCTCCAGTGAGAGTGTAAGAAGTACTTATCATCGTGAGGCTATAGCAATCGACTGCTTTTTTATGTGATAGGAGCCAGACGAGCTGACGGAAGCAAATAGCGCCACTCATTGACGACCGCAACTCAATTGGGCTTGAAGTGCGTAGTCAATTTTTTCCCCTTCTTCTTCTTCTGAGTCGGTATCACTCTTGACAGAGTGGTCGTGGTCATCACTCCAGGGATTCGTGGCAAGCTTTACAACACGCCGCCACTTTTCTCTGATGACCGCTTTCCTCTGCATTCATTAAGTGACGATGAGTCACCTGCTGCTTTTATTTGGTCGTCCACCTCATAGGTGATCTTCTTCGTGGCCTGGTTCCCCTCAACCTTTCCTTGGACATTAAGTCGCTCAATAGCCACCTCTCCTCCACCTCGGCGGCATACGTGACTAAAAAAGGTGAGGATACGAGACTGAACCAAAGATGACAAACGCTCCTTTACCTTCTACCACCTTTTTATGTATCTATAGGAATAGAATAGAATAGATCCTTATTTGCAAGAATGAGGTACATTTCAGGTGTTGCATATACAAGCTGATTGTGAGGAACTAACACATTCATCCCTTCAGGGCATGCAAATCATAGGATTAACCAAAGTGGCGATTTCTTGTTTCGGAGGCCAAGACTCTGAATCCTCACTTAGGAACACCGCTGGCTCAGCGAAGCCAGCTTAGCCAGAACCGGAAGATCCGCTGTCGCTCATGTGATACCACCGCCTTATTTTGTACAACTCTATTAAAACGGATTCCGACGATGATTGCGTGTTATTTGTTCTCAAACATGGAAACGCGCTTTTGTTGTGAAAATATTTCTAACATTATCATTTCAATTTAATTCTTTTGCCTATTCATTGGTATTATGAAATGTTGAATAATATTCATGTCTGGAGCTCTAGGATCTTATGTAGGGTGTATCTGTGAACATTTACATCCCTTTAACTACGTCTTCTACCAACAATTCTGAACAAAAAACCTTTTTCATTATGTATGGGGAGTAGAAAAAATGTTAGACAAATTCAACGAACTTCTCGGCGCAACCCGCCTGTCTTCTGTGAAGCCGTGGCAGGTATCACTTCGGCCAACTCACCCTGCATTTTAACAGAGGAACCAGACCAACTGTATCATGTTTACACGTTTCAGAAACTATCCGACTTTTAGTTTATCCTCACGATATTTCTCCTCAGGATATTTTTCCTCACCACCTAGCTAATGGTAAAAAATGTGACTCTACTGGTGTCGCAGGTGTCTATCGCTTACCATCAGATAATCCGTCTGCTCATCAGCCACTTATCAAATAAAAAAAGCACACATATTTCAACAACGACCTCCTGGATAGAAGGCGTGTCATCCATTAAGCTACCAATGCCAGTTATGATTACCTATACCTACATAATTCTATGACATAAGTAAAGATAAACCTAACACAAAAAAGCTTCAATTCCCACTTAAAAAGAAAACTAAGGCGGTTACAAATACAGAAAACAATTTAAAGTAACGACTAAACAGCCATTCGCAGCGGCCATTACTTACAATCTCATTGGGCTAAGTTAGGTCGACGCAATATTTTCTATTTTATTGTATATTGTTCAACTCAACTTCCCAGCGTAAAGTTTCATTGAATATGAATGAGGGGGTTTATTTAGGGGCCTGGGATGTAAGAAAGGGGGGAGGTGAATATATGAACGTTTGTGACAATTGGGTATTTGACTAATCTCGATATAGTAAAAAATATTGATACTCCATCAAAATATTTGGTAAATAAGAACCAATGGCCAACATTTTCAGTTAAAAATATGACGTCTAGCTGGTTTTGTGAGCTTTCAAGTTTCATGGGCAAGTCCATTTTTAAAGTATAAAATAAAAAATAATAATTATATCATTGAACTACCCGTACATTTTCCACCAACTTTTATTATCAAACCATTTACTTAAACGAAACATTTACCAAACAAAATTTACTAGACGCGCACACAAAAGTTTGAGTTGAGTTGTCACAATTAAATAGCTATTTGTATAGAGCGTTTTTGGGCTTGCCCAAAATATGTGCTCTTAAAGTTGTGATATCTCAGGGAATTCAAATGAGAATCAAGTGATTCTTTCAACGATGTATCTTAAGTTGAGGCGTCTTTTGATTAAACACATAAAAAAATGTCAAATACCCAATTTTATCTAGATCTAAGTTATCTAAGCTTAGGTGTATTTATCACTTCTAAATGTAAATATAACTATTTTATCTAATACGGGCCCGCCGAATGGCGAATCGATGGATTCGCACTTTTCACACGTGGGTGATTCTCCACGAGATGTAACTTTTGTGGCAGTTTTTAAGTCCTTATTAGAAAAAACGTAGAAAATGCGAAATATTAGCATGATACAATATATTTTTCTAGAAGTATGATTGTCATTGTGTCGGAAAGGGAACAGAGAACCCGTCTTCTTTATAATTTTTCACGGCTCGATGGCGCAGTGGTTAAGGTGTTCGCCCGAAGCGCGAAAGGTCCCGGGTTCGATTCCCGGTCAAGTCAATTTAGGAAACTACATTTTCTAGGTTGTCTTGGGTCTGGGTGTTCTGGGTTGACGCCCCCAGTTAATTATCGTCACCTGGTACTCGTAGTACAGGGGTTGCCCTCGTTTGATACCAGGTTGATTGGTGTGATTGTCTGGCGCATTTATTATTTATTTATGCAGACCTCATACATCTTGTAGCAAAGCGTGCTACGCGCCGCCCAACCCCATCCACAGCGGCGCTCAATTCACCTGCTGCAAATGTGGACAAAAGGTTCACTCCCATAGGACTATACAGCCACGAGCGCAGCTGTAATGTCACACCGCGTGATGCTGCTTGAACAGCACAGATAAATACATGCGCCAGACAATCACACCAATAAACCTGGTCCCAAAACTAGAGCAAACCCTGTACCATGAGTACTAGATGACGATAATCAACTGGGGGCGTCAACCCAGAACACCAGAGACACTTAGACAATGTAGTTTCCTAAATTGACTTGACCGGGAATCGACCTTTTGCGCTTCGAGACCGTCAGATGTTAAGGCCTTTGATGATGATGATAAATTTAGAGTGCGAAAAATGATTTTCTTTCTTCTACAACTGGCACAGAACATCCATCCTCAGTTTCCTACATTCACGTCATGTTGTATGTAAGTATGTTTAACTTTAAGCTTGCTGTAACAAGAGTTTTTGTTTTTCATGAAAAATTCAGATTAATTTGTGTGCGCTCGCCGAGTTTCGCCCGCAGTGCAGTTTACGACGCACTAGCCTTGCCAACTGGCTTTGCTTGCATCCTTACGCTTGTGCGTAGTTAAGATAAGTTAGGGAACGCGGGGTTTTTGATTTCGTAGATAAGAGAACAGAATAATACAAATTCAAAGCCAATTTTAAAAGTGGTTTCGCTGTACGGGTGACCTGCACTTCGGTATAAGGGGTTATTCTGGGTGATCTGATTTTCGAGGTAGTCTCTTACGGTATCATATATAGTTAGTCCGGGCCCTCGACTTCGTTTCGGGCAGTAATTCCAAAGACTACCAATAGATGGCGCTGGGCGTGATTGGTAGGCACTGTTTATTGCCTTACCAATACCTAACAGGTGACAGAAGATCTCTATTTTTTGCACAGAAAATATCTAGGAGGCCGAAAAACAGCAATAAGCCAAGTAAGACTATGTACTGTAGGTCGCTAGTGCATGCTGAATCTGTAGGGTCGAAATAAACAATAGGCAATCATTAGATCTAAGGAACTCAGCAATCCAACTAGTTAATTACAAGTAACAAACTTATCTTGCAATTTCTTCAGTAAATTATTCGCAGGATTTTCAATTCCGGATTTAGAGCCAATTTTGTTTCCCAATTAGCGCGCGCCGAGCGAGCGAAGCGCGCTGAGCGGAATAAATCAGTTTTTCTGTTCATTGCCCTTTTTACACTTTAGTGGGTGTAAAATATTAGTTACGAGTAAACAGGTAAGTGAAAGGGTTCTACATATCCAAAGCAAAATCTAAAAGGGTGGTCTTTGGTATACGCACTTTGGATTTTCCAAATTTAGGTTTTTTTATGTGATAAGTGATGGTAAACGATTGCCGCCGCCCATAGACACCTGCAACATCATGAAAGTCTCAAATGCGCTGCCTACCGTTGACCCCCTTTCCCTCCAATTAGGCCACTGGTACCCTCACTCACAAGACGTAGTATAATACTTAAGTATACTACCTAGCTAAATACAAACGTGCACATAATATTATGCGTGTATTTATATTTAGCTCGGCGGTGAGTGAAATATTTTTTCTCAATTAGGTATTTATTTATCGATACTAATAAATTAGTAATAAGTTCTCATATCGATTCTAAGTCATTACTTCTAGATCTAACTTTCTTGTGCAGATCTTATTCAATCTACCTAAGTAAGTATTTCTCCGAAATTAGACATAAGAATTTAAAAATGGGCCGATTGTATGGATGCTTTTTCCATAAACAATATAATTTTAAACTAGATTTTATGATTCTGATGCCTTGAAAGTTAGATCTGAAGAATGACCCAAATACAACACCTCTTTATTTTATTTTCGGTTCAAATACAACTTAATTTTCTTTCCACGTATCATGTCAAACTAAGTCGCGAGAAAATAACCGGATTACACCGTCTCGTCAGAACCGGACCGGGCTAAGCCGGATTAGCAGGGCGAGTATATCGGGGTAATAGCGCCACACCGGCGTACATTGCGGCCACTAAATGCGTCCACTATTGCTTACTTACCTACTAACTTACTTACTCCACTGGCTCAACGACCCGAAACAAGAGAACGCCACTTTTTTTTTGTGACCCAGGAGACATACGTTACGCATACCCATCCGTCTGTAAACGGATGGGTTATGTCGGACTCGCCCCCCTCCGCAGAAGGCGGGGGTATACCAACTAAAACTCCTGGGACTCTTCCTCATCGTCCTTAAGTGGGAGAGGATCGTGGGGCAGTGGTACGGAACCTTACTCCACGATCAAGAGAACGCCACTTAGGTCGATCCTGCACTACTTGATGCCTGTCTTCTTTCCACTATTACATACCTACAGTATTTCAGAAATTCCCAATCTTATCAAACCTAAAATAATAATCCTCCAACCAATATTATGGTGTCAAGGCGAAACTAAATGTACACAATTGCTCCATACGGAAGACCCCAATACTCAATAATTTATTGCGTTCCAAAGGTACAATAGGGTGGTAACATATTTTATTATACACACTTATGGCTACTAACTAATGAAGAAGTTCCACAAATCCATCCGATGGATCCAATTACAATGTCCCAACCAATCTCCTATACAGTATTATCATAAACAAATAACTCTAGTAACTTTGCCGCACCGCCAATCCCCCTGGTAATGCATCAACGGACAACTAATGGAGAAGCAGACCCTATGGCCGGAATACAAAGCAGGGCCCAAGACACTATTGACCTAGACAGTAAAACAAGCTGGCTCCTTCATATTATTACACCAATAACAAAGTTGGGAGGAACTTTTGGGCGATCGGGATACGGGACAAGTGATGGGCGGGAGCGGTTGTGGAAAATCAACCTGCAATTCTTTTTAGCACGGGTTGTAACGCGATTTGTTTTTTGCTCAGGCTGGAATTAGATATATCGCTGTTAATTAAAGATTATTCATTACATTAAGTAGGTACTATGAATTAAAAAAAATACTCGGTGGGTACAACAGCGAATAATAAGAGGAATGAGGGAAAGGAAAAAATAAAATTAAAAAAAGTTGGTGCGATTTGTCTGTCTCAATGCTATTATTAATAATTTTTGTTGCAATTAGTGAAACGGTAAGTCCACTCGTATTTTTATTGGTCAATATTGCGCAATCTTTGTAAATCACTGTTTGTTTTCGAATACAGTTTTTAAATATTTGTATTTCATTGCTGTAGGTATGCTATGCCTTGTTAACAGAGCTTTTTATTAAAGAGTAGAACGCGCTTTTGCACAGCCCTAAGACTTATGTTTCGCTAAGACTGAAGGTAATTAATCCTGGATAGGTTTATCTGGTTAATATTACAATGAAACGTTTGGTATATAGTAATCCTTAATTAGGCCAGAATAACGGAATAGGAGATGTTTCCCTAATTTCTGAGATAATGCTAGGAAGTTGATTGGTTGGAGCATTTTCCCTGCCCCTATCACAAAAAAAATGGCACATTTATTTACCCTGACGACGCTTGTCGCTTATATCTTGGACCTCTTTTGGTGTTGTGAGTCGGTCCCTGGCACTACTCGCTCCATAAATTTTTGTTCCTCCTGTCTTGTACGATTTATGGGCCTCAAGATACCCCCAATGGAAATTGCTATGTTATTATGTTTCATACATGAACGAAAGTACACGTTTGATGGAAAATGTATGAAAGCCGCTTACCAAGCCTGGTTCTGAAAGTCATTTGTTATTCCGTGCTGAAGGATTGTACGGTAAATTGAGTTTGGATAGTTGAGTATGGATCTGTGTATGGAAAGGATATCTTATGGTATACATATTTTATTGATTGAATGTGTTTTGTGATAGATAAGGAGGCAAGCCCATTATGACTGGCTCGATGGCGCATTTGGTAGAGACCCTGCCTCATACACCAAAGGTATCAAACCTAACCTAACCCCTCCCTGGATAAACATTCGTGTTATGAACACTTGTGTTTTTTCAGTCTCTGGGTGTAATATATTTACTCGTATTTAAGTATTATATGTGTGATTCTTCTGTTATGTGATCTGTAACACTTAAGCTACTTAGCACGAAGTCAGAAAAAAAGGTCAATGTATCCGATGTTGTGAAAAAATGGTTTAAATGAGATCTAGAAAGTAGTTTTATTGTAAACCGGAATCATTTAACCAACTCTAATATGAAAATATTTGCTACTTGATGCTACGGAACCCTTCAACAGGCGAGATCAACTCGCACTTGACCGATTATTTCTATTATATCGCTTTATCCATAAGGACTCAATCGTGAACATTTTCCCCATTAAATCTATTTTCGACGAAGCCGTTTAAATGCTAACGTCGATTCGTGAAATCGTTGGATTCGCGCGGTCGTCGAAAAATGCTAAGGCACCATCGGGAGATGGCGTACTCGATAGCGACCAGCAGCTTTACACTAGGGTTAACACTAACGTGAAGGGACATGAAGATCCTCTTCAGACGGTTCTCGTGTCTCCCCACTCAGGTGTAAAAGGGAGCAACCCTGGTTTCCATCCATACCACCTGGATGGTTGGCAATCCTCTACCGTGCGCTTTACACGACATCTTTCTGCCGCGCACCTATCATTAGTGGGAATCAAGCTTCCCGCAGCAGTATTTCCGAACCGGTACGACATCCCAATACTTCAAGAAACGAGCCTATACCTTCCTAAAAGGCCGGCAACGCATCCGCACTCCTTCTGGTGTAGCTGATGTCCATGGGCGGCGTTGATAATATAAAAAAAATACGCGCATTTGAACTTGTGCGTGGCCTGATGCGACGTAGTATTATTCGGCGTCCTGTGTTGATGTATTTTATGCCTAGTTATATATTTTGTGTACTAGACTGTATACTAGAGTAAGTTTGAGATCTTAGTCAGACAAGGAGGTAGCCCTAAGGTCACGGCTCCGTTCGTACCGTGCTCTATCCGTATTTCACGCGTAAGCTCTCTTATCGGGCGCCATGCGATCGCCCGGTAAATGGAGTGTTCACTTGTATTATGCTAGAGTTAACGTTTGCTGCGTAGACTCTCCAAATAAATGTATATAGAACATCGGCTATCTACTTCGCGGGTATATAATAGATCGACACAAAACGCCGGATCATACTACATCGGATCAGCATCAGCGTAATATAAATAAATAATAATAAATTGAGACAACACCATATTATTATACATTGTCCTGGTCGCTAATCACCCAGACCACAGAATACTTAATAGTACAAGGTACAGAAGACCCACTTCTAAAAACCGTTTATGGAAATAAAGACTCAGACTACTAAAATCTAACGTTGAAATTCCGACCGCCCAGCGTTCAATGCCTACCATTATTCATGCCTAGAAGTGTGTTCTCTTTCCATCGCAAGCAACGGTTGCGCGTGCGTCGCCGCTCGTTCGTGATTTTCTACTAATTTTCCCCTCCGGAGGGGACGCCGCATGTACTTGCAAATTCGTAGGTACACGCGGAGTGAGACAGGCCTGCCCAGACTAAGGTTTTCCCTTGTGCTATGGAAACCAGAACCAAAGCAAACCAAAACACTCAGACCCAATATGACGACCCGTTTAGCGCAATGGTTTGAGCGCCGGTTGAGACGTAAGGGTCGCGGGTTCGATTCCCGCATCAACACAAATGTTTGTTGATGAAACAGATATTTGTGTTGGGTCTGGGTGTTTGTAGTCCCTTCGTTGTTTCTGGTTTCCATAGTACAAGGGAAAACCTTAGTTTGGGACCAGGACAATGTATGTGATGTTGTCTCAATTTCTATTTCTATTCTATTCTATTTCAATAAAATATCAATTTACATCCCTTAAACCACGTCTTCCGACCAATCTGGACAAAGTTTGTGTTACGACTTTTGGAAATTCATCGAAATTTTTGACTCTCCATAGAAGATGAGCAGGTCACGTGACCGACTTTGTATGAAGAACTGAAATTTTTATATGCATTGAATTAATGTTGTTCCTTATGATTGATAGAAAAGCTGGTTAAAAGCAAAATGTTTGGTAAAAAGGATGTAAATGTTCACACATCCTGTTTGTTAATTTTCTTCCGTATTTACCCCAAATCAGTAAATTGTATTTTGTATACCGGAGGCTATGAGAACGAAAGCTGTAAAGCCCTACATTTCGGCGGCGTTGGCACGCTGGTGCCACATCGCTCAGGCTGTGGTCTGGCCGCCGAGCCTCGTAAACTGCGGCGACGCCGGTCCTGCCAAATGGCACAAGTTTTAACAAACCAACTGTGAAAATCACTGCACGTGAACACAGATTCCGGTGAGAAGCCAATATTAAACAATATAGTGAAATTCATTATGTGCATTTCTGTCAAAACCTGAAAAAATGCCGAATCCCTCCCACGCTTCGGGTTGAACGTGCCGGCTCGACCGGAGTGATCCCATGGCCTCACAGAAGAAAGGCGTGAAGACGCACCTGCGCTGTTTTTCGTCGAGTGAGTGAGGGTACCGGAGGCCCGATTGGGAGGAAAAGGGGTAAAGTCGGCAGCGCACTTGTGACTATACTCGTGTTGCAAGTGTCTATGGGTGGCAGCAATCGCTTACCATCAGGTGAGCTGTCTACTCGTCTGCCACCTCTCACATAAAAAAAGCCTAAAAAATGCCAAACCAAAAAAAATACTACGGAAGAAAACCAGCGTGAAGCAGGATCTGAGTCATTCTCATCAGTAGATTTTTTGGTTTACCTATACGCGTATACATGCGTCGTTATTATGTACTAGCTGTTACCCGCGACTTTGTCCGCGTGGAATAGTATCTGGATAGTATCTATATAGTGAAATAGTATGGGTAGCATGTTTGATTATTTAATCATTTTCACCCCCCAATTTCAACCTCTTCCATCCCCCTTTTGCAATAAAAAGTAGCCTATATTCTTTGTTAGGGTCTAGACCATCTGTATACCTAATTTCATTCAAATCCGTTTAGTAGTATGGCGTGAAAGAGTACAGACAGACAGACGGAGTTACTTTCGCATTTATGATATTAATTAGGATAAAATCAACCTCTTTATAAATAGTGTAGATAGACGTTGGGACTCAGCTTCCACTTTGAAAAGACGCCATCTTATTCCGCATGACATAAACTGAATGTTTCCCCGAAACACGACAAGCATTTGTGCATAATGACAGCAAAATTAGCGACACCCTCATCAAAATCATATCGATTGATCGCACCTTATAACAGCCGCCATTACCACAACATGGCGGTCCCCCCCCCCCCCCCCCTCATACAGGGCGTCCGGTAAATGTTATAACAAGGGGATAGAAGGGCCGAGCAAACAGCTTTTAGTGGAGGATGTAAATTTAATGACGATTAGACATTAACTCATACAACACCCTGTATAACGGCGCATGTGGTAGTGGCGTGTAAGGTTTGTATGACTTGTGTTAAAACTTGATAGATCTAAAGATTAGATTTAAAAAAAAGTTTGGATACAATATTAGATTAATAGCAATATAAGATTATAATGTTAGATCCTATATGCGTCCTACCCGTCATGACATACGGGGCTGAAACGTGGACACTAACAGCACGGCTAGTCCAAATCAAAGTCGCTCAGCGGTCTATGGAAAGAGCTATGCTCGGCGTTTCTCTGCGTGAACGAATCCGAAACGAGGTGATCCGGCAGAGAACCAAAGTTATCGACATAGCTCATCGGATTAGCAAGCTGAAGTGACAGTGGGCTGGCCACATCTGCCGCAGAACTGACAACCGTTGGGGTAAACGAGTTCTGGAGTGGAGACCGCGTCTCGGTAAACGTAGTGTAGGACGACCTCAGGCCAGATGGAGTGATGATCTGCGCAAGAGGGCTGGCTGGAGCTGGATGCCGAGGCTGTGGCGTGGGCTGATGGTGGTGGCGAGTAGCCGAATCGATCAAAGTGGCGAGCATTTGGAGAGGCCTATGTCCAGCAGTGGACGTCTATTGGCTGAAATGATGATAGAACATCGGCTGTCTACTTCGCGGATAATAGATCGACACAGAACGCTGGATCATACTACATCGGATCAGCATCAGCGTAATATAAATAAATAATAATAAATTGAGACAACACCATATTATTATACATTGTCCTGGTCGCTAATCACCCAGACTAAGGTTTTCCCTTGTGCTATGGAAACCAGAACCAAAGCAAACCAAAACACTCAGACCCAATATGACGACCCGTTTAGCGCAATGGTTTGAGCGCCGGTTGAGACGTAAGGGTCGCGGGTTCGATTCCCGCATCAACACAAATGTTTGTTGATGAAACAGATATTTGTGTTGGGTCTAGGTGTTTGTAGTCCCTTCGTTGTTTTGGTTTCCATAGTACAAGGGAAAACCTTTAGTTTGGGACCAGGACAATGTATGTGATGTTGTCCAATTCTATTCTATTCTATTTCAATAAATATCAATTTACATCCCTTAAACCACGTCTTCGACCAATCTGGACAAAGTTGTGTTACGACTTTTGGAAATTCATCGAAATTTTTGACTCTCCATAGAAGATGAGCAGGTCACGTGACCGACTTTGTATGAAGAACTGAAAATTTTTATATGCATGAATTAATGTGTAATGGAATTAATGAATAATGATTGATAGAAAAGCTGGTTAAAAGCAAAATGTTTGGTAAAAAGGATGTAAATGTTCACACATCCTGTTTGTTGATTTTCTTCCGTATTTACCCCAAATCAGTAATTTGTATTTTGTATACCCGAGGCTATGAGAACGAAAGCTGTAAACCCCTACATTTCGGCGGCGTTGGCACGCTGGTGCCACATCGCTCAGGCTGTGGTCTGGCCGCCGAGCCTCGTAAACTGCGGCGACGCCGGTCCTGCCAAATGGCACAAGTTTTAACAAACCAACTGTGAAAATCACTGCACGTGAACACAGATTCCGGTGAGAAGCCAATATTAAACAATATAGTGAAATTCATTATGTGCATTTCTGTCAAAACCTGAAAAATGCCGAATCCCTACCACGCTTCGGCTTGTATGTGCTGGCTCGACCGGAGTGATCCCATGGCCTCACAGAAGACCGGTTGAAGCAGCGCCTGCGCTGTGTTTCGTCGAGTGAGTGAGGGTACCGGAGACCCAATTGGGAGGAAAAGGGGTAAAGTAGGCAGCGCACTTGTGACTATACTCGTGTTCCAATTGTCTATGTGTGGCTGCAATCGCTTACAACAGGTGATCTGTCTGCTCGTCTGCCACCTCTCAAATAAAAAAAAACCTAAAAAATGCCAAACCAAAAAAATTGTATGGAATAAAACACTCAACACACATACAACTGCTTGAAGCAGGATCTGAGTAATTCTCATCAGTAGCTTTTTCGGTTTACCTATTAAGCGTCGCTATTGTGTACTAACTGTTACCCGCGACTTCGTCCGCGTAGAATAGTATCTGGATAGTATCTATATAGTGAAATAGTATGGGTAGCATTTTAATCATTTTCACCACTCCCCCTTTTTAACCCTTTTGCAATGAAAAGTGGCCTATGTTCTTTTTCAGGGTCTAGACATCTGTATACCAAATTTCATTCAAATCAGTGAAAGAGTAACAGACAGACAGAGTTACTTTCAGATTTATAGTATTAGTTAGGATATAATCAACCTCTTTATAAATAGTGTAGATAGACGTTGGGACTCAGCTTCCACTTTGAAAAGACGCCATCTTATTCCGCATGACATAAACTGAATGTTTCCCCGAAACACGACAAGCATTTGTGCATAATGACAGCAAAATTAGCGACACCCTCATCAAAATCATATCGATTGATCGCACCTTATAACAGCCGCCATTACCACAACATGGCGGTCCCCCCCCCCCCCCCTCATACAGGGCGTCCGGTAAATGTTATAACAAGGGGATAGAAGGGCCGAGCAAACAGCTTTTAGTGGAGGATGTAAATTTAATGACGATTAGACATTAACTCATACAACACCCTGTATAACTGCGCGTGGTAGTGGTGTGTTAGGTTTGTATGACTTGTGTTAAAACTTGATCGATCTACATAGACGGTGTTAAATTTATAATTTTCAATGCATTATTAGATTGTAATATTAGATCGCACTGCCTCCCCTTGTTAAAAGTCTGTGAAGAGATCGCTATTTTTTTTTTATGTGATAGAATAGGCAGATGATCAGACGGATCACCTGATGTTAGCGATTACTGCGCATGAACACCTGCAACCAGGGGACAGATGCGCTGCCGGCTTAATATAAGACGCGATATTGTGTTTGTAAACTACCATATCAGCATTAAGTTCTTTAATATTTTGTGCAATAAAGTGTATTTATTTATCTATTTATAATAACTAATTACAAAATAGTTATTATTCTGATTTTCCAAAAATCAAAAAACAAATTTTAGTTCAGGGTAGATGGTAAAAGACGTCTGGTTAGGGTCCTACTACCTAGGGAGTCCCAGACACCACTTTGTCCTTCACATGTGACAAGGTGAAGGCCATGATGATATCGTGAGGAAACGCTATATCTATCTATTTATCTATCTATCTATTGTGGTCAAAGGGATGTTTACCAATTCTAATGCGGTGCATCATGGTTTGAAAGAAGCACGTCCTCATTTACATCGTATATTTTAATTTGTAGACAAATCTTATAAAAAATATCCATGAAAATTGGAAAATAATCGATGTTCGTGCGCTTGCAGTTATGAGGTCACTTAAGAATCTTGACTCGTGAGGGGACTGAAAGGAAACACATTTCTTTCGGGAGCCGTGAAAAAGTTAAAAGGACCGACAGATCATATGAGCGAACGATTCGTTTGGACTGGGTGGATGGTGGAAGAGAGAGGCTGTAGCGGATCCAAGGGCGTAACTATTCCAGTAGGGATATTGTGTATTTTTGTGAAAGAATAGGCAGACGATCAGATAGATCACCTGATTGTAGACTGTTACCGACGCCCATAGACACCTGCAACACCAGTAGAGTCACAAATGCGCTGCCAACCTTTAACCCCCTTTCCCCCAATTAGGCATCCGGTACCCTCACTCACTTAACGAAGCGGTGCTTTACGCCGGTCTTCTCTGAGGCCCTGGTATCACTCCGGTCGAGCCGGTGTGCATTTACGTTTTATTCAGTTGCCTTCCCCTTAGGAAAACACTGGATCTATTCCAGTAAGGGTATTGCTTGTTTGCGTTTTATTCAGTTGCCTTCCCCTTAAGCAGAACTCTAGGATCTATTTCTGAAGGGATCCCGAGTGATTGCGTATTAGGTTACTCAGTTAACCTAACCATAGTTAGGTATAGGCCGTAACGCTGAAAACCAGCGTTACGGCCTATGGTCGTGACATAAGCTGAGTGAGGGCCGTTTATGCTGGATGCCTCAACACAACACAACGCATAATATAAATACACGGCACTGCTGGCCAATGGGGAAGGACAGTTTATGTTTTGTTGTTATTTTTTTTTTACTACTTAATGTTTTTTATTTTCTTGTGTTGTGTCAATTGTCCGTAGCATGTGTTGTGGTGTCCAAATTAATAAATGTATTTTCTTTCTTTCTTTCATTCAGTTTCCTTTCCCCATTGTATGTGTGTTGCGTGTCACTCTTTGGTTCCAGTTGATTCACGCATGAGATGGTCAACACCACTTCTCAAATGCTTCCAGGCTACGTTGGGTAAGCCACTAGTTAGATTATAATATTGGATCTGCACTGCCTTACGCTTTGTCAAAAAGGTTGTCTGGAAGAGATCGCTATTAGTAATAAGACCGCCGATATTGTGTTTGTAAACTACCATATCAGCATTAAGTTCTTTAATATTTTGTGCAATAAAGTGTATTTATTTATCTATTTACAATAATTAATTACAAAATAGTTTATTATTCTGAATTTCCAAAAATCAATAAACAAATTTTGTTCAAGCATGATGGTAAAAGACATCTGGTTAGGGTCCTACTACCTAGGGAGTCCCAGACACCACATTGTCCTTCACGGTCCTACTACCTAGGGAGTCCCAGACACCACATTGTCCTTCACATGTAACAAGGTGAAGGCCATGATGATATCGTGAGGAAGCGCTATATCTATCTATTTATCTATTGTGGTCAAAGGGATGTTTACCGATTCTAATACGGCGCGCATCATGGTTTGAAAGAAGCACGTTCTCATTTACATCGTATATTTTAATTTGTAGACAAATCTTATAAAAAATATCCATGAAAATTGGAAAATAATCGATGTTCGTGCGCTTGCAGTTATGAGGTCACTTAAGAATCTTGACTCGTGAGGGGACTGAAAGGAAACACATTTCTTTCGGGGCCGTGAAAAAGTTTAAAAAGGACCGACAGATCATATGAGCGAACGATTCGTTTGGACTGGGTGGATGGTGGAAGAGAGAGGCTGTAGCGGATCGAAGAGCACTGGTAACTATTCCAGTAGGGGTATTGTTTTTTTTATGTGATAGAATAGGCAGACGATCAGACGGATCACCAGATGGTAGACGGTTGCCGACGCCCATAGACACCTGCAACACCAGTAGAGTCACAAGTGCGCTGCCAATCTTTAACCCCCTTTCCCCCAATTAGGCATCCGGTACCCTCACTCACTCAACGAAACACAGCGCAGGCGGTGCTTTACGCCGGTCTTCTCTGAGGCGCTGGTATCACTCCGGACGAGCCGGTGTGTATTTACGTTTTTCTCAGTTGCCTTCCCCTTAGGGAAACACTGGATCTATTCCAGTAAGGGTATTGCTTGTTTGCGTTTTATTCAGTTGCCTTCCTCTTAAGCAGAACTCTAGAATCTATTTCTGAAGGGATCCCGAGGTGATTGCGTATTAGGTACTCAGTTGCCTTTCCCCATTGTATGTGTGTTGCGTGTCACTCTTTGATTCCAGTTGATTCACGCATGAGATGGTCAACACCACTTCTCAAATGCCTCCAGGCTACGTTGGGTAAGCCACTAAGCTATACACAAATTCACAGACGACTCACAGCACGCTAAATCCTCGAAGGCCACCTCTCATGTCTTAAATAACGGAAGATAGAAAAAAATATCCGTTTCTCGTCGTCACTCACATACCGCTCCATCGATCACCGAGTTTCTCGTTACATCCACGCCAGCCTCTTCCGTTGTCAAACGGCAAGGAAATGTGAAAATATAGTATTTCATGCCTCTTAAACGTACGATATATTGCTGCGTATGTCGTACAATTACATTATACATGTTAGTATATCAATAGCGCTGGGCAACAGATGGAGGAGATTTCGGGGTAAACATGTTTTGGGGTGTGCGTCCACAATTTTGTTTGTTTCTGCTTTTTCTGCGCGTCATCTTATAATATAGTGGATTAGAGCATACGGCCTTTTTAATGTTGAACCGTCTCATTCTATGTTATATCCATCATCATTATTATCATAATAATTTAAGTCAATTTGTACCTACTCAAAAAAATTGGTAAGTATTCAGTTCTGATTTATTTCATTTTTTTATGTGATAGGTGCCTGACGAATAAACGTATCACCTGATGTTAAACGATTGGCGTCGCCCATAGACACATGCAACACCAGTAGAGTCACAATTGCGCTTCTATCCTTTACCTTACCTCCAAGGGCCTCCGGTACCCTCACTCACGAAGCGAAACACAGCGCATGCACTGCTTACGCCGGTCTTCTGTGAGGACGTGGAATTACTCCTGTGGAGCCGGCCCAGTCATGCCGAAAGGTGGCTCTCCCACTGTTATCATCTCTCATCCCATTGTTATCTCTGCCTATACAGGATTTATTTGTGAACAATTACATCTCTTTAACCATGTGTTCTCACTACCATTCTATATGTTCACAAATACACCCTGTATGGCGTAAATTCTACCCATAAAACTGAAAAGCTTTGAGCTCACGTCCACTCCACTATACCTTGTTTTTTTCCGATTGTAATTGCACTGTTCTTGTGTGCCTGTACATACGTAAGAGCTATCCTGCTGGCACAATCAAAGTAAGGGTAGTACGGAAATATTAATCTCGCATATTCACTTTCTTCGGACATATTTCTCGGCGTGGCGATCAGTCCATAGAACGTCTTGTCACCCAAGGGAAAGTAGAAGGATGCCATACAGACAATGACTGCGCGCACCAAGAGGTTTAGCTCCTCGTTCCTGCCCCTAGCCATCAAATCATGGAATGCCCTTCTAGTTCATATGTTTCCTCTTCTTACTTTTTTAGGCGAGGCGTGAAACGGCATCCCACCACACCCCCAGTAGACACTTATAACACCGATAAAGTCACAAGTGAGCTGCCAACCTTTAACCCCCATTCCCCCAATTGGGCCTCCGAAACCCTCACTCACTCGACGGAACACAGCTTATGTAAGGCCATGATATCACTCCAGTCGAGCCGACCCATCCATACTGAAGCGTGGCTCTTCCACTTTTATTTCAAGTATTTTATTCTTTTTCACGTTACCTTACCACCTCTTCTGCACTGTACTCCTGGTGAGTAACGAACCGAAGCAGATCCTATTAGAGATACCGTCGGTCACGCAGAGGGGATGAATAAACTTATAGAGAGGGGGTTCCTGATCAAATTAGGGTTCACTTTCGTATACTCTGTCTTAGCGCTGTCCGCTCTCTTCAAACAGATAATGCGTTTAGTACAGTAAGAGAACAGTGCTACTGTAGCATGACATGAACTGGTGGATAAACCTTATAGAAGGTATTTCTAATACAAAATACAAATACAAATAACGTTTATTGCTTATTAATGATACATATTACATGAAATTAGGTAAAGTAACTTAAATAGGTGTACAATAAGCAAATAGAGGTGGCTTCAGCTTGTGCTGCCACAGAAAGATACCTCAATCCTGGCAGCGCTGATTTTCAGCCAATCCAATCAAGTTAGAGTACACTTTTTAGTGTTTTATCACGAATATGATTAGTATCATACTACACTAGCTAAGTGCTAGTGGCCCGTCCTCACTTCGTTTCGGGACATAGTTTTGCTATTTTTTGTAATAGTTCCAATTTTTGTCAATAGATGCCGCTGTGTGTCAATTACATCTCACCAAAGCCACAAAGCTTGTACGTAACCTGAAATGACGGTATTTCGTCTTTTCGGGTTACGTAAAGCCTTGTGGCTTTCTATAGACGTTCTCTTTATAAATAGTATAGATAGTGGACAGACGAACAGACACCTTATAGTAAGCGATTAGCGCCGCCCACGGACTCCGGCAACACCAAACGTCAAGTGACAAGTGGAAGCCGACCTTTCAAGAAGAATCACGCTCGCTTTTTGAAGGTTTGCATGACGTATAGGTGTTTTTAACAATACTGTATAAAACATAACGCCTATTTATTTGCGATCCGCAATTCCAATACTCGGAACTAGGAATTTGCTCGTCGTTTATTTTCAGGAAACTGTCAAATATTTTGTTTTCTCTTTATTTGAAAAGGGTGAGCAGTCAAAAAATAAATGCCTTCTATAAAAAATATAGTTTAGGTTTGCGTAGTAACCCTCTTCCCCCCAATTGGGCCTGTGGTACTCTCTCTCACTCACTTGATGAAACACAGCGCAGGCGCTGCTCCACGCCCGTCTTCTATGAGGCCGTGAAATCACTCCGGTCGAGTCCGCCCATTCATGCCGAAGCGTGACTCTCCCATAGTCAAAAAGAATTGGCCTTAGTTATCGAATTATGAGCTGGAACATAAGTGCATTAGTATCCTTAGTCTTATGTTTACAAACAAAACAAGTTTGCTTTTAATCCAAAACTTGTACAGTTGGCAAAGAAAATACCTATTCTATTTCCAACAATAACAGCTGCCGTTTCCGTGACCGCTGTCTATTTTAGTGACGAGACGTGAGGTTTCTACGTAACGCGTAAGTAGGTAAAAGTATAGGTAAAATTACGAATTTATTATCTTCTTCTTATCGAGTCGATGACGATAAAGTTATATTTTGTCAGCCCAATACTCCGCCACGCGTATTGCGCTGTCGATGGCCTGCAGGAGATATAATACGAAAAAAATAATACAACACACGTGAAAATTATTTCCAAGTGAAAGAAAGTTTAAACTAAGTTTACTACTCGCATAAAAGAGAAATAAGAGAAGTTTTCGTGTGCATTTCAAATAAATTTTAAATTATACCATTTCAAATTAGAATAGGGCTCCCTATTCCGTCTTATATCCTTGGCTTCTACATTCGTACGACGTTCAAATTATAGTCATTAAACGATCCCGAAGCCCTCATAATTAAATAGGTAATAGGTGACTCTACTGGTGTTGCAGGTGCCTATGGCGGCGGCAATCGCTTACCATCAGGTGATTCGTCTGCTCGTCTTCCACATATCACACAAAAAAAGACTGTACTGACATTATTAAGAAAACGGGCCAGTCGCATCCCTTCTGTTTACTAACCTACAAACATACCTACCTGATACCCCCCGCCTCAACAGATATAAGGGGACAGTACCCTTTTAGAGTATTGCTTGTGGCCCCACGTGGGTAAGCTCCATTGACATTTATCTACTAGCGGGCAAATAAATTAAGCTTCGACCTCGTATTTATTTTGTTGATTTTTTAAGAGGATATGAAAGAAATCTTATAATCACTTTTTTTGTGATAAATATATATTTATAAAAAAAAAGATTTTTGCACAATATTCACAACTTAAGATTCTGTAATGTCTTGTAAATTACAGAAATTTAGTGTAGGTAAAATTTTGGCGGTCTTAGCAGACGAGCAGACGGATGACCTACTGATTGTAAGCGATTGCCGCCGCCCATAGACACCTGCAACAGCAGTAGAGTCACATGTGCGATGCCAATCATTAACCCCTATCCCCCAAAATGGTCCTCCAGTATTCATGTTTGAGAATGTGTAGATAGATCGTTTAATGTACTTTTTTTTCTTTTTTTATGCAAGTGCCGACGAACTAGCTAGCAGTCACCTGATGGTAAATAATGACCGCCTCCATGAACATTGCGAGATCGAAGAGGTCACTAATGTGTTGTGTTTATGCTATTGATATAATAGACAAACAATAAAACATAACTTTTGTTTAGTTCTATTTTTACGGATCTTAGTGCGTTCAACTGCAATTGAATACTGGTTTTATAAAATTTTACAAAGCGAATACGATACCAAATATTTTTAAATAAAATCATATTGTTTACTAATGAATTCTTAATACAAAAACAGCGAGTCCACTATCTCGTCCCGATAGTATAGGTCAAGTATACTGGCCTCCTAAATCTGTTTATACATTTTTTGATTCGGACTAATTTAGCATTTCAGTGGTCTTTGGACGGTCATAGTGTGCAAATATCGTGAAAAATGTGGTTAAAATTCGTCCTATTTTGTGTTATTGGTGCGACGACTTCGGTAAGTAATCTTTCAAAGGTTTTGTGCGTTTAAAAAGTGTTAAAACCAGCAAAAAATCACTTAAAGATATGTATTAAGAACACGTTGACTTGCTACCATCAAGCATACACACAATCCACTTCGAGTGTACTCGACTCATAAGTTTTCTAGTTTGGTTTAATTTTTCCGAAATAGGGTATTTGACCAATCTCGATATAGTAAAAAATATTTATACTTTTCCAAAATACTGGTAAATGAGAACCAATGGCCAACATTTTCAGTTAAAAATATAACGTCTAGCTGGTTTTATGAGCATTCAAAGTTTCATGGGCAAATCCATTTTTAAAGTATAAATTTAAAAAAATATATATCATTGACTACCCATACATTTTTCACCACTTTTATTATGAAACCATTACTTAAACGAAACATTTGATATAGCTACCAACACAAATTTACTACACGCGCATACAAGATACGAGCGTGTGACGTCACTTGCCTGTAGCCATTTGTATAGAGCGTTTTGGGCTTGCCCAAAATATGTGCTCTTACAGTTGTGATATCTCAGGTGATTCAAATCAGAATCGAGCATTCTTTCAATAATGTTTCTTAAATTGAGAGGTCTTTGATTAAACACATAATTTTTTTTTGTCAAATACCCTATTTAATTTTTCCGAAATTTTGTCCACTAGTTTTCATTAAGTTACTTAACTAAGTACTCTATACTATATACTTTTATTTTTAAATTTGTTTTCCTTTGTGGCATTAAATGAACTGGAGCATTAAGCTAAAACCCGTGATTGTAATTCAATATACGATATGTCGAGTACACGAGAATTGCTCCCCTGTGAGCCAATTGAAACTGACTGGCCGGATGGCACATTTGGTAGTGATACTGCCTCATATGCCAATGGTTGTAGGTTCAATCCTGGAGGTAAACAGGTGACCAGTAGGACAGTGGCATCATAGAGACTCTTCTCTACTCAGCAGTGGGTGGATGAGGCTGATGTGATGATGATCATGATGACATAGGTAGTATTTATTTACTGCTCATTATTTATGTTTTTTCATTATTATTGTTCCAGTTGGCCACATCATTTGACCTTGGAGGAGTGCTGACTCGGGAACAGGATGGCTGGCGTTCCCATGGGCCGGTCGCTCGGCCAGGGAGAGTTGGACGTGGAGGGCGTGTGTTCAGAACCCGGGGTTGCCTGCCAGAACTGCACTTCTGCCATCACCTGCGTGCCCTTGCCTGTAGGCTACTTGAAGGTAGGTTTGCCAATCGAAACAAACCAATGCGAGAGCATTATAATCGATAACCAGGAGTGTTATCTGTAAACATTTATACATCTCTTTATCCAAATCTTTTATCAAACATTCTGAACAACTTTTGTTCTACGACTCTCCTTACAGAATGTGCACAAGTCACGTAACCACCTTTTTTTATGTGATAGGTAGCAGACGAGCAGACGGATCACCTGATGGTAAGCTATTGCCGCCGCCCATAGACACCTGCAACGCCAGTAGAATCCCAAGTGCGGTTTCAACCTTTAACCCTTAACCAGGCCACTAGAATTTTTTTTTCATTGGTTTTCAACCTTATCATAACTGCATAAAGTTCAAAATCTGGTGGTCTCATATGGTACATAGCCTGGTTAAGTGTAAACCCGTTTCTTCCAATTAGGCCTCCGGTACCCTCACTCACTCGACGACACATAGCGCAGGCGCTGCTTCAGGTCGGTCTTTTGTGAGGTCGTGGATAAACGCTCCGGTCGAGCCTGCCCATTCATGCTGAAGCGTCGACTTGATTTCTACGGAGGCCTTTGCCCTGCAGTGGGACAGTATATAGCCTGCAACTTTTACTTTTTACTTCTGTATTCATATTTCAGGTACCAATGCAAGACTGTACAGGCGGGCAGACCTGCAACGCAATCCTGGGCGGTTGCGCAGACGCACCGGTGCCGGAGTGTGAGGAGGTCGGCCAGAAGTACACCCATACTTGTGAGCAGGTGCGCATATACCAGCTGTCTTAAATTTCAACTAGCAAATACCTATATTATATAACTGACCTGGTCGTGCTCGAACCTGAGAGCTTGTCCAGATGACGCGTTTTACTCGCGCGTTTAACACGCGACTTGCTGTTCATTGCTCTTTACTAGGCTAGCTTTGTTAACAAGACACAGAACGTAAACAGCAATGAACTAGAAATCGCGTGTAAAACGCGTCATATGAACCAAGAAGGACTTTTCAAATTTTCAATCTATAGGCGTATTTATATTATTAGCTCGGCGGTCATGGAAAACATGATGAGGGATTCGGGTAATTTCAGAAAAATAACCATGATTCAGTTGGTCTGGTTCCCTTGTAAAAGGGTTGCGAAGGTCAGACAGAAGTCTCTTCAATGTAATTACTCTTCTTCTTCTTCTTTAAGGGCATCGCTCTTGTGGGTGGAGTATCATCCCTTCTTTCGACTCTGCCAGTTCCTTTAAATCCTTGAAAGACATTCAACTTCTCTCTGGATAATAGTAGGTACTATGTAATGATGCATGTTGTGATTACGAGACTGCCCAAATCCTGCGAATCATGGTCTAATTGTGTAAACCAGGGATTACACGCTAAGATTGTAAGTAAGTAGTATTAGTAGTAAGACAAGTTTTAATACTCAACATTCAATTTCATTCAACATCAAAATTGATGTTACACAGACTCGGTAATTCAGCATCTCTTTATGAGAATTCAATACAACCGTTTCGCAAGAGCTAAAGATCATAATCTACTACTCGATAAGGTCAAGGAACTATTAAATGCAAAATTCTGATTCCAAGTTCTCTTCCTGAACCGTACGTTTCATAAAAACATTATATCATACAACGTAGAACGTTACCACAAATAGGTACATGCGAAATATTTTGTGTTCGAACATACCTATGTGTATTTATGGTCTAAGGTGTAAGTAGATTTAGGAACGGATGATTGACATGACATTGACACTATAACTACGTGTTCTACAAACCATTTTGAACAACATTGGAAGAGAGCAAAGGTCTAAAGACCAAAAGATCGTCACAGTGACCACTCGGACCAGAGTAATAAAATCCTTCATATATTTTTCCCATAGGTGGGTATATTCCCTGATGCATACGACTGCCACAAGTTCCACCTGTGTTCACCACCGGAAAATGTTCCCTTCGGAAGACCAGCCGACCACAGAACGGCTCTCTGTCCACGACACTACGGCTACAATCCTAAAACTGCGCAATGCTCGGTAAGATCTTCATCTCAACCAAAACTTATTTATACTCCCAAGAGCATGTATCAAAATTCGTTACAACATCGCTGATGAAGAAATCCTTTGCTGCACTCTTTAATTTCCTGACACTGGTTAAACAATCCCACCACCAAGCCATGTTTCTCCCTTCCATTCCTTACGGACAAAATATGGGAGACACTCACCAGGTATGAATCTTGGTCCAAGCATTCCCCTGGGCTCCAAGGTGACAGCTTCGGACGTAACCGGGAATGATATGGTAGGATGATGATGACTTACTGAGCTTACTGGCTCAGTTACGCATCCTGACCCTCTGATATCAAGGTGTGTTCTTATTAAA
The DNA here is from genome assembly GCA_014851415.1 of Cnaphalocrocis medinalis. Classification (NCBI taxonomy): domain Eukaryota; kingdom Metazoa; phylum Arthropoda; class Insecta; order Lepidoptera; family Crambidae; genus Cnaphalocrocis; species Cnaphalocrocis medinalis. The sequence goes on from CM026288.1 coordinate 7,765,898, forward strand.
AAGTATGCATGAGGCTGTGAGGCTGAGTCATCAGTCTACACCCACTCAATTCTGAATAATATACCTGGGCTGCGCGGCTCTTTTGGTGATCTACCAACTTTATCCATTTTCCCCAGTTTCACCGCCACTATTACAATTTCATGCCAACTTCATTTCATCCTCGATATCCGAGATTAGTTATGATGGTACTCTTGCTCAAAAATAATCCAACAAATTGCATTTCAGATCAGACTCAAAAAAGGTCAATGCAGCGAAAGGTACGTTCCAAATTGTGAGTCTGTAGGTCAATCCGGCCCCCTCATCCTCAGCCCCAACCACTACTTCGTCTGCCTGCGGAAGAAGAACTCCTTATACCCTCAAGTATTCCTCTGCCCCCATGGCTGGTTCTTCTGGGACGGTTTCTGTCACCCCACTGAGAAACCCAATGTACATGTTGAAATTGTTGAAGTGACTACAGAAAAAGAAAAGAAGATAAAATCGAATGTAGATAATACAAGTGAAGAAACGCCAAAGATAAAAGCTAAGTTAGATGATACGACTAAGTCAGTATCTTCTGAAAAATCTGAAGTTGAGTCAGAGTCGACAAACACTTGGATTGATAGCTTTTTCTCCACTGAAAAGGCAACAACTTATGCAGCTGATGCGTTTTTAGCAGACAAGTTTGATCTGACCAATTATGAGACAACTGATGATGAAGCAGCGCCTAGCTATGATTTTGCTAATTCCTTTTGAAAGTGGAAATGACTTCTGGTGATTTCCTAACAAGATCAAAATTTGTTAAGCTAACGTAATAGGTAGACATTATTAAAGATACCATTAGCTGTGTAGAATTTTGTATTATGTTATATTATAATGTGACTATTTAAATTAAAAATATAAGTACTAAGTACTATGTGGTGTTTCACTTATGGAACTGCTAGTGTTAAAAATAGATTACACCAGAGAAAAGAGAGTAATAAAAGTCAGCAACTTGACAATGGTAAGTTAGCTACTTTCAAACTGTACAATAATAATTACACCTAATATATTTTACATTATAACGCATAAACGACGAGACGGCTCATCTGATGATAAGTGATTACCACCGGCCATAAACTGCGTAATTGCAGAAATAGAGAAAAATATTTAAATTTTTGAATACCCTACAAAGATTTTGTCCTGTCTCATTTAAAAGGGGCGCAGTTATAGTATAAATCAGAACAATCCAGTACATTACACTTGTTTAACTAGAGCATGAATATTACAGTCAATATTGCCAGAAATAAACCCGACCTCCTTTACATTTTTCCTGATACCATCAGGAGAGTAAACCGTCCCTTTTTTAACGACGACTTTTTGACACTCCGCTAATGTCATCAACAAAATAAACGCAGACTCTTGACCCAGATGCTTGCAAGAAAACCAGCGGGGCGTAGCTAGCAGATCTTAGTTCGTCATCTCACTAGTGACGTGATTGAAATTGAGTTTTATTGAAAAACATAATTCAAGTGACATCGGAAAAATAAATAAATAAATGCGGCAGACAATCACACCGATCAACCTGGTTTCAAACTAGGGCAAACCTCTGTACTATGACATTAAGCCATATTTTCTAAGTTTTCTTGGGTCTCGGTGTTCTGGGTTGACGAACCCAGTTAATTAACGTCATCTGGTACATCGGAAAAAAACTGTCTTCAAGCTAATCTTAAATGTTCTTAGCTTAGTTTTAAGACAGTTTTTTTTTTCAATATGTGATGCCTCAGGTGTTTATGATGCATTTGTGATACCTCAGATGTTCATGGGCGGCGGTGATCATGGTAAGCGATAGCCGCCGCCCATAGACCTGCAACACCAGTAGAGTCACAAGTGCGCTGCCAAACTAACCCCCTTCCCCCCAATTGAGCCTCCGGTACCCTCACTTCACTCACTCGAGGAAACAGCGCAAATGCTGCCTCACGCCGGTCTTCTGTGAGGACCCTTGAGAAGACGACTAAAACAGTTTAGTCACATCATCCATCTTTCTGAAGTCGTCGTTCCTCAAAACATCCTTCACAAAATTGTGACTCGAGTGACTATGTGACTCACAATGCATCACTGGTAGCTAGCAAAATCTAAGTTCGTCATCTCATAGTCAACGGAACAATCGCAGGGACCCGCCAGACCTTTGTGCAGCAGACAAAGGCGGGCTTATCGCTGCGATCTCTACCAGGCTGCGGAGTGCAAGTTATAAGATGGATGGCGGTCCAGTACTGTACTTTTTGACGGAACTTTCTACGACGGACCTCAGTTTTGTGGAATAGTAATACTTAATCACCAGAGAAACCAAAAATAGGACTGTAGTTGAAGGATGGTAGACAATACTTTTTCTTTATACTATAGGTGGCAAACGAGCAATCCGGTCACCTGCTGGTAAGTAATCACCGCTACCCATGAACAGAGATGCGAGCTCAGAGAGGTCACTGGTGCGTTGCTGGCCTTTTAAGAAGCACAATATAAACTAACAAGGTGACCCGAAATCCCGAAATTCATGGAAATAGCCGGAGCCGTAGGATTGACATGGTCATCATGCCTACTTCAGGAAGAAATGTTTGAAGAATTTCTAACAATTGTCTTTGTAAATAAAATAAAAACGTAAGTAGGTAGATTTTTTTTACATATTTTTCATTATACGGCTATGTCTATCGGCCCGGGCTTATCCTTGATTATTATGGTACACTCTTGGCGATTCACAATGCTTCACGCCAGTTATCTATGAGGTCATTGTATCAGATCAGTCAAGTCGGTACATTCATGCCGAAGCGTAACTCTTTCTCAGTGTTCAGGAATGTCAAATTGAAAAGATTTGAAGTATGTTTGAATCTTGTGATTATGATTGAATTACATTAAAATAATGAAAATTGTAAAAACCAGCACGAAGACGGCGCCGGGAGATAGGCCTATCTGTCGATACTTTTACGAATCTGTTGAGGGCGCAACGACCGCTTGCCGCTTGCCGCCGCTCGGGAATTTTCAAAAATAAGAACTTGTGTCAACACTTAGTTTAAGCTAAGTATAACAGCTGCACATACGGTGAACTCCTGCAGCCTATCTGATAGCGCAGTCGTTGTGGCGGAGTATTGGGCTGGGAAAATTTTATATCTTGATGCCATCGACACAAGAAGGAGAAGAAGTTTGAACTATCATTCCATCATCATTCATCGTCAACTAGCCAAAAACATATTTGAACTTTAGCGAAGTTTTCATATAATTTGCTTGTGACTTGCCCCACGCGCCGTCAATACAGGGCTAACGGTGTACAAAAAACGAAAACCTCTGACATTAGACACTAGAATTGCATCAGAGTTCGGTGCGATCCGCGCCGTGGGAATCTTCACTGCAAACGCATGCAGCGGGCCAGTCCAATGTGGAGGAGGCTTTGTTAGAGTATATCGTAAATACGTTTTATTAGATATAGCTGTAAAATTTATTTCACTATAATAATATAATAATATGTCACTACATCACATACATTGATCTAACTCTGAGATAGGTAGCTCAAGCACCTGTGTTACAGATATCAGAACCAACAGTGGGATTACAAATATACACATATAATACTTTTCTTTTGTAAATACATACTTATAATACATAGAAAACACCCAGACCAATACAAACAGACATGTTCATGCACACAAAGGGTTGCGGGTTCGATCCCCGCACAGTGTTTGTACTGTGCGGGGATCGAACCCGCAACCCTTAGCCCAGACGCAGCATTCACTACCACTGAACCAGCCGGGTCGTCCCCGAACCGTCAATATGAATCTATATACTATCCCTTTGTAGGGCAAATACCTCCATCATAGTAATCAAGCCTTCGATTAGGCTTAATCACCACGCTTGCCTAATGCGTATTGGTGATCACAAACTCGAGCTATGTACGAAAAATTCAAGACACACTCTTGGCTCTACCCAGGAATCGATCCCGGGACCCTGATACCACTATTATTATTATAGACGGGAATTAACGCGACGTAATTTTTTAAAGCACATAATATGTACTTACTGCTTGACGTTTCGGCTGCGTTTACAACAGCCGTAGGTCACAAGCAAACTGGCGGTGCGCGGCGACGTCTGCTGGGGCCCGGCGGTGGATTCTTCCGATACCCTCACAGTTTCACTTATAAAAATCACCACTGGATACAATGTCAGTGAAGCCACTCCGACACACCACGCTCACAGTATCGGTGTTTATTCGCGTTTTCCAACGGCCTAGTACGGGGTTTGCATTGTTAATCACTGGATTCCATGTAGGTGAAATTTTGAATCCGTCATCCCGATTGAAATTTTTATATTTCTTGATTTCAATTGCTTCACGTACCATCCTCGTGTGATAGTGCCGATCAGTGGAGAAGATTTTTGGGTCATGTAGCTCCATCCAATGATTAACTCCCATTTCTAGTAGATGTTCCGCTACCGCTGATTTATTCGCCTGTCGATTTTTAATTGCTGCGATATGTTCCTTGACACGTTCGGCGATTGATCGCTTAGTTTGTCCGATGTATGAACTACCGCAGCTGCAATCGATTTTATAAACACCTGGAGTCTGGAACGGTATTATATCCTTTGGTGACCGCAGCTGTTTAGATATTCGACATAACGGAGAATATACAGTCTTAATGGAGAAATTCTTGAGTACTGTTCCAATTTTGTCCGTTTATGCCTTTGATGTACGGCAAAAATGCTGCCTGGCGGTTTACCTCAGGATATCTTTCCTTTTCTTCTGCCTTGTTCAACATCCGCGGCATATTGTATCCGTTTTGCTTGAGTACCTCCTGAACATGACCTAAGCTCAGACTGAAGATGTCAGGGTCGCAGAGGTTATGAGCTCTATTGGTCAATGAAGATACAACCGCTTGCAGATGCCGAGGATGATGATGCGAAGAGGCGTGTAGTATCGGTCCGTGTGCGTGGGTTTTCGGTAAACTCCATGTGATAATGTACCGTCATCCTTTACTCTAATCTGCACATCCAGGAATGCAATGATCGGTCCCTTTTCCATTTCATAGGTAAACTTTATCTTCGAGTGGATCGAATTCAGGTGTACCAAATATTGTTCGACTTCCTGCTGGCCACCTTTAATAATACAGAAATGTCGTCCACATACCTTTTCCAGAGTTTCACAGTTTGAGGTCCAGTGGCTAATGCTGTGTTTTCAAAATGTTCCATCCAGATATTTGCAATGACCGGTGCCAGAGGGCTACCCATTGCAACTCCGTCGATCTGGAGGTAAAAACTGTTCTCTGAATAGAAGGTAGTTTCCGTCCAAACAATTTTCAGTCAGAACAATATATTCCTTCGGTAAACTCCTCATCACAAAGCTTACCCTTGATCACTTCCAGGCAATCCTTCAGTGGGACATTCGTAAAAAGCGACTCCACGTCGAAACTCACCATTATGTCTCCTGGTTCCAAACGTATACTCCTTACGATATCCCTAAAATGGTACGAGTCTTTTACGAAAGACGGTGTTTTCCCAAACTAAGGTCTGCAACACTCCAGCAACATGCTTCGCCAAGTCATATGTCGGGGAGTCAATCTGACTAACGATAGGCCGTAGAGGTATGTTGCTTTTGTGTACCTTAGGCAGTCCGTAAAAGTTTGGGCGGTTGCACGATTTTAGGTTTGTACAGAAAATTGTACTCGTCTTCCGTAAAAATGACCCTGTGCTCATAGATAAGAGCTCGAATGCGTCGTGAACTCTGGCCGTAGGATTATAAGATACTGGCTTGTACACGTTAGTATCCGCTAATAAAATCCCGATCTTTCCGACATAATCTTCAGTACTTATGACTTACAGTGGCGTTTTCCCTTGTCGGCCTTAAGCACTAAAATATTGCCGTTGTTGCGCAACTCTTTCAAACCCGAAACGTCAAGCAGTAAGTACATAATTATGTGCTTAAAAAATTACGTCGCGTTAATTCCCGTCTATAATAATAATAGTTATAATGCAACGCGAAAATTTAAAGAACCCTGATACCACGTCCCGGTACTTAAACCACTAGACCAATGGGGCGTTAACTAAGCTGGCACAAACCAAGGCTTTGTCCTCTCATAAGAGCCTTCAACTAAATCGGTAACTGCTACAACTGCCACTCATCAGCCCGGAATCCGCGCTAATCCTTTACGTTAATTTAAGTACGGTTTAAACTACAGTAATATATTTCTTTTTACATTAAGGACAATCAAGATGACCTCACTCCGCCTGATGGTAAGCGGCAGTGAGATCCAAATATGAGGTTGACAGACTCAATAGGTACCTGAAGGCCTACTCAGATGCCGTTTCACGCCCCGCCTAGAAAACCCAGGATTGTAAGAAGGAGGAAACACATGAACTGGAAGGGCATTCCATGATTTGATAGCTCGGGGCAGGAATGAGGAGCTAAACCTCTTGGACTGAGTCGAGACATACCCTTCGAGTCAACGTTGAGACACCTGCACAGAGACTTCCCAATCCTAAATCATGGTCTGATTCAGGATTTGGGGAGTCTAGTAATTGCAATGAAGCAACTGCCGTCTGACCTTCGCGACTTCTTCTTCTTTAACAGTCCCCTGTTACCAAACCGACTGAATCATGGGTACACGTTTCAGAAACTATCCGAAATCTGAAGGTTTCCTCCCCTTGTTTTCCTCTCCGCTATGCTAGTGGTAGAAATACGCAGATATGTGTAGAATCCATCTCCACATTAGTGTCACACACGGCGTCTTACGCAGCCGTCTTAAAACTTCGTCTATAGAGTTTCCTGGCTGAATATTTTGCCACAACAACTGGCGAGACGCTATAGTTAAAAGATAAAAGATCCCGGACATTGACCCTTCTGCCATGTCTCCTCTATTTAAGGGGGTTCTGAACTGGGAACTGTTATAGAGAAAATAATTTATGAATGGATATGTATAGTTAAAAGTTTCTGTGTTTTGTGTTTCAGCCGTGGAAGAGCCAGCTTCCACGGCCTCACAGAAGACCGGGGTAAAACAGCACCTATGCTGTATTTCGCCGAATGAGTGAAGGTAAAGGTCCAATAGTCTTAGACAAAAGACTAAAGTGACCGACATAGTTTATCGAATCAGCATGTTGAAGTGGAAATGGGCTGGCCATATCTGTCGAAGAACTGACAACCGTTGGGGTAGAAAAGTTCTTGAGTTGAGACCGCGACTCGGAAATTTCAACGTTATGTTATGGTAGCTTGAAGTCTTCATTTCCATAAACGGTTTTAGGAGTAGGCTTTCTGTACATGTACTATTAAGTATTCTGTGACCTAAGTTAGAAGGTAAAGGTCCAATAGAGTAAAAGTTTGGCAATGCACTTGTGACTCTGTGGTGTTTCAGGTGTCTATGGGCGGCAACAATCGCTAGATACAGTATTTTCTTTTTGTTTTTCTCAGTATAAGATTTAAAAAAATAGAAGTTATTTTATCCAGCCAGTAACTATGGTGCAAGTCTTCACCTCACGTAACCTTTCTCTAGTCCGGTTTGCAGGTAGTACACACAAATACATAGACTAGGCAGGTTACAACGACGGTTCTCAGAGATTTGCAACAATTAATAAATCAAATTCCTCCATACAGACGAGCTGGCTCAGAAACATTTGTCAGCCGAAATGCCAAGTTGATTCGGTGCGAATCTAAACCGCTATGCCTTGTAGTGCGCTCGACGTGGCTTGATACTAGAACTTTTAATGTATAAGTAAGATATATTTCTGATATCTGAGGGACCTTCAAGAGACCATGGATTTATGAATGATTTTATGGTGAAGAAATTGAAATAATCATAGTATGTATTTGCGTAATGATGTACAAGGTGTCTCTTTACACATTTGCATGGCTTTATCCATAATAATGTTCTACTAACAATTCTGAACATAATTAAATTGTAAGTGCAATATTACATTTTATTATAGCATAAAATTATAACATTTTTAATCTTAAAACATTAATTGCATTATGAATCATGAGTTCGCCAATGAATGTAGCTACCTATCTTAGTCATCCCTCTCACATACCTATTTTATTTAGCAATTAATTTGCTCGTACTTGGAAACATAAGCATTAAATACAGACCTACACCTTATCATTTGCTTTAGGAAACTGCAAAGATAATCTCACAAGACAAAATTTAACAAGCCGTTACCAATTTTTATTCCTTTGTAGTTTACCAACTTTAGAAGCACTGCGATAAATGCCTAACGTCCTTTCGATAATTATAATCTTCTTGTGATAGTATAGGTACCTACTTACAATTCACCCGGATGTATGAAGTCCGGAGACATTACGTCACGCGTAATGCTAAGAAAGGAGTTTAATTTCATACGTTACTAATTAAAAGTACCAAGTCGCGCCGGTCGTGCTACATTTTAAGCAACACATTTACCGACAAAGCCGTTCAACGAGCACCTTACTACGGGCCATTCATTACGGGCACCGCACTGACTCCACGCGATGCACCCGCGACACTAGCCGTTCCAAATTTGAAAATTCGAAAAAGTATTCCCTACCGATCGCGCCTGTGATCCATTTTGTTTGCCTGACAGCTGTCAGTTTGCGCGCCATTTTCCGACTGTGATTCTTTTTGTGTTTTGTTTTTTTTTCGTGAATGCATGCAGGTTGGGAGAGACTCTGAATTTTCGTGGAAATAAAGGTGAGTGAGAAAATTGTGTTTTGTATTTCCCTTTTTAATTTAGGACTTTAAGCTCACTTAAATAGACGAATTCCTAGCATTTATTTTAAAAACTAGTGCGTAGTTACAACTGGATTCGGTTCGTTTGTATTTTAAGACTTGTTTATTGTTTATGTTCTGCAACTGCGTCTTTCGATAAACATTTTGACATGATCATAATTTGTAATAACTTTAAAGGATGTAGCTTCGTAAGTAGGTTTATGTTACTTAGTAATTTTATGTTTATACCGTTTCGCGTAGGATGAAATATTGCAAGACATTAAAATATCTATGTTATGAACTTAATTAAAAGTTATTACGACATTGTTTTATACCACATTGTGTTGTTTGAAAGTATGTGCTTACACATAAACAGTGTATGTAGCAACCTTCGGGAGTATTTCTTCATAAATACAGGGTTATTTTGAAACTTTTCGCTTAATTATGGCAGTGGGTATTCATTGACATAGACAATGCAACGTTTGTTCTTTCTGGTGCGATTGATGTGACCCGTTTGCTGGTTTGCCTTTCTTGTAAAAACACCATTCTTAAACTTTGTCTAACATATTTTTTTGTAAATCATTTAGTCCGCTAAGCATTATTGTATGAAAAAATTTAGGATTGAAAAGTAGAGTTTTTTTTCTAAGAAAGGTTTTCAGATTCTTTATAAGTAATAAGTCAGGGTGACTTATTTATAAAAACAGAAACGCGACTTTGAAATAAAACCCTTTAAGCAAGAATAACTTTATTTCCATGTTCTTATCTGGTTGAATGATGAAATTTGAAACAAATCTTTCACATTCATTCAATTTTTCCATTCTTAAAGCTTGTACTAAACAACCAGAAATTAGCCTACGTGAGTACAGACGAAATCAGGTCGAATCTTAATGTGTCATTCCCAGTTGCGTCCACAGCCGTCGCTTTGGAGCCCGAGGTATGTTTTGACCATGGTTTAGGAATTGGGGAGTCTGGTAATTAAGTATGAAGCGAACGTCCGACTTTTCAGCCCTTTAAAAGGGGAAGCAGACCAACTGAATCATCACACGTGTCGAAACTATCTGAAACATGCAGGTTTTCTCTTACCGCCGAGCTAATAGTAGAAATGTGTGTAGAAATGAAAATCGATAGGTGCATGCTGACGGATTATAAATTATCTAATGCCATCTTGTAAAATTAGGATTATCCGCTTTCCTCCTAGTTGAGGCATTTATTATTTTTTGGTAGGCTAATTGGTTTAGGTAGTGGGCTGAGATCTCATTCTCGAATCCCGGGTCAAACATAATATGATCGACCCGGGATTTAAGATTCTAATGCGGATAATATAGCTAGGGTTTGTGATCACCAATCCGCATTAGGCAAGCATGGTGATTTAGCCTAATCCCATCATAGTAGCGATGACTTGATTTCTATGAGGGAGGCTTTTGCCTTGCAGTGGGCCAGTATAAAGCTGATACCTACTATACCAAGGGGGTACTTGACAATCGCTTTTCAGGTGATCCGCCTTGTCAACCCCATATCACATAAAAATGGTACTTACGTGGGCACATTTTACAACAGCATAAAAATATTTGTGTGTTTTTATGAAATCGCACATTGCCCGGTCTCACACATAAATTAACTTCGGCAATAACGCAACTTTTAATTCCACCCCCATTGCCCCATTCGGGGAAATTGAGCGACAATAAATATTTGTGGGGCCATAAAGATGTAACGGTCGATATGTCATTTGATAACTGTCTCAGTGGCGCCATGACGTAGTTGTGGCATAGTTTATGAGACAGGGGGCAGACGAGCAGACAGATCACCTGATGGTAAGCGATTACCATAACTTAAAGACACTAGTAACACCTAGATTCGTTCAGGGTTCGTTTTTAAAAGTGAAATGACAATCGCGGTCCGCATAAAGAACGACGCCTAAAACCGGGGGGTTCCAGAGTCTCGTAATATGAACTACGATGGGGGGGTCCCAGCGACTACGATGGGGGGCTCGCGATCCGCACAGTGTGGTTCGGCGGTCTGCTATTTGGTGACCCCTGCCACTAACCTAAGGACACTAGTAAAACCAGAGGTGTCTGTCATAAGTGCACCGCCAGTTGGCGGCTATATGCGCTAAAAATGCCCTAAGTACACCAAAGCATAGTATTTTAGGGTCGGCTAGTCTCCCAGCGGCAGAGTGTGCATACGAGTAACCTCGTAAGGCCCAGACAGCAGACACAGTAGAAAATACTTCAAGAAGACGTCTTTTGACTGAAATGATAATTATGTTGTCGTATTTCACGAGCATATTGCCCTTCTGATGACGCTAATAGATATTGAAAATGCGAGGTACAGTCATGCCGCTGCCTAGTAGTGAAGAAGACAAACTATCTTCAAACCTTGTTAAAAATGGACATGACATAGCGAATTTCAAAATTGATCGATACATCAGCAACCCACACTCGTCCACTGCTGGACGTAGGTCTCCCTTAATGCACGCCTACCGCTCCCGATTTTCGGCCACTTTCATCCAGCCCACTCCAGCGAGCCTTCGAATGTCATCTTGTAGCAGGGCGTCCAACACTACGCTTACCGAGTCGCGGTTTCCACTTAAGGATTTTTTACGGCTCCAATGGTCATGATTTGATCGATACATTTTGGAGTAATTATGAAATACTCCAGCTCTAGACCCGCTTTTTTCGTGGCCGCATTGACAACGACAAAACTGTGTGACTGAAATAAATTGGTTTATAGCCAATTTGGGCACATCACCTGAATTACAGAGATTATTGCTGTTATTTTTTATGACTCTATACAGGGTTGTATCGCTATAGAAATGTTTATTTTGGTACATTATAATGTGTCCATGACATAATCCGGAATAAGTTTATGGTTTAATTTTAGGGCTTTATTTTTAGCGTTAAGTTCTGTTATTTTTTGAGCAATAAAGAGCATCTAGCTATCTAACTTTGGCCTGAAAAACGTATCAGTTGCAATCCAAAGGTTTTGCATTAGTATTTAGTTGTTTTAGTTTGACTACCAATTTTCAGGATATTTATTAACTGTTATAAGGGTTCGATTTTTTTGCCATTTGGCTACGGAACCCTAAAAACATAAAATAAAGTGCATTGCTTTAGGTAGTACTCTCTCGTCTCCGTGAGAACCGAGACCTAGGTCGAGAGAAAGTGCAATAGGTCTTTGAACTTAGAACCTAGAAAGCTGTTGGCTTAAACGAAGCCGTAACGAATGAGAATATACCTGTCGCATCCAAACAAAGGTGACACGCAGCGGTTATGAAAGAGAGGGAAACTCCGATTAGGTCGTAACGTCTGGTTTCTTTTAGGCCTTCTGGCTGCGGCGACATTAAATAAATGAATAAATAGATTGAGACATCATCACATATATTGTCCTAGTCCCAAACTAAGGTTTTCCCATGTGCTATGGAAACAGAAACAACGCAGGAACTAACACAAATATCTGTTTCATCAACAAACATTTGTGTTGACACTTTGTGTTGTGCGTGTAGTTTATGTTGATTGGGCTTGATTACTTCCATTGTTAATGCTTCGGTGGTTAGTCTTGGAACTTTTGACTGCCTTAGTACCGCAGTTGGTATTGGCCCTTTAAAGCGACGGCTGCGCTTGGGATTCCGGGGCCGAGCCCCGAGTTGTGCCTAAATTTGGACCTACTACGAGAGTGTTTCTGTTTAGAAATACTACTATTTAAGATCTTGTTGTACACACTGTGAAACGCAAATAAAGCATTGGGTATTGAAATTTTCAGCGACAGCTGACATCGAAAGGGATATGTGTAAACGTATTGCGTTTCATACTATGGCTTCTGCTTACGAACCAATTGGTTTCAATTTGGCTATACTTATTAAAAAAGATTGTTGCTAAAACTAGAACGCTAGTACTTGTAATAACATTACCCCCTTTTCGCTGCAAAGACGGTAATAAACGGTTATTAAAGATATCCACTATACTTTGTTTGGCGCCTACCGTCTGGCTTCTCAACGCACAACGGAATAACACAACAGTGAGAAAACTGCATTTTTTCATATCTTTTTTATACCCAGTCGTGGTATAAATCTTTAAATCTGGCAAATTGTAGGACCTAGACTATATTAGCTAAATCATTCTAAAAATTCAGAAGACGGAGTAACATTTATTAAAATTAACTCAACTAGAATGATTTTCCGATAAATCTGGTGTTCCCAATAACTTACATTATAAATTTAAGTCTGAACTTAACCAAATAATGTATTATTGGGTTAATTATTATCATTACCTATGTACTTACATACTGAATGTTGCCTTTAATTAATTAATTATATGCAAACGTATACTTAGTCACTATACGAAACACGTGCCAAATTAGGGTACCCACCATCGTTGTGTGAATGTGTACCCTGTTTTGTAATATAGTAAAGTTATACGGTGCCACTGCAGGGAAAAAGCCTTCATCATAGAAATCAAGCCATCGCTTCTATGATGGGAGTAGGTTTAATTACCACGCTTGCCTAATGCAGATTGGTGATCGATCACAAACCCGAGCTATGTTCGAAAAATTCGAAACATACTTTGTTCGGCCTGTAAACCACTAGACCAACGTTAATTTACTTTGTAATAAGAAACATTAAATAATATTTTATTGACAGATGATGATGCAATAAGTATTATCCCTTTCCTCACTGTTGCATCATTTTACTGTGCGACACCCAATTCACCAGGTAATCTACTTATTATAAATAGTAATTTCTTGAAACATAATAATATCCCAAACTGCGTAAACTCATGAGCAAGAGTGGTTAAACCTATAAAAAACCACAAAAAAGGCATTATTATCGCCGCGTAATTTTAAATCGGGTTTTAATATGATCGATATTTTAAATTTACTGTCGAATCTGGGTCATATCGTAAAGCAGAGCAAACGAGTATACCTACATTGAAAGCAATGGGTCTTAACATGATTTAAATATTACAGAACGATCGGGTGGTTTGACAGCAAATTTTTTTTTGCCTTATAAGATGACTAGCGGCCCGCCTTCACTTCGTGTCGGGACTTTAGTACCACTTTACGCCATTAGATGGCGCTGGGTGTCGATTACATCGCGCAAGTCTTTTCGGTTTAGTTATAATAACCATTGTAGTTGTCTATAGAATTTAACTTCTTTTAAATAGTATAAACATCCATCCTGTACGAGGGTCGTCGAGTGAATGAGGACTCTCTTGACGAAACACAGCACAGGCGCTGCTTCACGCCGTGAGCTTCTGAGCTCTGTGAGGCTGTGGTATCATTCCGGTCGAGCCATCCTATTCATGCCGAAGCGTGGCTCTCCCGCGGTTAGAAACAAAGTATCAAATTGCGAATGATGTACACCATTATCTTTGGATTGAAGAGCTTTCCACGATCCTCTTTAGAAAAATAAGATCCAATAAGAAAAGTATCGAAGCAACGCGGCAACAAATAACAAGAGAAAATACTACAACATATCGTTATAAGTTCTAACTTCGACGTCGGGCCGGATGATCAGGCATTACCTACAGCTCAATGTTACCAGTTAGTTGCTTTTGTAACTTTTTATTTACTTTTAAAAGTCAACAAAAGTTTGTTAAGAGTTGTCATCAACATAGAAAGAAAGAGAAACATAAACAATTTGTGAAAACTACAGATTTTTTTTCTGTGATACGAGTAGTTAGCAGACGAACAGACAGATCATCTGAGTGATAGACACAATAAATATCAAAGGAGTCACACACAAGTTCCTAGGGTCTTTCAAAATGAAAAAAAATCAAACAAGTACTACATAAAGTAAGTTAAAAATTTTAATCAATATGAGTAACTTATCGATATTGAAATTCATTTATAAAAGCTACGGCAAGTCCATGAGGATTTTGTCAAAAATTGCACACGTAAATCCGATTACTGACCAATTTTGTTAAAAATATTTTTTAAATAACTTTGCAATTCGGGCTGGCAACACCAATACGGCGAGCAAACGAGTTAACTCGCGAATGAATGTTTCCAACAGTTTTAAAAGGATTTCCAATAACATTATGTTAGCAGATTCATTGGAACAAAAGATAATTTCAAACGAACGTACCAAAACAATGTGCCTAGGTATAAGTATGTGGAATAAATGGTTACAACAAATTAAAGATACTCGTATATACCATCTCTGACTAAAAAGTTTAGCAGCTTATATATTAACTGCCGTACGATTAAAAATGGAAACCGTTGCCGTCCCGTGTTTTTCCTCTGCCCTACAATATGGACTCCATACAACAATATGGATATTGTATAAGTATACCTACAATATTGATGAGACTATCGTCAGCTCATGGCGAGTTAAGCACTTACAAAATTCGTCGGCTTAGTAAGGGGTTCGGCTAGTATAATTGGTAGTACAGCCACCCGGATTGTGGAAGGTTGTGGGTTCCAGTCCCACCTGAACCCTCCGAGGATTTTTTAAGTGCAATATTTACTTAATATGGACTCCTTCAAACGAAGCGTGAAGAAGCATCTCGCGGGCCAGTATGGCAGTGCCAACGGATGTGATGCCGTGCCGTCGCGTTCGTTGTTACTGCGGCGTGGGCTCTGATCTCCTTTTGATTATCATCAGGCTGAGGTAAGCCAATATACTGAGCTACTTACTATAATTATAAAAAAGAGAAAATACTGCCATGATTACTGGCCATGCGTGTTTCATACAAACATCTTAACAATCCAAACGACGCGTTTCGAAATTATATAGGTACTAGTTATTCCAATATTTGGTGGATTTTGTCACAAAAGTCATACAACAATTAATGATGTTCAGAATGTTCGTTCACAGATACATACATCGTCTATGTTTGCAGAGCATATTGATTTTTGTTTTTCTGCAGACCCGTAAAATACCAACCCTTAACTTAAATACTTATTTATAGTCCACTAGAAGAATTATTTTGGAGAAACCCCATTTAGAAAGCCCATTATTTAACGTGCCAGTGTTAGTAACGTACGATAGTCATCAAGGGTCTCACGGGACCCTCAGCTAAGTAGGTTAATTATTTTTGGATATCCATTCAACATGGCCGCTTTTCCTGCAGATAAATCGGTTAGTTCGGAGACTGACTTAATAGTTGCTTAGCGGACGCAGTCTTTTTTCCAAACGAAGGGATGCGCAAGATTCGATGCTCAAGAAATCCCAAGTGTCTTGTGCTATGCGTTTCCACTGAAACAATGAAATGTTAAAATTACGCACATCGATTTGAAAATCTAGAAATGCTTTTGGGGTCTTTAATTTTTGTGCGTAAGTATTTCTACCATTAGCTCGGCGGTGAGAGAAAAGATGGTGAGGAAACCTGGTCTGGTTCCCTTAATATAAAAGGTTGCGAAGGTCAGACGGCAGTCGCTTCTGATTTATTTACCAGACTTTTTTAATACCAGACCCTCAAAATCCTGAATCATGAGTCTAAGCGTACCCTGGGCCAATTCAGTTGGTATGGTGAACCAAATCATCCATCTTAACATTTGCCCTTTTTCACTTTTTTATGTGATAGGTGGCAGACGAGCAGAGGGATCACCTGATGGTAAGCGATGGCCGCCACCCATAAACACCTGCCACACCAGTAGAGGTACAAGAACGCTGCCAATTATTAACCCCCTTTCCCCCCAATTGGGCATCCTGTACCCTCACTCACTCCACGAAACACAGTGCAGGTGCATGCTTTACGCGGTCTTTCTATAGGCCGTGGTATCACTCCGGTCGAGCCGGCCCATTCATACCAAAGCGTGGCTTTCCCACGTAGTAAACTACAGTAAACATAAAAAGGGTCATATTGGTATCGCCATTGAACAACACTATTTGAGATAAAGCTAAAGTGATAGCCAATTACTGTCCCTTAGGACCACGTGGGGGGAAGGGGGGAGAAGAATATCCAGTAAATGGGAGTTCATCGAGCCTATCTTTTGTTTGGTTCGGTTTCATCTAAATTATGAACGAAGGTTCACTGCCGAATTTTAATTTTATGAGAAGCGAAAAGGGTTTTTAATTTAAGATTCATTATTTATGACATTGATATTTTTAAGACGAGCCTATACCCTACGAAAAGGCGGACAACGCATATCCACTTCCTGAACTTCTGGTGAAAAAATAAAAATCTCCATTAATGCATGTCTAGTTTCACATTCGGTAGTACTTACCTAAACCTGTCTAATGCGCCATTGGTAGTGGGTTCGATTCCCACTCGGACATTACAATCGGTCAAAAAGGCGAACACGTGTCCCTACTCAGTGCATGGGTGTAACTGGCAATATTTATTAATTATTATAAAAATATTTTTTCATAAGCTAAGGGAAACCTTTGGGGCCTTAATTTACACCGGTACCAATAGATGTCGTTGGGAGTCGATTAAATCGCGCGAGTGTTTCGCCTTTTCAGTTTACAAAGCCTTGAAGTTGACAATGATATAACCTCTTTAGAATAATTATAAGACTAAGAGTGACTTACCTACGACGTCCTGTTGTCATAAATAATAATGATAATGAATTGAGACAACATCAAATACATGAGTCCTGGTCCCAAACTAAGGTTTTCCCTTGTGCTATGGAAACCAGAAACAACGAAGGAACCACAAACACCCAGACCTAACATAAATACATTCTGTTTCATCAACAGACATTTGTCTTGGTGAGAAAATCGAACCCGCGACCCATGCGTCTTAACAGGCAAACCACTACGCCAAAACGGGTCAGGGTGTTAAGAAGACGCAGGTTCCTATCTGAGCTACAATTCATAGCTCGTGCCTAACCGATTATTGCTAATCCTCAAGATCAAACCACTCGGCCATTGGGTCACCCACAACCCGCTCAACTGTCAACCTTATAACTTCAACTTAAGACTCAAATGCAGTCTACGTTTGCTGTTCTAACAAAAAAGCTAGCGGGACGCAAAACTAGCGTTGTTCGCCGGGTTTCCCCGAGTAGCGGTGTCCCGATCTGACCCCGGATGTGGATACGGCGAACACCGTTACCGTATCAAAGTTTTTTGATGATTATAACACGGACATGATAAGAGTCAGTCGATGGGTTTCGTCCGTAGTGAGTGTGTGTTGGGATTGCAAGGATTGAGGGTATGTCGCTGTTTGTTTAATTTTTATTGCACATCAATAACGACAGGATCTATCATAACATCTTTAATTCACTTTATAAAACATGATATATCTTCAAAAAAAGCACATTTCAGACATTAGATAACCTATTAATTAACAGAGTAACAGTAGCAATTTCCTAATTCTGTTAATTAATAGGTAACTGGTTTCCTAGTCCAGGTTGTGTCTAGTTTGGGATCCCCTGCTCACTTCAACAATTGTATTAGACAATAATTAGTTTATTTATTTCATAACTAGTGCCCACCCTCACTTCGCTTCGGGACTGTAATTCAGAAATGAGCCAATAGATGGCGCTGTGTCCAATTACATCGCGTAAGCGTTTCGTGATTTCGGTTTACCTATAAGCCTTGTCGTTGTCTATAGAAGTTATCTCTTTATAAATAGTATAGATGTAGCAGAAGATAGAAGAAGATAATATGCACTCACCTAATTCTTTGCTAAACTATAGGTAACTTGGAAAGCCAAGTTGGAAAGCAGGAAAATGAAAAATGCTTTATTTTTTAATTTTCATTTCATTTTTCATCATAATAAGTAGGTATAGTGAACCTCTGTAGTACAGGTGACACCTTTCTTTTGAGTCATTCTTAATTCTGCCAATGTCGAGTGATTAAAGGGACACTCATTATTTATGATGATTGACCAGTGTGATGAGTTATAGTGTGATGATATGACTGGATTTTATTTTAAACGAGTGATTTTTTAATACATGGTTCTCCGGCAGACCTGGCCCACATCCAAGTTGTGTCTATGCATCATGTCGTAGGCAGACTTACAAGTGATTGCAACCGGTTTTTATTTGTATCAATGGGTCGCCGTATTACATGCGCTTGCGCATCCGGATATGCTCCCGATACGGGTTCTAGGAAAATACTATTAAGTTTATCGTGCTACTAAAACAAAAGTCTGAATTGTGAGCAATAACTTAGATAGATAGATAGGTAGGTTATATACTATTATAATGTAGATAGCGTTTCCAGACATGCTTAGAGTAGAGGAAAAGTATGGCGAATTCAAAAGGGGTAACGCAATTTGTACCTAAGTCAGGCCTGTTCCACTCCGCGTGTAGTATCAAACTGCAAGTACATGCGGCGTCCCCTCCGGAGGGGCCAGTCAGTAGAAAATCACGAGCGAGCGGCGACGCATGCGCGACAGTTGCGTGCAATAGAAAGAGAACGCACTTCTAGGTATGAATAATTGTAGGTGTTGAACGCTGGGCGGCCGGAATTTCAACTTTATAATTTTTATTTTTGGTAAAGCAATTTTTTGCAATTTATTCTTAAGTAAATATTGCACTTCAAAAATTACGGTATGCGGAAGGTTGTGGGTTCGAGTCCCACCTGAACCCTCCGAGGAGTTTTTGGGCTTGCCCAAAATATGTGCTCTTAAAGTTGTGATATCTTAGGTAATTCAAATGAGAATCGAGTGATTCTTTCAACGATGTTTCTTAAATTGAAGCGTCTTTTGATTAAACACATAAAAAAATTTAGTCAAATACCCAATTGAGTATGTCATCCTCACCCTTAAGCTCTGCTCAACACCGATTCATCCCGAAGCATGGCTCCGAAGGTTAAAGGTTGTGTGGTGAAGCTCGAACTTTTAAGGACAGTTACTCAAGCCACAACCGTAGAGATTTTATGATCCCATTAGGAACGAGACAACACCACTTATCACCGCTATAGGTCACTGGCTACAACTATAGTGTTAATCGAAAACCATTCACTTCGTTTATTTTATGTCTTTCACATCCCACTGTTAAGACATTAACCTACCGACAATGCCGATTTAGTATGGAGCGTTTGAGCTTTTTTTAATTATTACTCGATAAGACCAGCGTGACACTGGTGGCAGACGAGCAGACGGATCACCTGATGGTGAACGGTTACCGCCGCCCATAGACACATGCAACGCCAATAGAGTCACAAATACGCTACCAACCTTTAACCCTCTTTCCCCCATTTGGACCTCCGGTACCGTCACTTGACGAAACAAAGCGCAGGCGTTATTGCTTCACGCTAGTCATGAGCATTCATTCATGTCGAAGCGTGGCTCTCCCGCGGTTAAAAATCAAATCAAATGAAAGGGGAGTTCAAATGTTAGCAGCGCAACGATGGCTCCACTGGGTGTTGTGTCAATCATGGGCGGCGGCAATCTGCTAAATAAAAGAGACCCGTCTGCTAGTCTGCCACCTATCATTGTTACGAGAAATATCTTTACATTACTTAAATGGTACAGCTGACACATGTTTTTTGTGTTGTGTTGTGTGTTGTTGTGTCACTTGGTACAAATCAAAAAAATCTAATCAAATGTTCAAAAGAGCTTCACGACCTGACACTATTTTCTCCTTTCTACTACCGGACAATGTAGAAGACGAAAAGAATCTACCCTTACACTCTGGAAGTTCCTTCAGCTCATACTAAGAGTTTCGCTTCTTCTTTCTTAATACGAACTGCTAAGGAATGGAACAACTAGCCGGCTTCTGTATTTTCAGAGAGCTACAATTTGGGTGTCTTTAAGACGAGAGTGAATGCGTCTCCTGGGAAAGCACGCTACATCTTAGACCTCATTGTCACTCTCCATCAGATGAGATGAGGTCAAGTGCAGACCCATTTAATATAAAAAGAAATCAATTGTACCACTGACACAATGGGAAAATAACTACTGCGGTTTAATTTTCACTGTTTTGATTCATGCTTCATAGATCCTGGTATGCCGGATCCAAGTTGTCCGGTTGGGTATAGTGGACATATTGAATAATATGCAATTGAGTCACCGCTATAGGATGTGGACATTGCGATAACATTAGGCAATATAGGGTGTATCTGTCAACATTTAAATCCCTTTAACGACGTCTTCTGATGTCTGGCAGATGGCGCATTTGATTTGATAGTGATCGAAAATGCTAAATGGCGTTTGCTAAGAGCCTTCATTGGCGGCGTCACATTTGCGCATTCACTCTGCATCTAGGGTTTATTTATAAATGATAGAACGTAGTCAAGCATGCCTACCTACAAGAACCAAAATAGCTCTAGATCCTTTTATATCTTACAAAACAATACTAGCTATTAAAATCCACTTTGATTCGAATCCTGTTCTGCGCAGATTTTTTTAAAAACCTGTAAAATTCCAAAATAAGTCCTCGGCCTCCGCAAAACTGAACAGTACAAGTTCCTGCCACCTCGCAAACCGAAGCTGTTACAATATCGCCCTTAACTCGACCCAGCAAGGTTGACAATCGCGCCCTTCCTCATCGTCTTGGCCGCTGAGAAATTCCGTGTTCGTACCGTAAGAGTAAACTTGTTAAATACTTGATATAATTGCTCTATATTAAATTCACGATCTGGAAAAGGCTTTCAAGGCGATACTGTTGCCAAGAGATGGAATGAGCATGCGCGATTGTTAAACGATAAAAAGTTCCGTATGTGTTACCACCCGGTTGACTTGTTCGGTAAACCAACGCTTTTTTTTATACTACTGCTGCTGGTAAGTAATCACCGCTGGCCATGAACATCTGCGAGATCAGAGAGGTCGCTGATGCGTTGCCGGCCTTTTAAGAAGGAGTACGCTCGTTTCTTGAAGGTGCCTAAGTCATAGCCGTCAGGAAATACTGCCGCAGCTAAACTATTCCACAAGACTGAGGCTTTTCATTTCGTCTTCTATACTACTTTGCACTTGTTAATAAGGTTTATTTTATGAATACATATTTCGACCTTGAATCCTAAGGGATCTCATAAAGTCTGTCTGTTGAGCCTGTTTATATATTGTGACAGTATGGGTGCAACGTACAATAAAGAAATGGAATTTGTTGTCGTCCCATGTATTTCCTCTGTCTAACAATATAATGGTGTCTTTTGAAATGTCACGCTGAGTTGAAAAACTAACGAGATACTTACATTTCTTGATATAAAAACAGCGTGAAATTGCTAAAAGTGTCGGTATGTGGCGCATTTTCGGAATTAAAACCAACTCCTACGAATTTGGGCCGAAAATGACATAATTATAGTAAAGGCATTTTCGAATTTCATAATGTCTATTAACGTCGTAACGCCCAGACAGCAGACACAATGGAAAATCAATTGTTTTATGCCTTTTAAAAGGCTTATGGGCCTTACGACGTTAAAGCTGTAATTACTAAAGACAGCGTTGTTGGCGTCACTTTTCCAAACGCTTTCCAATAGGGTATCGTCTATCTAGATATTGTAAATGATTAAAGGATAGCTAGTACCAATAGAAATTATGGTAAAACAAAATTAGTTTCAGTTTTCTTGTCACTGTTGATGCAGATCTACAGAACCCTAAAAACGGGTCCAATTCGAAATGGGCCTTGGCAATTAGTGTTCCGTAGTTTTGTAGAGCAACCTTCGCGGGAGGTGACACATAAAATGGTCGGTGACAGCCAACATTGTCGGATCTGACTCACTATTGATTCGTGAGGTTTTTATGGAGCTAGCTTCCATCCGCATTTTCTCATAAAAAGCTATGCAGGTTCCTGTATAGAACTGTAGAAAAATATATTTCTTCACATTATGATGGCAAACGAGCAGACGTCTTAACAGATGTTAAGTGATAGACCGTCGCCTATCTGCAATACCTGAGGCATTTTTCCGTGTAACTCACATCTTAGCATTTAATACCTACACTTAAACTATGACGTCAGGGTTAATCATGGTCTAAGCAATAGAATACAAACCATTTCAGTAATTAAAAGTGGCCGTTTTTAGCAATAATTAACATTATTGTTACTTGTCGCGTGTTAGAAATATTGTATTGCATCTTGAAAAATCCAATTTACTTGGATCTAAGTCTGTAATGTTTTATTTTCTTCAAAAATATCATATTTTCGTATCCCTTAATCTACCTATGGACACTACATTATTCTGTGCTATGGATAAAGGTCGAAAATAAAACACAACATTTTGTTATCGACCTTTCGAGTCGAGTTTTGCAGCTCTAGTTATTTTGAATTTCAACAAAATAACTAGAGCTGCAAAACTATTAATGACTGTCGTGACTACTTTTTCAAAATTTCTCCGTTCGGACTTGAGTTCTATATGGATATGGATAGTCCACAAACAACATTGTACAGAAACATGTTAAAATATTCTATTTGATATCTCCAAAAGTCGCCGCAAGGATTTATGTTGTATCCATTCAAAACAGCAGTTGTCTATTGCAGCGATAAATTGCGGCGGTCGTTTAAATTAAATTAAATTAAATATGCAACAGCCGATAAGCTAACTTTACATAAATATGTCTTGCTTATTTGCAAGTTGTAAACTACGGCCATCTTTAGGTTGAAATACAGAGATAGGGATACAATATTTTGTTAAGGGGCTGTAGCCCCTTAACAAAATATGTCCAGTGTAAATCAAAATAGGTTTGGCGGTGCTAGCTTTGTCGACATAGCCCCTTAAGTTATGGTTATCTCTTTACATATTTTCGTTTAATTTCACAACTTCTTACACATTAAACTGACTCCACAGTCTGTAAAGAATAAGCTTTATATTCAAAATGTTTCATGGCAGAATTTTCACGTGATAGGAGGCAGACGAGCAGACGGATCACCTGATGGTAAGCGATTACCGCCGCCCATAGACAGCTGCAACACCAGTAGATAATTATTATAACTAATAGCAGAAGATACTGACCACACAATTTAAAGAGATCCAAAGAAACTTACGCCAATCTACCAAAACTCTGATTTACAAAAACATATATCTATGCAGAACTGGTATATCGGCAAAAAATGGATAATCAATTCTGACAGTCAGCCAAAAATGCGAGCAACTTGCTGTGGTACAAATATGAGATATAGCGATCGATATTACTGGAACCAAAATACGTAAAAGCTTCACGTTGATGACATTAGTGATGACTCCAGGCAGTGCATGGAGGAAAGGCTGGAAAAGAAATATTTTGCGCAACACAAAAGAGGCCTTCTTTTAGCAGTGGATGATAATTCTTTTTTTCAATCTAGTGTTACATTTTTTAACTGTATCTGCTACGGTTTCGGCCGAGGTATCTTAATCACTGTGATATTGCTTCTGTTCTATCAATACCGCTCCCGTTCACGTTCGTGTCTTACCTCGCCGTCAAGGGGCCGCATCTTTATGTCTATTTCGTGTTACGTTTACGTTACTGCCTGTATCTATTAGGATTTCGCACCAGTTATCTTTACCAGTGTAATATTGCTTCTGTTCTCCTTAAAACCGTTCCCGCTTCCGCTCGCGCTCGTGTCTTGTCCCGCCATTAAAGGGGCCGCATCTTTACTGTCCATCTTGTGTTACGTTAATGTTACTAACTGTATAGGTATGTTACAGTTTCCGGCCGGTTATAATCAGTGTTATATTGCTTCTGTTCTCCTTAAAACCGTTCCCGCTCCCGCCATTAAGGGGCCGCATCTTTATTGTCTATCTTGTGTTGCGTTAATATTACTAACTATCTTCTATAGTTTCGGACTGGTAGTGGTCATCTTAATCAGTGTTATATTGCTTCTGTTCTATTAAAAGCGCCTCCCGCTCCCGCTCGTGTCTTGCCCCGCCATTAAGGGGCCGCATCTTTATTGTCAATTTTGTGTCACGATAGTGTTACTAACTGTATCTGCTACAGTTTGGGGCTGGTCATGCTTCTGTTCTATTAAAACGCCTCCCGCTCCCGCTCGCGCTCGTGTCTTGCCCCGCCCTCAAGGGGCCGCATCTTTAATTGTCCATCTCGTGTTACGTTTACTGTTACTAACTGTATCTGCTACAGTTTCGGACCGGTTATTTTAATTACTGCCCGAGTCGCGTTTCGGGCATGTCCACAAAAAACGGATCAATGGATTTGATTAATGGGATCGCTTGTGTTGCTCCTGTTTGGGATGATGTTGGTTTAGTAGCGGAGTTGGATTTGATTTAGCTTGATTGATCGATCTGTCTTTGATGAGCCTTCTAACACCATACAGCTATCTTATTTAGATACCTACAACAAATTTTATATATGTAGTGCCAAAATTTCAACTTCGGTGATACGATGTTTTATATCGTTTTTAAAATCATCGCAGTCTGTTATATTTCGATTATGACCAAATCCCAGGCCAGGGTATGGCTACATGCCAAAATTTCAAGTTAAGTGATAAGTGAAAGAGTCGAAAAAATAAGGACTCGAAAAATAAAGTCTCGAAAAGTAAGGATTCAGAAAAATTATGACTCTAAAATGAAAGGACTCAAAATAAAGACTAAAAAAAATAAAAACTACAATAATAGAGGCTTAAACACTAACGACTCTACTTCATAACCAGCCAGGTCAAAGTTTAGTAAATTTATTATGACGTATTTCTTATATTTCTGAAAGGAGCTAAATTGCAATCGGTTAGATTTAAGAAATCTGCCAGTCCTGATATTATAGTTTCAGAACTAATATATCCTGAAAAAACTAAGAGAATCTCGGATATGATTGCGTTGTTATTGAGGCATTCAAATTAAATAAATACTGGTTATCTGATATCGGCTATTATTCCGTGCAAAACTTCTGAAGTGGGTAATTATAATAAACGTTTAATAATGGGTGGAAACGCAATTTAAAATAGTATAATTATGTAATAAGAATATCATCATCATCATCATATCAGCCCACATCCACCCACTGCTGAGTATAGGCCTTTCTCTATCACGCCACTGTGTGTGTGACCTGCCCATTGGTCTGACGATATTGTAATGGTAGTAGGGAAGGTGGTTTGACTGTGGGAGAGCCACGCTTCGGCATGAATGGGCCGGCTTGACCGGAGTGATACCACTGCCTCACAGAAAACCGGCGTGAAGCAGCCCCTGTGCTGTGTTTCGCCGAGTGAGTGAGGGTACCGGAGGCCCACCCGGGGGGGAAAGGGATAAAAGGTTGGCAGCGCACTTGCAACTCCACTGGTGTTGCAGGTGTCCATGAGCGGCGGCAATTGCTTACCATCAGGTGATCCGCCTGCTCGTCTGCTACCTATCACATAAAAAAAAGCAATGGATGAGGCTCACTGGGGACCGTAGACAGTGGCTTGATAGAAAATAAGTATATAGGTACTTAAACAAAATAATTATACAAATGTCAGACGAAACCCCAATTAACAAACAGAAGAAGACCAAAAATAAAGGGAAAAATGCAGAACTTAGGAATAAAATCGCACCTCGCCCAGTGGAAACCACGCTTTGGCATGAATGGGCTGGCTCTACCGGAGTGATACCATGGCCTCACAGAAGATCGGCGTAAAGCAGCGCTTGCGCTTTGTTTCGTTGAGTGACCGAGGGTACCAGAGGCCCAATCTGGGGTTAAAGGTTGGCAAAGCACTTATGACTCTACTATACTGGTGTCGCAGCTGTCTATGGGCGGCGGCAATCGCTTACCATCAGGTGATCCGTCTGCTCGTCTGCTACCTACCACAAAAAAAATAAGCAGTAACATGTCTCTAAGTATAATCTTAAAAGGTCAGGCAACGTATTTGTACACTTTCTGTTCTCTTGTTCATTTCCTTCATCTCCCTTTTGTTTAAAAAAAAACACAATCGACTTGAATCTATATTACAGGAGCTTAATTTCTCAAACGAAGCCTAAATGTTTAATCTAACAAATGGCGTTAATGAACTTTTGATTGCGACCTCCTGACCTTTGGCGAAGGTCGAAATGGTGCGACATTTGTTTAATAGATTTAGCTCATGTTGCTGGTAAGTTGGGATGTTAGACGTTGTATGAAATGTCAGAAAATGCGTAAATAACTTTCATTTACTACTTTGGTGTTGCTTGTAGGGGTCGATTTCTTCTTAGCTCTTTCACCCACCTCTCTGTTAAATATGGGTTGTCTTCATTACGCCACTTCAGATGCCAACTTCACCCAATGTTGTGACAATGAAAAGATATAATTCAGAGGTGTTAAAATACGGAAGGTTTCGGGTTCGCTACCGGTTAGAGAACTTTTGACATCACTGTAAAATGTGACCCTTTAAAAATTCCAGGTGCCAACCAGCCAAAATGTCACATAACTGCAAGACCCGGTACGCAGCCACACCAACGAGGGACGCCAACAACAACACCCTGTATCACACGGGCACGGTGCAGGGGTGCGGGGGGAGGACATACTCGCCCCCAGCAGTGACACCTAACGGAAACTATCAGGTACTAAGCTTATGCTTTTTGAAGAAATTTATTTTATGACGATATTTGAGAAGTGAATTCAATATTGTTGTAATTCGGTTTTGTGTACCTAATAAATAAATGATAACAATGTATAGATGAGGGGTGAACCATTTAAATAATTAAAGAAGAAAGAAAGTGTAGGAATTTCTTAATATGTCCGATTCTATAGAACTGTTTGCTACATAAACCACATACAGTTAATTATCATTTTGGATCATTGATTAACAAGCAATCATTTAATTAATTAATGTCTCCAACAAATTCATAATGAAAACATAATTACATATCACAGCAGAGCTAGGTTACCCTCCGATACCCTCACTCACTCGGCGAAACACACCGCAGGCGCTACTTCATGCCAGTCTTTTGTCAGGCTGTATCACTCCGGTCAAGCCGTCCTATTCAAGCCAAAGGCTCTTGCACTGATTCATCCCTCTAGCGGTAGCTTCCACGGTCAACTCATCATAATTATCATTTCAGCCAATAGACAGCCACTGCTGGACATAGCCTCCCCCAAAGTTCTCCACACAGATCGGTCCTGTGCCACCCGCATCCAAGGGACTCCCCTACCTTCACCAGATCGTCCAACTGGCCAACTGGCCTTCGATCATTCGCCGAATCCAAAGAACTCGAAGCCGAATCGCTTGGTAGATGTTATAATGTTAAAGGACTTCTTCTTCTTCTTTGAGTGTCTTCTTCTAATGAAGGCTGGCGATCATTTTGACGACCCGTTTAGCGCAATGGTTTGAGCGCCGGTGAAACAGATATTTGTGTTAGGTCTGGGTGTTTGTGGTTCCTTCGTTATTGTGGTTTCCATAGCACAAGGGAAAACCTTAGTTTGAAACCAGGACAATGTATGTGATGTTATCTCAATTTATTTATTTATATATAATAGAGACTCGAACCCTTGATCACAGCTGCTCTAAACAGAGTACGGGTGCTTTTATTGTACTACCACTGGCGCAGATTTTTAAGCCAAGAAGTTCTTCTTTCCTGGGTTCCTCTTTCCTTGGATCTTGCCTTGTATTATAAGTTGCAATAGTCATACTTCGGGTTGGAGGACGTTGACCCTCGATTATTGCACTACCAAATCCGATCAGTGGGTGATGTGCCATAACCGTGGCTGATCAATCAACCGATGTCTGCCGCGGCGTTGCGACACACCTGTCTAGCGTTGTAGGGTTGACAGCACTAAATTCACTTTCAGTATCTTTTAATGTGATTGGTGGCAGACGAGCAGAGACATCACTTGATGATGAGCAATTGCCGCCGCCCATGGACACCCAAAGTGTGTCACAAGAATTTTGAAGTCACTGTCAAAACTCCAGTCAAAAATAACAAAAATTAAAATAACTAAGTATACAGCAAATAAAAAGATAATATAAAACATATTATATACCAAAGATGAGATAAGGATATTTACAACCTATATAGACCTAGAGTGAGTGAGGGTACCGGAGGCCCACTCGGGGGGAATGGGATAAAAGGTTGGCAGCGCACTTGTAACTCCACTGGTGTTGCAAGTGTCCATGGGCGGCGACAATTGCTTACCATCTGGTGATCCGCCTGCTCGCCTGCTACCTATCACATAAAAAATATATATATCACAAAAAAAAACAAAAAAAAGAAGCCGGCGCTACACCC
This sequence comes from Cnaphalocrocis medinalis, assembly GCA_014851415.1. Lineage (NCBI taxonomy): Eukaryota > Metazoa > Arthropoda > Insecta > Lepidoptera > Crambidae > Cnaphalocrocis > Cnaphalocrocis medinalis. The sequence continues at coordinate 7,794,491 of CM026288.1, forward strand.
GCGCTCCATGGATATGGCGTGGACATCTCCACACGATATCACGGAGCATGGAGCTTCCCTTGGGAAGGAGTCAATGTGTTCACATAGGTAGCATCCCGCATTAAATAAATAATCCATACTAATATTATAAATGAGAAAGTGTGTCTGTCTGTATGTTTTCTTTCTTTCACGGCAAAACGGAGCAACAAATTGACGTGATTTTTTAAGTGGAGATAGTTGAAAACGCGAGCAAAGCCGCGAGCATAAGCTAGTTGTAGTATAAATCTCACAAGCAAATCCATGACAACCCTAATCTCGTAGTAAGGATTTTCGCATCGCTGAGCATATGTTATACTCGAGTACAATCAACGATTGCGTCTCAAGACGTTTCTAATGCTAAACCAATGATTTACCTCTACTAAAGATAAACCATTGGTTCACTAAGTAACACACCGAGGGAGAGCCACGCTTCGGCATGAAGAGGGCTCGGTTGGAGTGATGCCACGGCCTCAAAGAAAATAAGAATTAGAAACATTTATTTACATAACACAAGACATCAGGCAATAACAATACGACGCACTGAGACATAGAATTAATTTAAAACACAACACACATTTAAAAATAATTAAGAATGATGAAAAAAACCCATAACATAGCTTCTTAGACCAGACCGTCATTCCGTATCTTAGTGTGTCGCAGTTTACGTGTAGTATGAAAGTGCACATTTAGTATGAAAGTGTCCTAACTCAAAATTCTACAGGAATTATGAAGTGACAACAAGTCGCTCGATTTTACCATAGATTCTAATCTTAGTTGTAGCTCTTTTACATAACAGGCATAGCATTTCCCTGTATTTTTAGAGACAGGTCATTATTTATTTACAGGCTTATAGATTATACTCCATATTATCTATGTTTGGGACCGTTTATTAAGAAATCGAGTGTCACAAGAATTTTGAGGTCACTATCATTCTAAGGGCGCGACAAATACGCTACGATTTCTTTGAAATGTTCGTGCTAGCCCCCTGTGCCCGCGTAAAATCCTCAGCGTTGCGCAACGCTCTGCGCATATTCGGCGAATTGGATCGCTGTCGAAATTAACGAGGCGGCTCAATTAGACCCGCCGTTTTCATTTATGGCGAGGAGAAAGGGGTTTAAGGCGCAGATTTTGGGTTGATACAGTTTTCAATTGTGCTTTTTACTAGTTGCCGCCGCAGCTCCGCTCAAAAACTCAAAAATACTTTCTTAAAATAAATTATAGCTTAGGTACCTCTATTTGTGCTTAACTTTTTTGTAGCTACAACCAAGTATTTAATCTGTTCATTAGTTTAAGAGATTAGTGTACAACCCCCTTTTCGCAATAAATAAATAAATTGAGACAACATCACATACATTGTCCTGGTCCCAAACTAAGGTTTTCCCTTGTACTATGGAAACCAGAAACAACGAAGGAACTACAAACACCCAGACCCAACACAAATATCTGTTTCATCAACAAACATTTGTGTTGGTGCGGGAATCGAACCCGCGACCTTACGTCTCAACCGGCGCTCAAGCGATTGCGCTAAATAAAAAGTAAGCCTATGTTCTTTCTCAGGGTCTTTATTTCATTCAAATCCGTTCAGTAGTTTTGGCGTGAAAGAGTAACAGATAGACACGACAGACATAGTTACTTTCGTATTTATAATATTAGTTAGGAGTTTGGGATTATTACTATCAAGTGAACCGTCAGCTCGGCTGCCAGCTTTTTTTTTTTATGTGATAGGTAGCAGGCGAGCAGGCGGATCACCTGATGGTAAGCAATTGCCGCCGCCCATGGACACTTGCAACACCAGTGGAGTTACAAGTGCGCTGCCAACCTTTTATCCCCTTCCCCCCCGAGTGGGCCTCCGGTACCCTCACTCACTCGGCGAAACACAGCACAGGGGCTGCTTCACGCCGGTTTTCTGTGAGGCAGTGGTATCACTCCGGTCGAGCCGGCCCATTCATGCCGAAGCGTGGCTCTCCCACAGTTACCCACACCTATCACATAAAAACCCCTATTAATTACACCTGTGCATTAAAACATCTACTTAGCAGTAATTACGAGTACCTAAAGCCTTATTATCTCCCTACTGATGATAAGAATATTTTCTTTTAACCCAGAAACTTGTCCTTAAGGCCGTATTGGCCATATACAGGTTGCTCCACATTTATAATTATAATCTTACGATATTGCTCCACATGACGCACCCAACCAGATTCTCGCTTTTTATTGCAGTACACCTCTTTTTGTGCTGCCACCCACAATTAGTACAAAATCACTCGGTAATTTCATTTTATATTGGGCTGACTTCAAAAAACAGAGGACGGCCGTAAAAGAGATAGATAGATTGTGTGAAGAATGACATGGCTAAAAAGGGAGTGGAAGATACGATGACGAAGGACAGGGACGAATGGAAGAACAAAACATATTATGATGACACTAGTTAACCTAGGAATATGGCAGAAAGATGATGATTGGACTGACTTCAATACTCAAATTCTTCTTGGTAGGTAAGGTTATGGGATAGGAGTAACAAGTAAACTTAACGTTTCTTTATTCAAAAGACTTTTTAGTACTTCCAATTCATACTACATCAACAAAACATCTTTTTAGTACTACTATACTATACCACAGTTGTTTTGCATTTTGTGTCCAATTTCATTTTCGTACCGGCTTCCACTACGGTTGCGATCATAAAAATAGGGTTCCACTCGTATGTTAGTGAAAAATTTATTTCGCGTTTGCGGTCATGGGCTCATTTGATGCCTTTGCACAGCATAAGTAACACCCAGTGAAGCATAGCACGAGACACCTTCGAAATTAGCGATGAGGTAGAGAAAATTTAATACTGATTTTTTGTTGGGTCAAGGAGTTCTTGAAGTAGAGGTCCGCTATTCCTTTAGTTCCCTTCGGCTAGATGGAGTGATGATCTAAGGCTGCTCGAAGAGACTGGATGCGTCAAGCATAGTAAGAGAGGATGAAATTGCCAACATTGGGGGACGCTTGTCCCATAATGTGAGAGGCGGTGGGCTATATACATGCATGAGCAACCCATGTAGTGAAAGTCCATAGCCAGCAGTCATCAGGTATTTCACCTACTCACATGCCTCCGTCATCCTGGCAATGACTGGCAGGATGGCCCATTTGGTAGTGACCCTGCCTCATACGCCAAAGGTCGTGGGTTCGATCCCCACCCTGGACAAACATTCCTGTGATGAACACTTGTGTTTGTTCAGTGTCTGGGTGTTATCTGTGTATTTAAGTATTATATTCGTGATCCTCGGTTGTCTGATATCTGTAACACAAGTGTTTAAGCTACTTGGTACGGAGTCAGGTCAATGTATGAGATGTTGTGTGAATTTATCCATAAAAATGTCTTAAATGGAGTTGTTTCACTGTATCTCATTCAAATTTCGGTTTATGTACTCGGTTTTATGACCCGTTTGGACGGTGAAAATGTTGGGAAAGGAAATATAGCAGTTTCGTTGGCTGTATGTTGGTACAATTGTGTTCTTTCTCCCCGCCCAATTAGAACTGTATGACTATGGTGATGAAAACTTGTAAAAACATTGGGATCCAAAACAACTCGTCAATGCAGCTGCGGTCGCTTTTTGTGGAAGGATTTGACACAATGACATAATAAATTAAGAATGCTGCATCATTTAATCGTGGAAGAGCCACGCTTCGGCATGAATGGAACGGCTCAACCGGAGTCATACCACGGCCTGACATAAGACCGGCGTGAAGCAGCACCTGCGCTGCGTGTTTCGCCGAGTGATTGAGGGTACCGGTGGCCTAATTAGGGCGTCTATGGGCAACGGCAATCGCTTACCATCAGGTGATCTGTCTGCTTATCTGCACACACATAAAAACGATGTCACACTTTCTTAGATCAACATAGGGTCAGCCAGAAGAAGCAGGGAAAATTTTAGTCCAATAGAAGGGGAGAGGGATGAAAATGTTTGGTAAAACACGTGGTTAAAGGGATGTATGTTCGCAAAAACACCTTGTAGATGTAATCAATATCTACCTCCACCTCATCAGTCAACATCCCATACACTACCCACATCAGCTTCTAGAATCGCACATAAATTAAACATTACAATATAATCAACATACGTCTGCCACCATCAGCCAATCAACGTAGCTGACATTCCTCTGGCAATAACTGTGTCAATCACAGGCGATACTAAACTAATACCTGTTTTAGGGTTGTCTCGGTATGTAGTCAATATCTATACTAGTTATTTATAAGGAGTTTAAGCTCCACGTTAAAGTTTATAGGTAAACCGAAAAAATCGACTTCCAGTGCCATCTATTGGTTCTGGTCTAAGTTAAGTACAAGTGACGGCAGTACCGAAACGAAGTGAGGGCAACTAAAATTCAAACAGTGGCTTAGCATGTCTCAGAAAGAACTTGTAAAATTGTTGACGGGTACTACCTTACACGTGTATAATACCTATGCTTCGTGAAACCACTAATTTCGTTATTTCTAACAAATCCAAGAATCTTTTAATATTTAAGAGTTCATAAAAGTCCCTTTTTATTTTACTCTCAAAGTACTTTATGGACTTTCTACATACTCTTAGAGCATTCAATTTGGTTGACTGCTCTAAGTTATAACTGCACTAACGATGACGTTTTTCCTACTCAGCTTTATTGTTTCTCTAACTTGACACTCATGTTTTGTGTCCTGTAAATCGAACAAAAAAAAACGGGGTAAACGAGTTCTGGAGTGGAGACCGCGTCTTGGTAAACGTAGTGTAGGACGGCCTCAGGCCAGATGGAGTGACGATCTGCGCAAGAGGGCTGGCTGGAGCTGGATGCAAGTAGCTGAAGATCGATCAAAGTGGCTAGCATTTGGAGAGCCCTACGTCCAGCAGTGGACTGCAATAGGCTGATGATGATGATGAAATCGAACAAACTTTTATCCTTTCATTAGGCAAAAGTCTCTCCTAAGCAGTAGTTTAGCGTAATAGGACGCTACACTACTGCTTAGGGTGGTGAAGCAGCGCCTTGGCTATGTGTCGCCGAGTGAGTGAAGGCAAATGGAGAATATTTCACCCGCATAATGATTCCAGATTCTAAGAACTCCAAAATGAGTCCAACTTATGTAATGACATCTTCGGCGTCTGTCTGATTATTTACAGTCTAGCTGGTGCCACTTTTAATAAGATACTCTATGTTGCCACCGTGCGCTAGTTACGTCACTTAGTCCAATTAGAGATGAGTGAGTGTGGACTCCAAATTTGACACGCAAGTCATCATCATCAGCAAGCCACACTCGTCCACTGCTGGACATAGGTCTCCTCTAATGCACGCCATCGCTCCCGATTTTCGGCCACTCTCATCCAGCCCACACCAGCCAGCCTTCGAATGTCATCGTCCCATCTTGTCGCAGGGCGTCCAACACTACGCAAGTAGACAGGCAATATCGCAAATCTTCCCATAACAATCCACCGATCAGGACAGCCCTAGTTATCGAGCATTAGCAATATTGGTCTAATACCGGCTCACCTATCGTGACCAGACGTCGCTTTTTGAACAGAACTGTCCCGTTTTTCGATTGGTATATATATTATCTTTGCGACCCAAAGATAATATCAGGGCGCCAAATAAAGCCGTGAATTTAGGTTCATCTGCCTTTTAGATTAGTTATTCATTGCAATTAAAAGCAACATGGCACTAAAGTTTTTTTTTTATATTGGCCTGTATTGTGATCAGGACATAGTTAATTTTGCCAATGTCAAGTGTTATGTTGATAAAGTAGTCAACAGTCGAAGTCAGTCGAAGTCACAGTCACTCAATAAAACGCCGGTGTTTAAAGCGTTTTAATGTCCTGAGGATTCTGTGGAGACAATTTTAGTTATGGTTTAAAACTGATGCTGGCTGTCACTTTTATTCAAGGCACAAATGAAAGTGACAGCATTAGGGTTAAACAAAAACTAATTTTATACCACGTTTTGAAATAAGAGGGATAATGCTTTGGAGTTTGAACAAACACCGGTATTGATTAATAGAGATAGATCAGTGAGTGTGATTTTTATTTAACTGTATTTTTTAACTTTGAAGATACATTTTAGTAACATGCGCTATATTTTCAAATCAATCGAGCTCCGATCAATAGTTTTGACTATTACAGAGGTCTTCATAAATACGAGTATTACTTATACACAGCAACTCTTATAGTAACCTTTTTTAGACTTGGAAAAGTCCTTATGTCTGAGACATAATTGCTATTTTTGCACTGCATGGGGTACCTCGACCTAACGCCGTCTGAACTCTCAAGGTTAAACCAGTAAAGTTCGGGGCGGGGTTGATTGCATTTACACAATAGACGATGGGGGGAACCCTAGGCTTTCATTTACAAGGTCATCGTCGGAATTGTGTTTCACTTGCTACTAGGCAAAACTAACGATGGAAGAGACTAAGTTAGAGACTGCACAATATAAAGATAAAGCGTCACATAGCTATGCTGCGCATAAATTAATTTAAGATAAAAAGTTGCGATTTCTATCTGTTAAACTCGTGAACGTAAAGTGACACTCTTAAGTTTAAGAGCTTGTCCAGATGATACGTTTTACACGCTATTTGCTGTTCCTTGCTCTTTAATAGGCTTTTTGTAAACACGACACAGTATGCAAACAGCAATGAACTACAAATCGCGTGACTTACACGCGTCATTTTTGGACAATCTCTAACTCAACGCTATTTTTGACAGTCATTAAACGCAACAGTGTTTATGGTAGCAAAGCATTACGCCGCAAGTCTCAGCCTGAAAATTGGCGCATTGGCTTCTAGCTGCTGCAGAAAATGCTGAGGTTGTGCCTTGTTGGCCGCAAAATGTACAAATGCTGTAATTCTATTGCTATTTCTTTATATTTTTTTGCGGCCAATAAGCGTTATCTAAGTAGGTACCTATCTATCAATAAGTAGCTTATGGCTAATGTAGAAGGATAGCAATTCTTGTACTTCTGTAACTTGTATGGACGAATGCAGTCTGCAGTATGCAGTCTCTAAATTCGACATCAATGACGAGTGCACGAATTGCACTTCAGGCCTTATATTTTTATTCCATTGCTAGGCACAACTGTCTGATGACTGACAAAAAGTATGTCCCGCAGTTGTCCCGTTTTGACCTGCACCATAATGGTCACGTTAGGCATACCCGATACATCAAGCAATCTGATGCGATCGACTGTCCGCGTCTGTTGCAGCAAGTGACGGCGAAAGTTCTCTTCGGCAGTGTGACGGCGATCAATGACCTCAAGCGGCAGGAGAAGGCCGAGCGCGAGGTGCGGCGGACACACTAGCGACATCGCGCGGCGGGTTAGTGCGGTAAGTTGTGGGTGGGAGCATGCTTGTAGAGTGGGTGGAGAAGTTGGAGGTTAGGTCGCTAGATGGCGGTTTTTGAGATTTTTCGACCAACTTTAGCTTTGTAGAGATACCTACTCTTTATTACACAAAATATTACAGAACTTAATGCTAATATGGTAATCGTGATTAATGTAGAGTTATTAATTTCCCCAATATTTTAGGTATATTTTTTTTCAGTTACCTATTTATTAAACTTTAAAATGTTTTAATTCGTGGTACATTTTTATTACGTATTTTTTGTCATATTTAGCCCAGAAAAAGCTCCTGTCTGGCTTAACTCCATTAGGATTATTTAGGACCTTATTATAAAACGAAGACAAAAATAAGTCATAGCCTAAAAATTATGCTGTCAATTTTTTGAAATATATAAGAGTGACAGCTTCATTTTTAAACCATGACTAACTTTAGTCTTCGTTTTATGAGAGGCAAAATCACAAATCATTAAAAATATTATTTCTCTCTGTTTCAGTTGCTGGACCAGTATTTGTGATACGAAATATTCATGGAAGCTAAGGTGTGATCTCGGAAGACAGAGTTATTTTATTATTAATATAAAGTTTTATTAAATAAGTACATACATAAATAATAAGTATGCATTCAATATAGTAAAAAGATAAAATGTTCGAGAGAGACGTATGAATTTGTATTGCTAAACCTTTTCCTTACGGTCGAACTACCATTTTCATGAAATAAACATACACACACGAAAATACAGGGTCGTTAAATTGTTCAGGAAGAATAGAACAATAAAGTAAATTGTTCTGTAGGACTACAGAGGTACAAACTCATTTTTAAGATGGGGGGAGATGTAAAAAAAGTTCGGCATTGGGCAACCCTGCAATAAAAAGTGTTGAAGAGAAATACGTTTAAATTCATTCACCATACCTACTTACCTATTTGAAATCGCGGCAAAACGTTATGTCTACCTACACTTAAAATTTCCTCATCCAGAATCCGAGATTTTACAGATCTTGGCCAAATCTGAAAATGATAGATTTATTGATCGTAAAAATAAATGCCTTGAAGACTCATCCTCCGCGATACATTTTTGATTCGTTTTCAAACTATTATTTTATACGCTCATAGGTCGTTTATTGTAGAATCAAGAATACAATTGTACTTACTTACATACTTAGACTTATGAGATATTATAAGTATTTTAAGTTTAATATAATACAACACACGACTGTGATTTGTTGTTGTTTATGAAGAGAGATTTATAATTGTAAATGATATAAAATAATATTATGATAATAATTATGATAAATATTGCGAATTGTTTGAAAGTACAGTGCAGGGCCTTGGAGCCAATTTCAAAAAAAATACAAAAATAAAATATTGCTCATTTGTTTTGATTGTAATTTTTTTTTAAGTCTGGGACCTGAAGATAGGCTACATAAAGAACTGTCCTGCGGTTCTATCTAAAGGATCTGCTGAACACACCATTTCAAACTAGATAGGTTACTTGAAAATTTGTCTTTTAATTCCGATACTCAAACATTTCAATGACAATTTTTTTTGAAATCAGTAATAGGTATAATAAGTATAATTAAACTAGCGGCCGCCCGCGACTTCGTCCGCGGTGAAAAAGTAATGTTATTTAGCCTATAGCCTTCCTCGATAAATGGACTATCCAACAAAAAAAGAATTATTCAAATCGCACCAGTAGTTTCGGAGATTAGCGCGTTCAAACAAACAAACAAACAAACAAACAAACAAACAAACAAACTCTTCAGCTTTATTATATTAGTATAGATTTTCTGTCCGAAATATTTATCTGGTAAAGAATGCTGTAAGTAGATACCTAATGTGTAGTTGTACTTTTTATTGCGAATATAAAAACCGATATAGTAAACGAAATAGTACTTCATACCTTTTAAAATGGTTAAAAACTTGCTACTTACACGGTAAAATTACTACAGTAAAATTGAATGTATGGAAACGTTGGTCAATGTCCATTTTTCAACACCACCACTGAGCAAGTAATCACTACGTTATAAGAGACGGGACTGTGTAGTAAACCTACCTAAAAGAAATTGCAGAACGCAGAAACGCGCAGAACTCATCTAACTAGTTAAATTAAATTAATACAGGAATCTAATCCAAAAGAAAGATGTATAGCAACTTTACCTTACTGCAGTGTAATGAAAAATTTAAATATTCTAAAATTTTATTGAAATTTGTTGCGACCTTCATGTAGAGATTTATTAATAAGTTAAAATACTCAAATTAATATTTCGATGTATTTAGATTTTTAAATGTTGAGCTCTTAGAGCATTTACATTAAACTTAGTCCTAAGTAATAATAAATTACATTATATTGTGAATCATTACATACCTACCTATGCATATGCTGACTCAAACTTGTACAGTGACATATATAATTGTGTTTGGTTTTCTGTTTGTCATTTAATATGAACAATCATATACACATCTAAATTATTTCCTATTTGGTATAATTATGTATTGTAATTTTTGTTATTTGTGTCACTGAATAAACTTATTTCTATTTAATTCATTATTAAAAATAAAAATATTCCATCTTCAGATGGCAAATAACAATATGATGATAACTTTTATGTCAAAGTAGATAATACTCATTACCTTATCATGAATTAAATTGTATTTACTTTAACCCCCATTACAAAACGTAGTCTGAATTTAGTCTTGGTTTGAAACGAATACCGTCCGTTATCAAAAAATAATTCGCCAGAAAATCACATTAATCAACCTGGTCTCAAACTAGGGCAACCCCTGTACTATGAGGAAGTACCAGGTGGTGAATAATTAACTGGGGGCGCCCAGACGGTACCAGTACCAGTGGTACGGGGGTACCACCGCCGGCATTGCACGGACACACTCCGCAGCCCGGTGGGGACGGCTCGACTCTCTCGGCTGTCCCCTCCCACCCCCCCGACCCCGGGGGGAGTTCCGCCGTGCCCGCCGTGTAGGCGGGCCCCGTCCGGAAGATGTCGTGGTGCTAGGCTCCGTGTCGCGGACCCATGACATCTTCCAAGATGGACGATAAGGGAGAGTCCCAGGGGTTTTAGTCGGTAAACCCCCGCCTTCAACGGGGGGAGTCCGACATAACCCCTCCACCCCCCGGTGGACGGGTATGCGTAACGCATTTCCCCTGGGTCAACAAAAAAATAAAAGGGGCGCCCAAACCCAAGAAAATTAAGAAAATGTAATTTCATGAATTAACTTGACTGAATCGAACCCGGGATCTTTCGCGTTTTGGGCGACCACCTTAGACACTGCGCCATCGAGGCCGTCTGATTTAATTTTCACCTTTATGAAAGTGACGATATTGTATACTCCAAACTGGAATTCAATCTACGACAGATACGTCACTGTAAAATTTTCATTCTTAAATGTCGTTTTCAGGTTTCGCCAACCTTTTTGGCATTATTTTTCTTATTATGCAGACTAAACTGTCAAGTTTCCATACATTGTTAAAATGTTGTGGGTAGATACCAAATGTTATTAACACCTGAAGTGTTACAAGCGCAATACCATCTTTGAAAACTAAAATTACGGATGGTTAAGTTTTTATTAGTGTCTTGTATTTAAATGAAAAAATGTTAATAAAATATTTTTTTTTAATTATAGAATCACAATTTAATTATAGAAATACAATTACCAGTAAATAAATTACATCAGCGAGTGTTTTTAGAAAAAAGGGGTATACTATGGTACGATCATTTTATTGCAGTAGCTACATTGTAGTAGATTTTTTGGTCTTGAATTCCAGTTTTAGGTATAATGGTGGTGGGGAAACAATGTCTGATGGCAATGGACCATAGGGATTGGCGTGATAGAGGAGAGGCATTCAGCAGAGTGGGTGGATGTGGGCTGATATGATGATGATGAAAGTGACAGCATAATTTTTCTTCCATGACTAAATTTAGATCACGTTTCGTAATATGGAGGTATGAGATTATATAGAGCCAGTGTTATAGAAAAATCGTACCATAATTTTATATTTTTTAATTAAATGTTTATGAAAATGGAAGCCCTTTTATTTATATTCTCAGTTCCTTTTGTTGCACATGAGCAAGCGGGTTATCTGATGGTAAGGATCACTGCCAGTCATAAAATCTGCAAGATCAGAGAGGCAAATTTCAGAACTAAATATAATGTGAGCAGCAATGTCACTATGAATGGGACACTGTTTTTGAAAAAAAAGAACCTTTTTTTATGAGATAGGTGGAACACCCAGTGGAGTCATAAGTACGCCGCCAACCTTTAACCAATTGGGCAACCGGTACCCTCACTCACTCAACGAAATAACGCAGGCGCTGCTTCATGCCGGTCTTCTGTGAAGCCGTGGTAGCACTCCGGTCGAGCCAACCCATTCGTACCAAAGTGTGGCTCTCCCACTTTGGTTTCGATCCTTTGATCTCCCCTGGTGCGTTCTTATCCACTGAGCTATCACTGGCATCACTGCTCAATATTATCTGTTAACAGTCAAGGTCGAACAAGCCCATTCATGCCGAAGCGTGGCTCTCCCACGTTGGTTTCGACCCTTTGACCTCCCTTATGGAAGGCGTATTCTTATTCACTACCTTATCTCAATATCATCCGCATGTCATTATGACAAAATGTTACCTATTATTAGAATGCCATTATGACAAAATATTCTCGTTTAGGTTCGATTGCTATGGTTCCAAAGACATACACATTGATAAGAAAGGGCAGCAATCCACCGTATGACAATACGTAATTCCCTATAGATGTCAAGGCAGGTTACGATATCCACCCATGTGTGCACGCGCCCTACGTGACCGGACTAATGAGAGATGTCGCAAGTGTGACCCTACCCTGCTTACAGTGGTCGCATGATGGATGTGATATGATGCGTATTAGCATGTGATTAGAGCTTATATTCATTTATTTAATTAAGTGCAAGGTATGCGCTTGCGTAAGTGCGTTTTAAAACTCCAGAGTGCGTTTGGAAAGGAGTGTCGAGCTCCCAGTACCTACTTACCCCTTATCAGTGCTGGAAAGTATGAGAAATCTTATTTTCAGATTTTGCTTTGGTCAGCAACGGTTACGACTTACGGACTCATAAGAGAAGAGCTTACTACTTTCTGAAAGGCCGGTAACGCATCAACAACCTCTGTGATTTCGCAAATGATGAATGCAGCGGTGAGGCTGCATATCATCATTTGCGAGACCTCTCGGATGCCGACTAAAAGACTAACAACGCGTGGAGAAGACGACATCTTATGGACACTTGGATCTTATGGATCTATTTGACGGCCCGTTTAGCGCAATGGTTTGAGCGCCGGTTGAGACGTAAGGGTCCCGGGTTATATTAATATTTCACTACATCACATACATTGATCTGACTCTGAGATAGGTAGCTCAAGCACCTGTGTTACAGATATCAGAACCAACGGTTCGATTCCCGTACCAACACAAAATGTTTGTTGATGAAACCGATATTGTTGTATTCGTTGTTTCTGGTTTCCATAGTACAAGGGAAAACCTTAGTTTGGGACCAGGACAATGTATGTGATGTTGTCTCAATTTATTTATTATTATTTATTACACTGCCAATGTCAAAAATAGTAGAATAAATGTACCAGGGTTTTTAAAATTAAAAGATTTTTAAAACTTGATTCTCTGGATAGATCTCTTTTCAAAAAAAATTTTTACACTTCTTTGTTCACACCCCTTCCAAAACTTTGGGACCCCTTCCACCCCTTGTTACACAATTTCATACTTCATCGACGTCATCTCCTCCACATAGGGTGTTCCCTAATTGAATTATGGATGGCTCCTTATTACTCGCGCAAATACTCACGTCATGGGAGAGCCACGCTTTAGTATAAATGGGCCGGTTCGACCGAAGTGATACCACGACCTCGCAGTAAACCGGTGTGAAGCAGCGCCTGGGGTGGATTTTTTCTATCCGCGGTATTGCCCAGGGCGGTAGATCTTGGACCACATGCTGCTGAGATTAATGTGGCTTGGACTTCGACTGCCGTTTTTAGGACATAATTCGGACATTCATAATATACTTAGTTTCCTCGATACTCAAAACGTATATATTTGACGTAATGTGGAAAATTTACTAAGAATATTATAACGATATCTTTCTTAATTAATGGAAAATAAAATAAAAATGAACTATTACAGGCAGGGCAGGGCAGGGGTCACCAAATAACAAACCGTGGGCCAATTACGGCCCGCTGAGCCCTATTATGCGAACTTGTCTTAGTTGTCGTATGCGTCGTTCTTTGTGCGGCCCACGAGCGAACTTGTCTTAGTTGTCGTATGCGTCGTTCTTTGTGCGGCCCACGATAGTCATTTTACTACTGAAAACGGACCCGGAACCCGGACGGACGGAATTGGTGTCCCCTGTGCTAGGGTAGCGAATTGCGAAGACCAATAGGGCTGGCCAAATTTCAATAGCCTACAGGAGGAAAATGTGTAAATCCGCTACCGTTCATTAGCATGAAGAGTCCGAATTAATCAACCATAATTTGCATTTCGACAAATAAAATTTACTCAGTTGAATGCCAATTCAATATTTACGGTATAATGTATTCCGGTGTAGTGCTGAACTTAAATCGTCACACAATACAAACCAACAGATGGGTGACAGTTGAAAGGCAGACACAGAAAAAGATGGCGTTACGTTTTAGACCACCACAAACAGGATTGGCAAGAGACCAATGGAGAAGTTTGAGAGGGGCCTTTGCCAAGCAGCGGGACAGTTTAGGCTAATCACAAGAAAAAAAAGATCCGGTCCTTTCCCTTGGTGAAACATACTTACCACAGGCACTGCTGTACGTGTGCCCATTCACCCTCGACTTAAAGACACCTAGTCTTTAAGTCGAGGGTGAATAGGCTTCTTCTGGGAAAGCACGCAACATCTTAGTCCTCATTGTCACTCTCTACCAGGTGAGGTGAGGTCAAGTGCAAAGCCATTTAATATAAAAAAAAAAACACGTCGGTCTTCTATGAGGCCGTGAAAACCGAAGCGTGGTCCTCCCACGGTAGCGGTATTTGCAATATTTCGCTTGTAAATGTTTTTGATAGAACTTAAATTAGCGATCTATTAGAAATCAATATCATACAACTCATCCGACTTTTTATAGCGGTAGTTTTAACAGATAATAAATCATCAGGCGGCGTTTTACAAATGTTTTTCTCTTTGATATTAAAGGTAGGTTTTTGATACGCGCGTCAGATGCGACTGATGACCAGCCGGGCTAACATGCGCACCACGAGATAATTTGTCGACACTCGTATTTTGTCGGCGCAAGTTGCGTCTCGCTCACCTGACTGAGCGATGAGCGAGATAGAAGGATGCGCTCTCGCGAACGAGAGTCGACAAAATTTTGTCGCGGTGCGCATGTTAGGCCTACTGGGATCGAAGTGGATGTTACCTACACAAAAGTTTTTAGGAATTAAGCAGAATTAACTGCTCCATGTGTGATGAACACTTGTGTTTGTTCATAGTCTGGATGTAATATTATGTAAGTACTTAACTATTCTACGAGTATTTGTGTTTCTTCTGTTGTCTGATATGTAACACAAGTGATTAAGCTACTTAACACGGAGTCCGTTGAATGTATGAGATCTTTGCAAAATTGACATCAGAATCTTAAATGGAAATGGATAAGACTGCGCCTGCCACACGTAACCTTATAATATATGTATGTATGTATTGAGTATTGTTTTATAAGATGCAGACGAGCTCATAATGTTCGTCCCCCATTGCAATGATAATGAGCTTGATAGAGTGCTTACTTAGATATTTTAACGGCTCATGGACATCTGAAACACCTGAGGTATCACAAAGGCGCTGCCGTATCTTAAGGAAGGAATATGTGAGCCCTTTCCATAAGATCACCATCGCATCTGCTCGGAATCACCATCGTTACTTTTACTTAGTAATACGAGCCTTGAACCATCCCCTTTGGGCAGACATCCATCTCAGCGCAATCGCGGACCCTACTTCTAGTTGCGCTAAGCGGCAAGCACAGACGCCCACCTTAACTCCAAGTCCGTCTGGAGCGGTGTCATTGACCCATCGTCCAAAACGCTCATTTCGCCAAAAAACACAAAGGTGACAACAAATGGCATTGTTGACGTTTTTGTGGGGGTCTTTAACCGTCACCAGATCGCCCACGTCCGCTGCGCCGGCGACTAATCATTTTCGCCTTAGGCGCTAAGGGAATATTCACACCGAATTGAACGTGCGAATTTTGTGCGAATTTCTACCAGTGCCAAAGTTTGGCATGAATGGGTTTGACTGAAGTGATTGGCCAGGGACATAGATCCAGAAAACCGGCATTTTTTTTAAGGTGGCAGACGTGCAGACGGATCTCCTCATGGTAAGCGATGGCCGCCGCCCATAGACACCTGCAACACCAGTAGAGTCGCAAGTGCACTGCCTCACTGCCTACCTGTATCCCCCTTTCCCCCCAATGGGCCACCAGCGCCCCCACTCATTCGACGAAACACAGCGTAGGCGGCATGAAACCCTTACGTAGTTGTCCAAATAAATAAATAAATGGGTACCGGAGGCCCAACTCGGAGAAGGGGATAAGGTGACGATAACACACTAGATTCCACGTATACTGTGTAAGCTCCTTATTTAAAGTAAAACTATTTATTCAAAACGTACAAGTGTTCACCTAATACTGACTCAATTTGCTTGTCTACCACCACACTCCTTGTTTGGGTTTAAATCAAAATCAAAAATATTATGTTTAAAATCTGACATTATTTAAAAAAAACATAAGACGCAACCTAGCTATGCAATCACACAGAACCGAACGCCCCCACACGCCCGCTACAAAAACCACAAAACTAAATTACAATCGAATGTAACGATTACGAGTGACAGGCAAATCGTATTTACTTTCCTAATCACCATCTGTGGTCATTCACTGCTTTGTTGATATATTTTTTGTCCCTTCTTTCTCAACTCTCAAATTGCTGGTTTCCGACGACCGGTGTTCGACGGCCTAAGTCACACCGAAGGGAGCAAACGAACTGCTAAAGACTATAGTATTTAACTATTCACGAAAAATAGATTTTTTCTTGTAAAGTTTCAGCCTATATACCTACTATCCCACTGCAGGGCAAAGGCCTCCATCATAGATTTGAAGTCATCGCTACAAGGATGGGATTAAGCTTAATCACCACGCTTGCCTTATGCGAATTATTGCGAATTGGTGATCACAAACCCGGGCTATGTTTTAAAAAATCGAAATTATACTTTTTGCTCGACCTGGGAATCACGACCCGGTACTTAGACCCCTAGACCAAAGGGTCAATTTATTGTAACCCTGAGAAAGTGCCACCTCAGTCTGACAGTACGGCCATCTAGCGGACTTTTCATCCCTGACAGCCCTCATTGCACTTTCTATTGATAAATATATAACGAGTAGGTACTAACCGAATAAAACCGTAATAAACCTTGGGAAAGCCACGCTTCCGCATGAATGGGTCGATCGGAGTGATCTGCGCAATGGGGAAAAGGGGTTAAATGTTGGCAACGCACCTGTGACTCTACTGGTGTTGCAGGTGTGTATGGGACGGCGGCGAGCGTTTACCATCAGGTTCGTCTGCTAAGTCTAGCCACATTAACATTAAACAATGAACAAACACATCGCAGTGACAGTTAAAAAAGGTTCTCCAAACGTTACGCGTCTGTGTGACGGCGCCAAAAAAGCTCATTTCGCAGCAAAATGATCACGCGAACGCGAGATCATCGTTCGAGGCGAGGTCTTATAACAGTACTTGGATCAAGCCAGCCTCCCAGCGTTATGTAACAACTAGTCCTTCGCGGCAGCCCGGGGAGCATGCTCTGTGCCGGGAAACGCGGGAAACTTAGCGCGTTCCGAATTCAAATTTGACAGTGACGTTTGTTTTCTTTTCGCGGATTTAAATTTAAAAGAGTTCGTAGTGTTGTGATGATATGATTTTTAGTTTTTTATTACAAGATGGAATTGCTCAGGTTAGTTTTGTATTAAACATTTTTTAAAAGGGCTAAACGGACTATCAGACGCAGGGTTCAAATCAGTATTTTTTAAACCCACTATTGACTTACTGCCGCACTCAGAGACGTTAATCAAACCTTAATTGTCACTAAGTAAAATTATTGACCTTTTTTTTAATTGACATTAAGTCTTCCATAAATTAATGTTAATTTTGACGTCTCTTATGGTGGCGCAGTTTGAGTCAAAATTTGATTAATTGTTAAAATAATAATGTGACTATTAGCCTACCTACCTTCTTGAGAGTTCCTAACTAATTTGGCCGAATCAAGTGAAAATAACTGTCGAAATTAGTTACTCAATAATAATTGTGTTTACCGTCATTTGATTGAAAACGCAACTAAATTATATCATACGTTATGTAAAACTAATGTATAATCTTAGGTGTAAATATTGTAGCTTAGTATGTAACGTAATAAGAAAGTTTAAATTAAGGCCCTACAATGATTTATTTGATTTGAAGAGACTCCGCCCATTCCCCCCGCACATCTCATGCAACACTCGTAACTTTGTCACTTGATTCGCGTCAAATCGCACTTTCGCATGCGCGGTCACAGTAAATAAAGCAGTAAGGACATTGTGTCTGTGGTATACACGTCCGACGTCTATGAAATATCGTATTCTTTTTTCGAAATTATTTACTTCACAAATTACGTACTTTCTAGATCGGTACCGCCCAACTTAGTGAAAGTCTATGAAATATAGCATTCTTTTTTCAAACTTGCCTACTTCATAAATTACATACTTTCTTGATGGGTGCATACTTAGTGAAGTCATTGCGGACCCATGTTGCGGACTACAAAATGAGATTCGAATCGATGAACGATAAATAAAAATAAAATAATAGGGTATTTGATTAGTCAAATACCCTATTATTAAGTTAAGTTTAATGTATAGAGATTAGTCTCTATACATTAAACTTTATCAAAATATTGGTAAAAAGGAACCATTAGCCAAAATTTTCAGTTAAAAATATAACGTCTAGCTGGTTTTGTAAGCATTCAAAGTTTCATGGGAAAGTCCATTTTTAAAGTATAAAAATTCAACAATTACCTAAATATCATTGAACTACCAATACATTTTACCCCAACTATTACTATAAAAACCATTTATGTATTTATTACAAGAAATATTTGATATGGCTACCAAACAAAATTTACTAGATGCGCACACAAGATACAAAAAGTGTGACGTCACTCGTCAGTAAGTAAGTAAGTAAGTAAAATATTTACTGACCAAACAAAAAGAGATACAACACAACAGTAGTAAGACACAGAATACATAATAAGAAGTAGGTACATACGAGAAACGGAAAGGAACATTAAGTGCTTACATACATAGACAGATCGACACCTCCTACGTAAAATATCGTAACCAACAAATATGCGAAAATGACATTTCTATATTTTTACATACTTTATAATCGAATATATTATTTTAGCTGATCAAAAATTTTTTAAACATATTAGAACCGAAGATATTGAGACTGCTAATAATCGTAAGTTCATCTACGTCGAAGTAAAATATAGTATAGCGCAGATTCCACACTATACGCGGGGGCGAGAGGACGGCGAGTGGATCGCATCTAGCAGTAACGATTACTTACATTGCCGTTGAGAGTTATAGTCGAGATGAGGGCAAGTAATATTTTAAACTCATACAATGTGATAAATAAATGCGAATCAGTTATACATTCAACTATCGTACTGTACCCATAGTAAACTATCGTAAGTATTACTTACTATAATGTACTTTGTTTTCAGTCATATACAGAATGTCGTACGTATTAGTTACGATATTTTACAATGGATTTTTTTTATAAATGAGGTCCGTATGTTTACTTACGACATTTTACTTTGGAATATATTTTTGTTTTTTTTATCTTAAATTAAACTTACAATAGTTTACTTCGGCACTCAAAATATTTTACGACAGTATACTTTTAGAAAAACATTAGTTATAAAATATTTCTTCTCTTTTTATACAGAATCCCTACTACCATTTGATGCTGATATTGATGAGATAAATTAAATTATGTGTTTACTGTCTGATTCTGAGATATTACTTGAAAACAATAATATTTCACCCACGGTATAAAATAAGTTAAGTCTAGGTAATATAAGTAAAACAATGATTTATATCTATTTATGCTAGGGCATCACAGTATATTTTTGATTGTATAATGTATGTATACAAAAATCTAAACTTATTTCCGAAGAAATCTTATAAGCATAGCCTAAACACCAAAAATAAACACCAATTTTCTGTTCCAAATCTCATACTTCGTAATATTGGTAATTAATTTTTCGTGATGAGCATTAAAGTTTTTATCAAATTACCACAAACTCTTGTTGATTTACCCATACATTAATTTAAATCTCAAGTGAAAACTTATTTGATGGCAAATGCCTTCTATACAGTTGAAGAGAACCTAAATGGCAAGAGTTTGTGGAAATGATAAACTGTTCACCTACACTATGTATAATACACTTTTGTTAAATTTTTGGAGAGTTCATTTTGGATTGCATTTATTACAAAATACATAAATTTATTTTTTTTCTCTCGGAAGAAGCCGCCTGACGAAGCTGACTACAGCAAGTGGAGAAATGGTTGCCTCAAAGCAGGGCAGTTAGCCATGCATCTCAACCTGGTCCTGAAAATAAGGACTCTCAAGACAAATTAACACGTCACTTCACCGAAAACCTGCCGGAAGTCAGTGTTGGCCAAATCGGGATTGCTCTTGGGTAGCTCAAAAACGGAATAACCCCTGGAGAAGATGGCGTAACAACAAACCTGATCAAAGCTGGAGGCAAACCCGTACTGAAGGAGCTCCAAAAGCTTTTTAATGATGTCTTATTTAAAAGGAGAACTCCGGCAGCGTGGAGTAGAAGTAGTGTGGTCGTTATGTTCTTCAAAAAGGGTGACAAAAGCCTGCTGAAGAACTATCAACCCATTTCGCTTCTAAGTCACGCTTATAAGCTATTCTCAAGAGTGATCACGAACCGTCTTGCGCAAAGACTCGACGAATTCCAACCACCGGAACAGGCTGGATTTTGGAGCGGATATGGCACCATAGACCACATTCACACAGTGCGGCTGATTATACAGAAGCCCGAGGAGTATAATCTTTTGTGGACTATGAGAAGGCCTTTGACTTGGTTGAAATCTGGTCTGGTCTGGAGTCCCTGCAGCGTTGCCAAATAGATTGGTGAAGTGATGAGATGTCTCGAAGCTGCCATTATGTCCGTCTAAGTCCAAAACCTATAACCATTGCATCGAGAAGTGAAACAAGGGGATGTCATCTCCCCGAAATTGTTCACAAATGCAATGGAGGATGTGTTCAAGACGCTGAACTGGAAAGGATGTGTTTGCGATTCGCAGATGACATCGTCATATTGGCAGAAACGATGCAGATACAGATGTGTACCTCGGGCAGACATTGCGGGTCGAAACAACTTTGAAGATGAGGTGAAAAGAAGAATCCAGCTGGTTTGGGCAGCATTGGGAAAAACTACGTCGAGTCTACTACTACGTTCTCATCATCAATTCCACAGTGCCTAAAGACGTCTAGTCAATAATCAGTGCGTCCTACCCGTCATGACATACAGGGCCGAAACGTGGACACTAACAGCACGGTTAGTCTACAAGTTTAAAGTCGCTCAGTGTGCTATGGAAAGAGCTATGCTCGGCATTTCTCGGCGTGATCAAATCCGAAACGAGCTGATCCGGCAGAGAACCAAAATTATCGACATAGCTCACCCGATTAGTAAGCTGAAGTGGCGGGGGGCTGGCCATATCTGACGCAGAACTGACAACCGTTGGGGTAAAGGGTTCTGGAGTGGATACCACGTCTTGGTAAACGTAGTGTAGAACGCCCTCAGGCCAGATGGAGTGACGATCTGCGCAAGAGGGCTAGCTGGAGCTGGATGCGAGTAGACGAAGATTGATCAAAGTGGCGAGCATTTGGAGAGGTCTATGTCTAGCAGTGGACAGGTTGATGATGATGATGATGACAATATTTTATTTAATGACGTTATTTTAATTTTAACTATTCCTGCTTTATGAAATTTACGATACAATTATGTAAATTACTTTGTTTCATAGCATATAGTAGTACCTAATTATAACTTACGATACATATTTGTTGATTTTTATCGGTGTACATTATCGTAAATGTAACATACATTCTTTAATCTTGCTTAAAAGTCAACGTAAAGTGTAGTAAGTATTACATACAATGAAATACGATTGATAATTTCCAAGGAAAAGTATCGTATGTGACTTTTTAGGAAATCTAGCAAAAAAATTAAGAAACCGTTTTATAGGTATTAAGCCATTCACAAAAATGTATCTATGTACCAATTTTTGTTCTTAAATGAGTATATTTGACATCATGAACCTCAATCATATGCTAGAGAATCTTTAAACAGCTGTACTGTAAAGTTTATTAAAGTCAGTTACGATAATATACGTAGGAGGTGTCGACTGATAGGTGGTCAATAAGGTCCAAACTCAGCATATGCTGCAGCTGCTTCATTCAAGCCACTGCAGCGCTAGTTTTCAGTATGGACCTTGAGTGACGTTTTATAAATGAACGAATGAATGACACGCACATGAAACAATACAACAGATAAACCAAAAAAACAAACAACAACAATGACACTTAGAAAAAAAATATTAAGAAAAAAAAAACTGGAACAAACAACAAATAATAAACACACAATATACAAACCATTATAATAAAAATAATCTACCATTTGGGTATTTGACTAATCTCGATATAGTAAAAAATATTGATACTCTTTCAAAATATTGGTAAATAAGAACCAACGGCCAACATTTTCAGTTAAAAATATAACGTCTAGCTGGTTTTGTGAGCATTCAAAGTTTCATGGGCAAGTCCATTTTTAAAGAATAAAATTAAAAAAAATTAATTATATCATTGAACTACCCGTACATTTTCCAACTTTTATTATAAAACCCAAACAAAATTTACACAGAAGTTTGAGTTGTGACGTCACACTTCAATAGACATTTGTACAGAGCGTTTTTGGAATTGCCCAAAATATGTGCTCTCAAAGTTGTGATATCTCAGCTAATTCAAATGAGAATCAAGTGATTCTTTCAACAATGTTTCTGAAATTGAGGCATCTCTTGATATGTGTTTACATAAAAAAAATATAGTCAAATACCCAAAGAGCTAAATCACTCTAAATCGTGAAAACGATAGCATATCTGTGACATGAGCGACAGTGAACTTGACAGCCACACCCATTCCGGCCACACCCCGACTACATTTTGCCACGTATCGGTCTGTACCTCTTGGGCAATGATAAAACAATGTCATTAATACTGAACGAATACTGAACTAAACATTCATTAATACTGAACAAAATCAAAGTATGGATGAGATCTGCCATGACTGAGCAAGCTAAAGTATAAAATTGTGAGAGATGGTGTATTGGTGTGCTTGTATAGTGTTTGAGTATCTGGCGTCAAAGCAGGAGGAAAGAATGTGTTGCACAGTGCACAGTAGCCATTACTACCCGTGCGGATAAACATTGGGATTAGAAATGGCGGCGAAACTATTCACTTCTCGCTCGCACACTATTTGCGTCTATACTCGCACTACTGACAAAAAAAAGCTGCGTTTTAATAAAATATGTGAGCTAGACGCACTCTCAGTTTTGAAGCTTTCGTTAAAATTGTCTTTTTTTTTTTATGAGATAGGGGGCAGACGAACAGACGGATCACCTGATGGTAAGCGATTACCGCCGCCCATGGATCCCCGCAACACCAGAGGAGTCGCAAGTGCGCTGCCGACCGACCGGACCGCTAATATATGTATCCCATCAAAAACCAAGTCTCCCAACTACCGTAAAAAGTGGTGAGATCCATGTTTCGCCAAGTCGGTTATTCATTTATTGATTTGGCAATCACACAATATATCTCACAAGCAATGCATTAATTGATTCGGTTGTTTAATGTGATTGCCATTTAATGTGAAACTAACGATTAAAATTTCTATGAAAATAAATCTATAATCGAATTGAGCCATAAAAGGACAACTCTAATCGTTCTCCTCCAAAAAGGCCGACTTTCGATACTGTTTTAGCTATATTTACTGTGGCACGGTCAACACACGTCATCAGAAACGAATTAGGATACCACGGAGACGCAACATACCTACTTAAAATTTAAAAAGGTAAAAAATTAGAGGCGATAAAATATCCCAACTAATATTGAAACTTCATGAGATTAACTCCTTGGATTCCTCTGTAGCATGCTATTGTCGCAGGAGTTCGAACGGCAAGGTGATCTGAACGGGTAGGTTGTTGAGAGGTGCGATGTCCCTGATAACGTCAATATATGCTTTGCGTCTGATAACGTCAATTGAAACCACGATTCCAATTCTGTAATTTTGACCGCTGTTGTGACAATTAACTTTGCTCCTATACTGTCGAAGTGCACGAAGGTTCTACGTTCTTCTGACGGACAACATCGAAAATCCATGAACAGCCGCGTTAAGTGCTGATGTATGCTGATGATATGGCGCTGATAAAGTTTTATCAAAAATTGAGTCACGTAGCGACTCCAATGTTGGTCTTTGTTCTTTTGCAGATTTCGTTTTTTCTGACTAATAATGACATACTTCAGTTTGCTCGCAACTGGCATAGGTCCGTCGTCTAAGAGAGCTGTCGCAGCACTGAGCAGGTGAGAACACGGCTACACAATTATACTCAATGGTCATGTCAATAAAGTCGTGAATACGTTGCGCCCAGATTCTATCAAGTTGCTCAAAGATGTCGACAAAATCACGAAAAATTAATTACGTATTTATAAAAAAACTAGGCTGAATAACAAAATTCTAAAAAATGCCAGACATCAGTATTTATAATATCTACTAATTAAAGGAATTTCCGATTGAATTGGTAATCTCGCTCAGTAAATATCTGGAGAAAACGTAATTTTTAGAGGTATTTTCAAATCGAAAAACTATCGAACCAAACTCGCCAAATCGTGTTTCTAAAACATTACAGACTTAGATAAAGGTATGAATTAATGTTCACCTTAGTATCAGATTGTACCGTCTCCCAGGGACCTGGCAAAGCCACAATGAAGGTAAGGTTTTTTTTTTATATAGCCCCTTAAGTATTATGAGATTGATAACATTAATAAATCAAGTGAAAATGCGACATTTACGTACGCAATAATTCTTTAAATCATTGGTTGCGTGTCATTAACTTTATAATACAGTATGATGATTTCTATTCAATTCTTAAAATAATCAGCAGACTAAATTTTAGACATAATGGTGATACAAACTCGATAACTTCTCTCTAACCTGTATACGCTCACCCCTAAATCGACATTAATGTTATCAAAATTTGGACGTTATCCACCATTAAAATTAAAATCTAAATTTAGATACTTAAATTGAATTTTAGAGCTGCCAACCTTTAACCCTCTTTCCCCCAATGGGCCTCTAATGCCCTCACTCATTCAACAAAATACAGCGCGGGCGCTGCTTCTCGCCGGTTTTCTATGAGACCGTGGTTATTAAATTCAAAACTTGTATACCTTGACTTAGGGGATCGTTTATGATATAAGATCTATTTGTTTCCCGCTCATCTTGGCGGGTGCACTACCCGCCACTCATAGTTATTATCGTCGTTTATCATCGTAAGACCCAAAAGCATTTTAAAAGGCAAAAACAATAGATTTTCTATTTGGTCTTCTGTCTAAAAAAATAAATGCGCCAGACAATCACACCAATCAACCTGGTCTCAAACTAGGGCAACCCCTGTACTATGAGTACCAGATGATGATAATCTGGGGGCGTCAACCCAGAACACCCAGACCCAAGACAACTTAGAAAATGTAGTTTCCTAAATTGACTTGACCGGGAATCGAACCCGGGACCTTTCGCGCTTCGGGCGAACACCTTAGCCACTGCGCCATCGAGGCCTTAAAACGTAATGATACAAGATCTACCAGTGCCCTGCTCATCTTGGCGGGTGCACTACCGTGCGCGATGTAGTCACTTAGTTATTCAAAACTCGTACGCCTTGACTCACGGGATCGTTTATGATATAATGTCTGCATATCCGCGAATTAACCCGCTGTTGCAAGCGGATCCAATCTGCATAATGGGTTGCTTAGTGAGCCGATGAGTGACTCATTGCGAGTCATATTTTGACACTTGAGTTACTGAACGGGAAAGAAAAAGCAAAAAAAATATCAGCATGAAGTTGTAAAGAGTCGTAGATTTACATTGCGGCGATTACAAGTGTGTCGAATGAAAAGACATTAAAGTCTTTAGAATGCCGATGAGCCATGATGTCACTTAACATGGAGGGAAATCACTTGCTTGTTTGCTTCCTTTTCCCATTGAAAACAAGTGCATCATGGTTACACACACAATCCGATTGTTTTTTTATGTGATAGGTAGCAGACGAGCAGACGGATCACCTGATGTTAAGCTATTGCCGCCACCCATAGACACTTGCAACACCAGTAGAGCCTTAAACCGGCCGTTGATGCCGTGGTACGGTGGTTAAAGGATTTTAATATTATGATCCACCTAATATAATGTACAGACAGCCACACATCAGGTTACCACAAACTGTAAAATTTCCTCAATTGATATTCAACCTAATTGGTTTGACAGTAAGATGAGAGCCGATTGAAGAAATTTGACGGTTTTGTATACTTTGATGTGTGGCTACGTACGTAAAAAGTAAAAATAAATGAGATTTTTCGTCTTCACTCGAGTAAGATTCTCGCCTCATCTCTAGTTTGACAGCAATAACGGCATCACATCATCTTAATGCGTAGTGTTTAGCAGCATCCGTAGCAATATTCTTATATTTGAGTTTTACTCAAGGACTTAGTATAATGAATAGCAGTGAATGTAGCCACTTTAGGAAGCTGGTTAATAGTCCATTGATTTCAACGGCCCACAATATTTGCCCAATCTCCTGGGTCAGTTCTAATTATCAGCCTATACTATCCCACTGGTAGGCAAAGGTCTCAGATGATAGAAGTCAAGTCATCGCTATTATGATAGGATTAGGCTTGATCACCAAACGCTTGCCTAATGCATAATGGTGATCACAAACCCGGGCTATGTATGTTCGGAAAATTCGAAATATATATTTGGTCGACGAACCCAGGACCCCGAGATGACGACCCAGTAGGTACTTAATTATATTTTTAACCGACTTCAACAAGGATAAGGTTCTCAAATTCGTCTGAATGTTGCTTTTTAGGTTCTTTACTTACATGTATTATGTCATGTCGAAACAAAGTGTAGTACTAAAAAATAAATAGACATAATCCGCAACTGTTTAGCCGTTTAAAATACTTCATTCGTACCGAAAACCGTAATCGAGACTTCTAACCTAACAGAGATGCAATCTTGACCATTTTATGCAGTTTTAAACTCGTCTGGGAACATAGTTGCAATGCCAGAGCTAAGAAGGACAGCAAATGCGGCATTAGAAATTCCTTTGTACTCGTAAATAAGTATACTTTGTAAATCGGTATTAAATCTTCTATACCAATACCATGTAGGTAAAAAGATAAATTCCAACAATAACAACAATGCTATATGAACTGATTTGGTCGTAACGTCCAGTTCGTTTTAGGCCCTTTGGTCCCACTGAAAACCAAGGTCGGTTAACTGTGGGAGAGACATGCTTCGGCATGAATGGCCGGCACGACCGGAGTGGTACCATTCCTTACAGAAGACCAGCGTGAAACAGCGCTTGCGCTGTGTTTCGTCGGATAAAGGGTACTGGAGGCCCAATCGGAGCGAAAGGGTTACCCTCTTTAATTAATTTTGGCAGCGCACTTCTGACTCTATGGTGTTGCAGGTGTCTATTGCCGGCGGCATTCACTTGCCATTAGGCGATCCGTCTGCTCATCTGCCACCTAACACATAAAAAAGCCCCCATATCTTTGGCAATGGGATCACCTCAGAACTAACTTCGCACTCTTTCGAGGAAAAAACAAAGTTAAGAATCGATTAAAAATTAGCGGAGAAATCGCGTAAACAAAAGAATTGAGAAACTCCTGTTTTTTTGAAGTCAATTAAAAAACTTTCACGGTTCACTGTTAGCCTCAAATATCAATCTAAGATTGGTATAATTATTACTAGAGCTGAAACCTTGCTATTTGAACAACTCTCAAAGTTACGCAAATAAGCAATTCGTTAAACCCACTGAATAGATAGGTATTATATCAGTGTGAATGATGACTTTTGGAGCGAATCACAATATTGCATCAGGATTGCAGGTGAAGTGAAAATGTCAGTAATATCGTGAAGTGCATTCATCAATGTTATAATGATAATAATAGTGTTGTCTTTGAAACCACTAGATTTACCACTTTTAATATAGGTACATACTACGTACTGGTCAGAGTCAAAATATTATAAAGATTGTACCTAGGTATATCGAAACTTAAACATTTATATTTCATTAACTGCATTTTTTAACAATTCCATATCATTTTAAACGAAATTGGTGATTATTTTGGACAAAAAAACAAAAACGGATGAATAGAAAAATTATAAATGAAAACTACATCTAAAAAACTAATAATATTTTTTTTAACAGAGTTAGGCCTCTGCAGTAATGTCCTCAAAATGCAGGTAACATTGCTTCGTGACCAAATAAAAAGGTTGGCAGCTACCTTCGAATTTCAGCCAGCCCAGTGAATTTCAGTCGCTATCAAACAAAATTTTTGTAAACATTTTTTGCAATTCGCATTATAAAATCCAAAATTTCATACCAAGTATTTAGTGAGCTTCATCATATAGGTACACGAACGTTTTACAGAAAGAGTGGGATTTCAGTAAGAGCCAACCTCTGTGTTTATATAATTTGTGATAATAAAACGGTCTAGTAAATCCTGTATCCACGGACGTAACATCCGGCCTTTATCATACAGGATCGTAAAATCCAATACAAGCTGTAGTAATTTCAGGTTACCAAGTCCAATGCTAGTAACTAGCAATTTGAGGTTACTTGGAACAGGTCTTGAAGTACCTAGATGACGAGTTACGTCCGGACCTACACTCCCTGGATGTAATAATGGCACACTATTGCATACTAGTTTAATCAACCGACGTAAATGGGAATTATCAGAATGCAATTATAGACTGGATTGCTCTGTGCGAGGTGGTGCTTCCAGTGGATAGTTAGATAATTAATTTGCCTTTTTAATTTGATGTTATAAACTAAGGCCCGCCCTCGCTCTGTTTCGGGACATTAGTTCCAAATTCAATCTGTGGCAATAAATGGCGCTAGGCGTCTTGCATTGCGCAAGCATTTTGTTTTTTAGGTTTTCTATACCTAAGTTTTGTTATTGTCAATACAATTAACCTGTTTAAAAATAGTATAGATAGATAAAATTAAATAAAGAAATAAAATTGTTAAAAGTACCTACTGTCACAAAATACATATTGACACAGAAGGCTGACTGCCCACTAAGAGCTAAAAATATGTCATGTACTCACGCATGCGCACTAACGGGCAAAAACGCCTTTTCGACCACATTAATCCTAACTTATGACATAAGATTGTCAAACTATCGAGGTCTATGGTAGAGGCCGCGCGCTTTTGTACTCATGCCGGGCAAGAACCCTAGCATGTCAACGAACTCTTCTAAATTCAAAATCAGGTCAAAGTCTAACTTCTGTGTGTAATTATTTTGTGCTACTGTGTCGAATATTTTCTATTGGAAAATCTGTTTCAAACCATTATTTTATATAACGTGTCAAACGATCATTAAGACAAAATTGGCTAAATGCGAGTCAAACAAGCTAAGGGTTCCGTACCATTGATTTATGTTTTTTTTAATGGAGTTGATTCAATCAACCAGCTATGTAAATTGCGGTTTACGATAGCTAAGTAGTATAAGAATAGTAATCGTTATTTTATCAAGTTTACAAATCATAAATTATGGTCATCTCATTATCATGTAAGAAGGCGTATCCATAGGTAACCCACACAAGTGACACAGACGTGACAAATACGTAATACTTACTGTAAGGGTTACGTTTTCTACCATTTGGCTACGGAACTCAAAAAACCACTCTATCGAACCGTTCAGTTGCTACAGATTATTTAATTGTTTACGAATCGACCGCAATAAAACTAAACGTTTACGTTAACGTAAGTCAGAGGTGACGAAAATGGCGCGTTACTTACAAACAGTGGATCGAAACGTGGAGATAATCGAATAGTTGCCAAACAGACTAACTGCCTTAACTGGGGCATTGTCTTTTTGTAATGTTCCAATTTTTGTTGTCAACTAATAACAGTAATGGCTTCTGATAAGCAGTGTAAAGGTTGCCCTTTTAGCGGTTATAAGGTAGAGCAATGATTTCAGTTTATTATGTAACTATTTTGTAACGTATAAATAAACTGACTATAAGTACCTACGTCCCGTTTTGAACGCGCGAAACAAAGCGCCAACACGTGAAATTATCCCGTTTTGTGGAAAACTTGCCCGGTTTATGGAAAACTTACTCGGTTTATGGAAAACTTTCCCATGTTGTGGAAAACTGTCCCATCTTGTGGAAAACTTACCCATTCTGTAAAAACTATCGCGTTTTGTGAAAAAACTGTACCATTTTGTAGAAAACTGTCCTTTTTTGTGCAAAACTGTCACGTTCTATGGAAAAACTGTCCCGTTTTGTGGAAAAACGTCACGTTATGTTGAAAAATGACCCATTTTGTGTATTATGTCGGGTTTTTCGAAACGAAGAGGAGCTGGCTTACAATCGCCTCTATTTGCTTGCCATCCATCGCATAAAAAGAAAGAACTCATATATCATGTCAAAGCACATAAGTCATAAATCATATCAAAGTACAGATGAGAGACTCCTAATTACCCAACCCTCAAACGAGTCATTTCAACACCGCCATCGCTGCAGATCAGTCAGGCTTATCAGTAAAGCCGCTTACCCGGGCCAAGGACCACTGCCCACGGCGGCGCGCGCGCAGGCCCACGTGTCATCTGTCACTCTAGGGTTAAGCTTTGTTTGTAATGAGGTTATGAAGTCATCTTGACAGTTTGATGTGCATGAAGTATTGAATTGGCATGACAGATTGCAGTATGTTAGCAGACTAAGATAGAATGGATACGTGGGACATTTGCACGTACTATTTTGATTATTGTGTGATTTTGTGTGATAGGTAGCAGACGAGCAGACGGATAAACTGACGGTAAGCGATTGCCACCGCTCATAGACACCTACAACACCAGTACACTCACCATAGACAAGTGCGCCA
This sequence comes from Cnaphalocrocis medinalis, assembly GCA_014851415.1. Lineage (NCBI taxonomy): Eukaryota > Metazoa > Arthropoda > Insecta > Lepidoptera > Crambidae > Cnaphalocrocis > Cnaphalocrocis medinalis. The sequence continues at coordinate 7,825,200 of CM026288.1, forward strand.
TTGGTGGCGCACTTGATAAAGGTTGGCCTTTAACCCCTTTGCTCCAATTGGGCCCTCAGTACCCTCACGCACTGCCGCACGCCGGTCTTCTTCGAGGCCTTGGTATCACTCTGGTCAAGCCGGCCCATTCATGCCGAAGCGAAGCTCCGTCGATAAAAAACGAAATTTAAAACACATTCACGAATCCACTGTTCAAAAGCCTAATGTTGACATTGCGTCTCATTCAAATGACCACGGATCCTTCCAACGCGTTAACGACTATGACATCACGTGAATACGAAAAAGTGCGAATGAATACAATGTATTATGCATCGAGTGCACAATGCTCCACTTGTGGGCCAGGGCACGTTGTGGCCAATGTCAGCTTGCTTAACCTGGCAATGAAATTTGACAAAAGTGCCACTGTGCAGCTTGGGCAAGACGTTATGAGCCCGTCATTATTTTTTTTATCTTTGATCTTTTTTTATCTTTAATTTAACGTATAGGTGTCTTACCAACATTTAATTGTATAACTTAGCTATGGAAACTATTAGATATAGAAATAGAAATAGAAAAAATCTTTATTCAAGTTAGGTCCATACAGAACACTTATGAATGTCAAAACATAATATAATCTACCACTGGTTCGGAACGTCGATTTCTACTGAGAAGACACCAGCAAGAAACTCAGTAGTTACTCTTTTCAAATAGTAATAAGTTACAGAGTTTCATTTATAATGTGTTAATTGCTAATGTATTATCTATTATAAGTTATTTTATAATGTACTGACTTGCCCGCGGCTTCGCTCGCGTTAAATTCAGGGTAGCACGGTGGGGCAAAAAGTAGCCTATGTTACTCTCCATCCCTTCAACTATCTCAACTTAAAAAATCATTTCAATTGTCGCTCCGTTTTGCCGTGAAAGAAAGACAAATATGCAAACAGACAGACACGCTTTCCCATTTATAATATTACTTATAATAAGAAGCTGTATGTTTCCTTAAAAAGAAATTTATAAATAAATAAAGGTTATTGATTTGGTGTAAAATAAAATAAAATATAATAATTAAGTAATAACCGTGATCGTATTTACATTAGGTAAATAAAACTGATACATTATTTATCACGCTCGTTTGAGATTGTAAGGAAATATTGGTCTGATGTTTTTATGGACAGTGAAAGTTCAACTTTGACATAGTCGGAATGTTGTATGGCGTTTAATGTTGAATATAGGATCCCAAATAAATTTACTTTTGTGCGATAGGTGGCAAACGACCAGACGAATTACTTGATGGTAAGCGATTGTAGGTCTATGGGCGGCCTTCAGAATGGGCTGGCTCGACTGGAGTACCACGGCCTCATAGAAGCCCGGTGTAAAGCAACGCCTGTGCTGTGTTTCGTTGAATGAGGGTACCGGAGGCCCAATTGGGGGGAAAGGGCGTTAAAGGTTGGCAGCGCACTTCTGACTTCACTAGTGTTGCAGGTTCCTATCGTCGTATATCGTATCGGGGCGTCGGCAATCGCTTGCCATCAAGTGATCCGTCACACTAGCTCGTCTGCTACCTATCACTTAAAAAAATAATTTATGTTTTGTTGTGTTTCCTGTGTCATTGTTTCCCGGTCAGGCTGTAGTCTCACTGTTAAGCAACTAAGCGCTGTTACATCAATTAACAAAGTATATTAACACAATTATTCAAGGATCTCATCTATTTCTCACTATTGTGACTTGTTATCTCGCTCACAAAGTGTTTATAATTTTAATGATTGTTTGATAAGCGAATATTTTGTGCTGCAGTTAACTTATTTATAAGTCTCTAGCCTCGATACAGCGTGAATGCGTTCATAAAACTTAGATAAAGTGTGAAAACTCACTAAAACTTCTTTTAAAACCGCCTTATTGTACTGTTTATCGCTGTTGTTTCACGAATAGTGCCAATAGCACTATTTGGCATTTTTGGAATTTAAATCAATTACTGTGGCCCCATTGGTCTAATGGTATACGAACGATACGAACGAATATCGTGGTCCCGGGTCGAGCAAAAGTATATTTCGAATTTTTCGAACATAGCTCGGGTTTGTGATCACCAATCCGCATCAGGCAAGCGTGGTGATTAAGCCTAATCCCATCATAGTAGCGATAACTTGATTTCTATGATGGAGGCCTTTGCCCTGCAGTGGGACAGTATATAGGCTGATACTTTATACTTTACTGTGGATTATAATAGGCACAGAATACATAATAGTACAAGTGTATAGGGTCGAAAATAAAAGAGTAAATAAGTAAGTAGAGTAAGGCAATTTCGGAGTTCAAAATATCCCACTTTTTGAAGCGCTTTCATTATGGATTATATTGTGTAAATAGATTAATGATTAGTTCTTCATTTCATCAAAAAAAAAAACAAAACATGACATGAAAACAATTCATGTAGAATCAAGCGGTGGGGGCTTAGTCTAATAGTTTATTCTACCTACTACGAATATACTAGCTACTATCGCATTCACGATTAATAGACCTTCACCGACACAAAACCTGACATTGTAGATATCGGTTCGCCTTATATAATAATAAATATTGTGGAATCGAAAGCTGCGCGCCTCTCTAGAAAGCAATGGAGACATTCCAACCGGTCCCCGCAAAAGCCGCGGAGACACCGCATAGATACGGACAGACATCCAGATCTACGGGTTACGAGGCACTTACAGAAAGGCAAAAGAGTTAGACTTAAAAGCGTTAGTTCAATATTACCCTCATGAGTATTTGTTTCATGTGATAGGTGGTAGACGAGCATACTGATCACCATTAGTAAGCGAATGCCGCCGCCCATAGTCACCTGCAAACCAGTAATCACAAGCGCGTTGCCAACCTTTGACCCCCGGTATCCTCACTCATTCGACGAAACAGCGCAGGCGCTGCTTCACGCCGGTCTTCTGTGAGGCCGTGTTATCACTCCGACTGAGCCGGTCCATGCATGCCGAAACGTGGCTCTCCCACGGTTAACTTCCCGACTTCAGGCTGAAGCGAGAATCCAAATTTTCCCAAGGATCGAACTTAGGAGCCGACGAAAGTAACCCACTAAAACTACCCACTTCGTTCCCTCCCCTCTTTCCCCCCCTTTTAAGCGGCATCTTAGCAGGCCTTTAGGGTGAGGATGACAGACTCAATGGGTACTTAGTATATTGTGTCAACCTCATATTTGAACCGGAGGCCCAACTGGGGGGAAAGATGGTTTAAAGGTTGGCAGTGCACTTGTGACTCTACTAATGTTGCAGTTGTTTATGGGCGGCGGCAATCGCTTAAAATCAGGTGATCCGTCTTCTTGTCTTTCACCTATCACATATTTAAAAAAAAACAGAATAGAATAGAATAGAATATCATTTATTTGCGTGAAAGTGGTACATAAAAAGATGATACAAAATGATTTTGATCTCACATTTCACCAGAATCTGGCATGCAAACTCGGTCTTAACATTATAATCATATTAATAATCTATTTCAATTAATTTATTTCTTCACACATAAAATATTATAAGTATACATTTTCAAAATAAATGGGTCACAACATACTTTTAGAAGAGTCTAAATACTCTTGCACCGAATAAAAACATTTCCCAACCAGCCATTTTTTTAATGTGTTCTTTAATTTATTAAGGATTAGAGCTATGGTAGCTCTGTTTTTTTATTGATTCGCTCGGTGATTTTGTCTAAAGCATTTAAACACAAGTCAGTATCGAGACTCCATCGGCTCACGCACAACTCGTTAAGTTTTTAACCAGTAAAGAAACTTTACCCGTTCCGTAACACTGGTTATGACTATCTGCAGAGGAAGAGACATCGTCACAAGCTACCTTATAAGTTACGTACGATATTACCTACCGAGTTGCGACACCTATAGCCATCTTAAACAGTGCCTTGGTCTGTAAAATAATCACAGTTTCGTGTAACGAAAGAGAAAAGTACCTACATAACATACATACATAGATAGATATTCTTTATTGCACAGAAATAGAATACATGAGTGAAACAACAGCTATAGACAGTACAATAAGGCGGTCTTATCGCTTGTAGCGATTTCTTCCAGACAACCTTTAGGTAGAGGTGAGAAAAACAGCGTGTTGGCAATGGGGGTAAGGCAGTGCAAAGAGATTGCTGAATGAAAATAAGAAGTACAGATACTTATAATTATACATGACATACTTAAATAATAATAAGACATACATAAATATTAATATACATATATATATACATACAATCCAAAATAAATAAGTAATAAATCATGAATACATAGCTTAAAAGTTTCTGTATGGATAACTACAAATGACCAAAGAATAGACCACATATGAAGAAGATACATACATACCTACATATTTTTTGTTTCTGCCTAAGATACAGGATACTCCTAGTTTAGGCAGTTTAAGTAGACTTTTTATTTTGTTTGATTGTTCTGACGATTTTTCAATAAAGTTTTATTATTATTTTATAAGTATATAGTGGCCCGCCCTCACTTCGCTTCGGGAACGTAATTCAGAAATGAACCAATAGATGGCGCTGTCTCCAATTACATCGCGCAAGCGTTTCGTGTTTTCGGTTTACCTATAAGCCTTGTCGTTGTCTATAGAAGTTATCTCTTTATAAATAGTATAGATTTGTAGGTGTTTATATCCCTTTAATCACGTATACTGCGAATTATTCTGAACAACATTTGCTTTTGGAAATTCAAAAAAATTTTCGACTCTTCATAGAAGGACCCCCTCCCCGCCTAGAAGCCCCCCACCTAGAAGATAGCCCCGGGTCTCTACTACACCGCCGGTAACTCCTACTACGCCGCCACAGAGCATAGCAAAATCGTAATTGTAATATTAGTTCCAAATAAACATTTCTTCTTTCTTTCTTTCTATAGAACAAACAGGTCTAAGGACCTTTGGGTCATAGACCGACTCTCTAGAACCAGAGATCACAGACAACTTATCTCTCAATTAGAAACCTGGTCAACTTGTTTGTCAACTGGTTGACTGACAACTAAAAAAAGTATTGTTGATAGAGATTAATTATGTACTCTTAACTTAGGTACACTATGTCAATGACACCTGGTATGTCTTCATATTTAAACGTGTTATGACATGTTGAACAATGGACTCAACCATTTTAAGTACAGAGAGCGATAAAACACATTACCTACTTGTTATATAGTTTTAGGCTTGATGATTTTCGATTATAGAACCCCTAGATACAGCGTGAATGTGTTAAAAGTGTCGCCGCTAATAAAGGCTCCATTTGCAAAAGAGCACTATTTGGCATTTAAAACCAATTTACTCCTGGGTTTTTAGGCGGGGCGTGAAACGGCATCTCAGCAGGTCTTCAGGGTGAGAGTGACATACTTAATAGACACTTTGTCTCTTTTTTTGTGCCTGTCAATCTCATATTTGGATCTCACGGCCGCGCGTAACATCAGGCGGAGTGGGGTTATCTTGATTGTCCTCAATATATAAAAAAAAACTCCGCATTAGGGTCTAAAATAAAATAACGAATATTACCTACATTTTAACACCCCGTTAAGGCAAGCGTGGTGATTAAGCCTAATCGTATTATAGTAGCTAAGTATGACTTGATTTCTATGATGGAGCTTTGCCTTGCAGTGGGACAGGCTGCTGATACCTACATTTTATTTTCCCTCTCGACGGCATATTCAAAATTGAAAATAAAACGAACGCACGTTACGACTGAATCGGAGGTCTCCCCCCCCCCCCTTTCTTAAGCGCTGTGAATCACCTTTTTTGGATGCGATACATTATATCCTCATTCGTTACGGTACGGCTTCATTACAAGCCAAGCCACCAGGTCGTCTGTCCATGTCGTGGGTGGGCGTCCCACTGCGCTGCCAATCATGTTTTCTTTATTTTCTAAATTAGTTGCCCGCCTATATATTGCTATTAGTTCTTTTGCCGACAGATGGCGCTGGGTGTCGATTACATCACGCAAGTTTATAGTCTTTTGGAGTTACATATAATATCTAAGCCTTGTAGTTGTCTATAGAAGTTATCTCTTTATAAATAGTGTAGAAGATAGATTTGTCACTTCACTCATTTACAGATCTAAGGAAACTCGCACTCAGTAATTTAGGACAAAAATCTTCACTAATTCCCTAACTTTACCAAAAGATAAGAGCAATTAACAAGCCCTCAGCATACCATTCCCAGACCTCCATTTTGTCTACTTAATCGGCAGCCGTTAGATCATTTCTGTGCCTATTTGGTGCCTCCATTTTGTCACTCAACGCTAATATGGTAGTAAGTGGTAGTAATGAGATTCTAAGGAACTAATGCTGACATTCTTGTCAATTAATGTCGGTATATCGTCGTCCTGTTTAAGGGCAGGACTGGACATCTCAGCGGCGGGTACTGACTTAGTTGCTGTCAGGGTCGTTGAACCGTGTTGGAGTATTTTAAAGAAATCTGTGATTTATTTATATGGTAGGTAAGCGATTACCGCCGCCCATTGACATCAATAAAGTTACAGTGTGCTGCCAACCTTTATGAAATGAAATGAAATATTTATTTGCTTGCTGCAAATATGAGGTAATATTTTACGCCGATTTGGACCTCCGGTACCCTCACATCACTCGTCGACACACAGCCCAGGCGCTGCTTCACGCCGGTCTTCTGTGAGGCCGTGTTATCACTCCGACTGAGCCGGTCCATGCATGCCGAAATGTGGCTCTCCCACGGTTAACTTCCGACTTCAGCTGAAGCGAGAATCCAAATTTTCCCAAGGATCGAACTTAGGAGCCGACGAAAGTAACCCACTAAACTACCCACTTCGTTCCCTCCCCTCTTTCCCCCCCTTTTAAGCGGCATCTTAGCAGGCCTTTAGGGTGAGGATGACAGACTCAATGGTACTTAGTATATTGTGTCAACCTCATATTTGAACCGGAGGCCCAACTGGGGGGAAAGATGGTTTAAAGGTTGCAGTGCACTTGTGACTCTACTAATGTTGCAGTTGTTTATGGGCGGCGGCAATCGCTTACCATCAGGTGATCCGACTTCTTGTCTTTCACCTATCACATATTTAAAAAAAAACAGAATAGATAGAATAGAATATCATTTATTGCGTGAAAGTGGTACATAAAAAGATGATACAAAATGATTTTGATCTCACATTTCACCAGAATCTGGCATGCAAACTCGGTCTTAACATTATAATCATATTAATAATCTATTTCAATTAATTTATTCTTCACACATAAAATATTATAAGTATACATTTTCAAAATAAATGGGTCACAACATACTTTTAGAAGAGTCTAAATACTCTTGCACCGAATAAAAACATTTCCAACCAGCCATTTTTTAATGTGTTCTTTAATTTATTAAGGATTAGAGCTATGGTAGCTCTGTTTTTTATTGATTCGCTCGGTGATTTTTGTCTAAAGCATTTTTAAACACAAGTCAGTATCGAGACTTCACTCGGCTCACGCACAACTCGTTAAGTTTTTAACCAGTAAAGAAACTTACCTGTTCCGCTAACACTGGTTATGACTATCTGCAGAGGAAGAGACATCGTCACAAGCTACCTTATAAGTTACGTACGATATTACCTACCGAGTTGCGACACCTATAGCCATCTTAAACAGTGCCTTGGTCTGTAAAATAATCACAGTTTCGTGTAACGAAAGAGAAAAGTACCTACATAACATACATACATAGATAGATATTCTTTATTGCACAGAAATAGAATACATGAGTGAAACAACAGCTATAGACAGTACAATAAGGCGGTCTTATCGCTTGTAGCGATTTCTTCCAGACAACCTTTAGGTAGAGGTGAGAAAAACAGCGTGTTGGCAATGGGGGTAAGGCAGTGCAAAGAGATTGCTGAATGAAAATAAGAAGTACAGACACTTATAATTATACATGACATACCATCTTAAATAATAATAAGACATACATAAATTTAATATACATAATATATACATACAATCCAAAATAAATAAGTAATAAATCATGAATACATAGCTTAAAAGTTTCTGTATGGATAACTACAAATGACCAAAGAATAGACCACATACTTAACCTACACGCTGAGTGAGGACAGGCCTGCTAAGATTACAGGATATCTCTAACTTTAGGCAGGCGAACTGAAACATTGCGCCCTTAGTTTCAGTAGACTTTTTTATTTCTGTTTGTTTTTTCTGTTCTAGTTTTTCAATAAAGTTTTCTTATATCATTTTCATAAGTATTATCGTGGCCCGCCCCTCACTTCGCTTAGGGAACGTCATTCAGAACTGAACCAATAGATGGCGCTGTCTCCAATTACATCGCGCAAGCGTTTCGTGTTTTCGGTTTACCTATAAGCCTTGTCGTTGTCTATAGAAGTTATCTCTTTATAAGTAGTATAGATTTGTAGGTGTTCTATCCTCTTTAGTCACGTATACTGACGAATTATTCTGAACACACATTAATTGCTTTTGGAAATCCAAAAAAAATTTCGACTCTTCATAGAAGGACCACCCTCCCCGCCTAGAAGCCCCCCACTAGGAAGATAGCACCCCGGCGTCTCTACTACACGCCAGGGTAATTTCCTATCTTACACGCCGAGGTTAATTCCTAATACACCGCTGTATTCCAAAATCGTAATTGTAATATTGGTTCCAAATAAACATTTCTTCTTTCTTTCTTTCTATAGAACAAACAGGTCTAAGGACCTTTGGGTCATAGACCGCCTCTCTAGAACCAGAGATCACAGACAACTTATCTCTCAATTAGAAACCTGGTCAACTTGTTTGTCAACTGGTTGACTGACAACTAAAAAAAGTATTGTTGATAGAGATTAATTATGTACTCTTAACTTAGGTACACTATGTCAATGACACCTGGTATGTCTTCATATTTAAACGTGTTATGACATGTTGAACAATGGACTCAACCATTTTAAGTACAGAGAGCGATAAAACACATTACTTGTTATATAGTTTTAGGCTTGATGATCTTCGATTATAGAACCCCTAGATACAGCGTGAATGTGTTAAAAGTGTCGCCGCTAATAAAGGCTCCATTTGCAAAAGAGCACTATTTGGCATTTAAAACCAATTTACTCCTGGTTTTTTAAGCGGGGCGTGAAACGGCATCTCAGCAGGTCTTCAGGGTGAGAGTGACATACTTAATAGAGACTTTGTCTCTTCTTTTGTGCCTGTCAATCTCATATTTGGATCTCACGGCCGCGCTTAACATCAGCCGGAGTGGGGTCATCTTGATTGACGGATTAGGGTCTAAAATAAAATGACAAATACTACATTTTAACGCCCCGTTAAGGCAAGCGTGGTGATTAAGCCTAAACGTATTATAGTAGCGATAACTTGATTTCTATGATGGAGCTTTGCCTTACGACATACGTTGTCGTGGGTGGGCGTCCCACTGCGCTGCCAATCATGTTTCTTTATTTTCTAAATTAGTTGCCCGCCCTCATTTCGTTTCAGGACTTAAATTTGCTATTAGTTCTTTTGCCGACAGATGCCGCTGGGTGTCGATTACATCACGCAAGTTTATAGTCTTTTGTATCTAAGCCTTGTAGTTGTCTATAGAAGTTATCTCTTTATAAATAGTGTAGAAGATAGATTGTCACTTCACTCATTTACAGATCCAAGGAAACTCGCACTCAGTAATTTAGGACAAAAATCTTCACTAATTCCCTAACTTTACCAAAAGATAAGCGCAATTAACAAGCCCTCAGCATACCATTCCCAGACCTGCATTTTGTCCACGTAACCGGCAGCCGTCAGATCGTTTCTGTGCCTATTTGGTGCCTCCATTTTGTCACTCAACGCTAATATGGTAGTAAGTGGTAGTAATGAGATTCTGAGGAACTAATGCTGACATTCCTGTCAATTAAGTCGGTATATCGTCGTCCTGTTTAAGGGCAGGACTGGACATCTCAGCGGCGGGTCTTTAGACTTAGTTGCTGACAGGGTCGACGAACCGTGTTGGAGTATTTTAAAGAAATCTGTGATTTATTTTATGTGATAGATGGCAGACGAGCAGGTGGATCACCTGATGGTAAGCGATTACCGCCGCCCATTGACATCAATAGAGTTACAGTGTGCTGCCAACCTTTTGTGAAATGAATTGAAATATTTATTTGCTTGCTAAGTGTTTCATACAAATATGAGGTAATATTTTACCCCTTTCCGCCAAATTGGACCTCCGGTACCCTCACTCACTCGGCGACACACAGCCCAGGCGCAGCTTTCACGGCTAGTAAAATTATATTTATTTATGCCTGATATAGTTATTTGTCAAAAACGGTTTATTAACCGTTCAGACCGTTAAAATACTTGCGCCTCTTTAAGCGCTCATAAGTACCCAAGCACTATCTTTTTTTCCCCTTTGTGTTGGTTTTTATCTGGTTCATGACAACCATTTTTTGAAAAGTTTCATTGTTAACCTTTCTTTGAACACCTGGATATATAACTGGAAAGCTTTATTTCAATTTATATTTCTATCTACTCTAATTGTACAAATCGATCGATCGATGACCGATCGAATAGTCTAGCGACTTAATCTAATGCATGTCCATTTATGCGAAAAAAACGTGCTGGGATTACTTTAGTTAAGTGACTATTAAGTATGCAACTCTGGGAAGGTGTCGACATTGAGAATTAATCAAAAAGACTAAAAAAAGATACATCGCATTCAGCGTGCTTGTTCTGCCTACTAGCACCGCCGTTTCTTTTTATTAATTTGTGGTTAATTTTTAATGCGTGCATAGTGCATCATAGACATTAACAACAGTATTGGGGTTAACAGTATTGGGGTTAACAGTATTGGGGTTAATTTAAGATATTTATAAATAAATAAATAAATTGAGACAACATCACATACATTGTCCTGGTCCCAAACTAAGGTTTTCCCTTGTGCTATGGAAACCAGAACGGCGAAGGTACTACAAACACCCAGACCCAACACAAATATCTGTTTCATCAACAAACATTTGTGTCGGTGCGGGAATCGAACCCGCGACCCTTACGTCTTAACCGTATTCCATCAAATTCTGTACATAGTCCACTCAAATAAGATTTTTTGAGGATTGAGTTCCTATCCAAATTGCAATCCAAAATTATAATCTTTATTGCTAAAAGCAATAATTTTGATTGTAATTCTCCATCATCACAAAAATCACATTTCATAGAAATGTGATATCACACACTAAATAAATTTTATTATTTAAATACAGGTTGTATCTCTGAATATTTATATCTCTGTAACCACGAATTTTACCAACCATTCTGTACAACATATTTTGTTCTACCACTTTGAATAATATCAACTTCTCATACTTTGGACAATAGCTGTACCATATCGTCTTAATTAATTTCAAACAACGCCGCTAGTGGACGCGGCAAGTTACGCAACGTAATTCAGAGAGCGTACAAGGTGATTCTTCATCAAGTGGCCTATTAAACCGGATTAGGAGCACTAGATGGTCCAATTCTGCATCTGTGAATCCATGAGGATTGAAAATTTGAAGGTTAAGATGACTTAACCTTGATAGATAAAGTAATGGTTTATTACGTTGTTTAACATCCCGACTGGCTCGCAGCGCAGTGGATTGGGTAGTTTTAGTTTTTTTTTTATATATTAAATCGGATTACACTTGACCTCATCTCACCTGATGGAGAGTGACAATGAGGTTTAAGATGTAGCGTGCTTTCCCAGAAGAAGCCTTTAAGTTGGGTTTTAAGGACGGCTGCGCTCCTAAGTTCGATCCTTGGGAAAATTTGGATTCTCGCGACAGCCTGAAGTCTGGGCGTTAACCGTGGGAGAGCCACGTATCAGCATGCATGCGGGCCGGCTTGACCAGAGTGATAACACGGCCTCACAGAAGAAGAAGACCGGCGCACTTGTGACTCTACTGGTGTTGCAGGTCCATGGGCGGCGGCCATCGCTTAGGTAATCCATCTACTCTTCTGCCAACTATCACACAAAAACAAGGAGAATGGTCCCCGGGCACCGAAACGATACCTTGGGCCACAACCCGGACTTTTGATTGCGCAAAAGGAAAACGTTGCACACACTTGCTCCACACTGTACTTTAGTATATTATACGCAAGTTTCTCGCAATCTTAAACCGGTTAAAGTGTAAAATTACGCTTATTCCGCCACGGAACGATCGGATTCCGGAATCGGACGGGTTCCTTGACTTGGGGAAACGGTTGTGAACAGCCGTGTGGGGGACGGTTTACACCACAAGAACTTCTTCTTATCGAGTCGATGGCGATATGTTGATGACTATCACATATAATAAAAAAATTAAACACAGGATGTATCTGTGACCAGTTCCATCCCTTAAACCACATGTTCTATCATCCATTTTAAACAACTTATGTTTTATGACTTTTGTAAAATGCATAAAAAAACATCTTTTCATACAAAGTCGGCCACGTGACTTGGTCTTTTTGAATGGGTACTGAAAATTTTTTTAGATTAATTTTTAAAAAAAATAGGTAAAAAAACTTTTTAAGTTAAACGGTTTTATGTTAAACATACATTGCAATGTTTAAGATAAATGTACTAAAAGCCAAAAAATAATAAAATAGATACAGTCGTGGGAATTATAAACATATGCATAGACTAGACTAAAATAAAACCGTGGGGCACGTCAATTGTCTACAATCGTTGGTTAGAATGTTTGTTTTTGTAATGTTTCCTCACCGTCTGCGGGCCACTTGCCTAACGACGAATTAAACGATTCTTCTATCGCACATTAAGTCGATAATTTGTAGACAATTGACATGCCCCACGGTTTTATTTTAGTCTAGTCTATGCATATGTTTATAATTCCCACGACTGTATCTATTTTATTATTTTTTGGCTTTTAGTACATTTATCTTAAACATTGCAATGTATGTTTAACATAAAACCGTTTAACTTAAAAAGTTTTTTTACCTATTTTTATTTTCTAGTTTTTAGTTTGTGTTTCACATTCTGTTCAATTCATTCAATTGTATAGTGCACTGTATTCTTCTTGTCAAGCCCTTTTATTTGATACCCATATTGGTGGGATTTGGTGGGATTTTACCGGTACATACAAGTGTTGCAGTCCCTGTATGCAAACGCCTCCATGTAAGTCCGTCTTCAGGACCAGAAGTCTAAGCCTATACCACTCCAGCGAGGTGTGAGACAGGGTGACGTCATATCGCCGAAACTGTTCACAACTTTGTTGGAGGATGTTTTTAAGCTTCTGGAATGGGATGGACTTGGCATCAATATAAATGGCGAGTAGGTACATGACGCACCTTCGATTTGCCTATGATATCGTAGTCATGGCTGAGACCTTGGAAGACCTAAGCAGAATGCTCGACGACCTCAGTAGAGTCTCTCAACAAGTGGGTCTCAAAATGAACATGGACAAGACGAAAGTCATGTTGAACTCTCATGTCGTACCCACTCCTGTAAAAGTTGGAAGCTCTACACTGGAAGTTGTAGACGAATATATTTACCTCGGACAAAAAGTGCAACTTGGTAAGTCCAACTTCCAGAAAGAGGTCGATCGGCGAATCCAACTCGGCTGGGCAGCGTTCGGGAAGCCACGCAGCATATTTTCGGCTCATCTACCTCAGTGTCTAAAGACGAAAGTCTTTAATGCGTGTGTTACGGACATAGCCCAAAGAATTGCGTGACTGAAGTGGCAATGGGCAGGGCACATTGCGAGGAGAACAGACGGCCGTTGGGGTGGAAAGGTCCTTGAGTGGAGGCCACGGTGCAGGAGGCCGCAGCCGTGGCAGGCCTCCCACCAGGTGGACCGACGAGCTGGTGAAGGTCGCGGGAGTCCCTTGGATGCGGGTGGCACAGGTCCGATCTGTGTGGAGAACTTTGGGGGAGGCCTAGGCCTATGTCCAGCAGTGGACATCTATTGGCTGAAATGATGATGATGATGGTGGGATTTATAAAAAAATGCTATCAGCCATTGGTAGCGGCGGCCATCTTAGATTTCAATTTTGCATAGTAAATTGTATTATACTTGTTGAGACCTTTCATTTGATACCCATGTTGATGGGATTGATAAAACCTAAGTCTTCCGCCATTTTGTAGAGGGCGCCATCTTGGATTTTAATTTTATATAGTACATTGTATTCTACTAATTGGGCACTTTCATTTGATACCCATATTGATGGGATTGATAAAACCTACGTTATCCGCCATTTTGTAGCGGCCGCCATCTTGGATTTCAATTTTTTACAGTATGTTGTATTCTGCTTGTTAAGCCCTTTCATTTGATACCCATATTGTTGGGATTAATAATACCTAAATTATCCGCCATTTTGTAGCGGCGGCCATCTTGGATTTATAATGATAATGAATATACATAATTGTATTGTCACCAAAATCCAAAGTGTATACAAAATTTCAGATTAATCGGTTGACTGGAAGTGGGTGAAATTTGAATTACCAAATTTGACCCAAGAATAAATAATAAAACAAACGGGGTGAGCTAAATAAAACCGTTTAAAAAAATGTTGTTCAAAATAGTTGCTGGAACACGTGATTAAAAGGGTGTAAATTTTAAATGTTCACAGATACACCGTGAATGTATTTTAGTATTTTAATTGTAATCCTCTGTTGTCTAATATTTGTAACACAAGTGCTTAAGCTACTTAGATCTCTAGAGGGAACGGAGGATACAATATACTCGTATCTATTCGGTCGCAGTGTCCACTAGGAAACGAACGCTCCCGGACATACAAATAATAATACTTAGTATGTCCACATGGCGTCAAGTTAATGTACGAGATGTTGTGTGAATTTATTTATTTAAATATGTAGCTGGAATCACTGGCTAGGTCCACAACACCGTGCCGTGCGAAGCGTCCCTGGAAAGCGGTGCGCGCGCGCAGCGAAAGTGGCATTGCACTTGAAAGCGAAAGCGCCGGCCGCGCCTGCGCGCCATCTGCATACTGTATCAGCGTGCTATACACGAGGAAGTGTGCGTTATAACCTGATATAATTCAATTTGGATATTTTATTATTAGCTTAAACTGTCCCACAGCTGGGCCTCTCCCAGACGCCTCCACTGGTCTCTGTCAGTAGCCAGCGCCGATTTATATATACAGGGTGTATCTGTGAACATTTACATCCATTTAACCACGTGCTATATCAACCATTCTGAACACCATTTGTTCAACAACTTTTCCAAATTCTTTGAAAAATGTTTCGACTCCCCATACAAAATGACTAAGTCACGTGACCGACTTTGTATGGAAATCTTATGTGATAGGTGGCAGACGAGCAGACCGATCACCTGATGGTAAGCGATTGCCGCCGCCCATAGACACCTGCAGCACTAGTAGAGTCACAAATGCGCTGCCAACCTTTAACCACTTTCCCCCAAACGGGCCTAAACTGTGGGTGGTAGTATGCATTCCCAATATTATATGATTCTTAATTTTCTTGATGGATTGTTATTGTGTGCCTTTTACTACAAGCGACTGCTCATAGATCAAAGTAATACCACAAAATAGGGACTGACTCAGCCTGATTTTGAATTTAGAAGGGTTCGTTGACATATGCTAGGGTTGTTGCCCGGCATGAGTACATAAGCGCGCGGCCTCTACCATTGACCTCGACAGTTTGACAATCTTATGTCATAAGTTACGATTGATGTAGTCGAAAAGGCGTTTTGTGCGCATGCGTGAGTACATGACATATTTTTAGCTCTTAGTGGACAGTCAGCCTTCTGAGTCAGTCCCTATTTTGTGGTAATATCTACCTACTTTATAACTTGCAAGGAAGTATAAACCCTAAAAAAAGTATGTATATGCCGGTAGTGAAGCAAAAGGATGGGTTCAGATTGGCTAATCGGATTACCCGGTAATTAGCTATTGCTAAATGCTCTACAAATTATAGTTTTTGCAAGTGATATATATTGTTGAACGAAATAAAATGCACGGCCTTACAGAAGACCGGCGTGAAGCAGCGCCTGGCCTGTCTTTCTCCGAGTGAGTGAGGGTACCGGAGGTCCATCAAATCATCATCATCATCAGCCTGTTGAAGTTCACTGCTCGACATTGGCCTCTCCAAATGCTCGCCATTTTGATCGATCTTCGGCTACTCGCATCCAGCTCCAGCCAGCCCTCTAGCGCAGATCGTCACTCCATCTGGCCTGAGGCCGTCCTACACTACGTTTACCAAGACGCGATCTCCAGAACTCGTTTACCCCAAAGGTTGTCAGTTCTGCGGCAGATATGGCCAGCCCACTGCCACTTCAGCTTACAAATCCGGAGGCCCAATAAGGGAAAATGGTGTTAAAAGGTTTGCAGCGCACTTGTGACTCCGCTAGTGTTGCGAGTGTCTATGGGCGGCGGCAATCGCTCACCTGATAAGATGATGATGCCATAACACGCTACGATGATGATGATGATAAATTAGTACAATTTTGTCATCAATCATTAATTAACGTTAAATGCAAATAATTGCGCAACGAATGATTATCAGGTGTATCAAAATAATTAGAAGCAATTTAACGATTATCTCCAAGGAACGCTTAAATTAAACGGTGTAATTAATCATGTTGACTTACGACATTTTAATTCACTTTCTACTTAATAGGTGGACTTAGACCATTATGCTTTTTTTTCACACAACATCCCATACATTGACCTGACTCCGTACTAAGTAGCTTGAGCACTTGTGTTACAGATATCAGACAACAGATATATTTGATTTCATATAATAATACTTAAATACATATTTCAGAATGCTTGGTAAAAGAGTTGGTTAAAGGGATGTAAATGTACATACACAGCTGTGTAATTAAATAAAAATATAAAAAAACCTTTTTTTTTAATTCACGTTATTAGGTTCTTAAAAGTACAGTCACACATACAATGTGAAAATTGTGAGAATTTACAACAGGCTACGCTACGATAACAGACTCAGCGACACGATAAGTACGTGTTTAAAAACAACTGTTTACTGTTAAGTAATAATTAATATTTTGCACTCAAAATCTTAAGCAAAATCAAAAAGGTATACTTACCTTCAACGAGGTTATGGAGGTCACTCCTTAAATTTTATGAAATTAACTAAATTAATTATTAATTGCATCAAGGTTAAGTCTTCTAATTTGTTTAAATGTTAACAAGTTTTAAAATTACAACTAAGACTAACGAATTAACGATCGTAAAATTATTTATAAATAAATGATTATGCTAATTTAGGATCGTCGTTTTTCAGTCATACTTTATTAAAATCTAATGATAACTTAATCATTTAATGTTAAACTCATTGTTATACATATTAGTGGTACCTACTCAACTACGTCTGATGGTCTTACTTTTGGAAAGTTGCATAATATTTTTTTAACTTTTCATCAAAGTCGATTGATCACATGACTCGTTAATTTTCTTTGAAGAATAGAGAATAAAAAATCGCAAAATAAAGTCCCGAAAAAGTGAGGGCAGGTTATGATAACTAGTGAGTTATAATATAAAATTATTTTTACTTTTACGGTGACATCTTTAATACATACTTTCATTATATTTACGTTTAATTTCAAACTATATTGCAGTACAATGCAAGTTTCTAACAAAAGTGTAATTATGAGGATACCCCGACTGAATGAATTTCTTTTATTGTTCTTTGCAACAATAGAGAGAGCAAATTAAGTAGTGTCATTACTGTACAATAAGCGTACTGTACGGTACAGTAGTTTTACTACAGTTGTTATACCATAGATATAAAATAGAAGCCATGTTCCATATTAATATTAAGTCATCTTCAACTTCACAGAGAAAAGATACGAGATCTAAATATGGTCCTTCTTTTGCAGTAGCATAGCCGAAATGTTATATGGACTTTTTTAAACACATTTTGGTTCGTTTTTAATTACTTCTTGATTGTATGCTTTACTAGTGTAAAGTGTGTTAAGCTAGTGCCTAAGGATAAATAAAACGACCAATAGTTTTACCAAGGAAAAATTTCCACCAAAGGTTAATAAGTTTGGCAGCTCATATTTCTGCCGACCATAAAGAAAATGGACACTGGCAGATGGGTTTCCTCCATCCTACAATATGGATTTCCTCACAACGAAGCCCGAAGAAGCATCTCGCGGCTTACAACGGACGCGACAGCACAGTTGCTATCGCACCCATTGTAATTATAACATGGACTCTACTTTTCCAATCCAATCTTTTGCAATAGATGGCGCTAGGTGTCGATAACATCGCGCAAGTATTTCGTCATTTCAGGGTTACATTAAGACGTGTCTGCAGAAGTGATCTCTTTATTAATGTTATAGGTAGATGAAAAGTGTATTACAAATGTAATCTTGCTAGACAATCACTTGTCAGTCTGTCATATTCTCTTAAAACCTAAGAAAACGCATAATGGGAGCTTTCTCGCGCCCGTTCCCAGATCTCGCGACAGTGCTGCTTCGATACAATTTCGGTTCCCACCATTATTCCAGCAAAAAGATCTTGCAGACATGAATGCGTTTAGAAATTTCAGTTTCTAGACTCATTGTGATAATCATGGGTTTCTAAATGTGAAATTGTTTGACATGATGAATGATTCAGCTTAATTACTTTATGAAGTACAAAACTAGTACTAGTTTGTATTGAAGTAACGGTAGATTAGTAGTTAAGAACGGAGGCTACGCAACGGGAGCCGTGGCTCAATGGATAGGGAAGAACGATAACCTTTCAGACGGTCGAAAATTCGAATCCACTTCTATAGATTTTTCAAATCTAGAATTTTAACTAACCAATCACAGGACAACAATGTCTTAGTTTTAGTCTTGTTGTCACTTAATTAGTTGTATTGTTTTACTCAATTAACTAGCATATCTTATCTGGTGAGGATGAACGGCCGGACCAGCCTCCTTTTATTATGTAGGTAAAAAATAAAAGTAACAACATCATATTTTAAACTAAGACGAAATGAGGTCTAAAACCTAATTTTGTAATAAGGCAGGTACATATTTATATCTGTAAACGTATGTCTGTAAAAACTCGTAGATATATATGCCTATTCTAAACGCAAGGACTCGCGGCGTACCTATATTGAGTTCATGTTCTGTTTTTATGCAACAAAATATATCTTTCTATTATATCTACTGACAAATGACAATACAACCTGCATACCTACCTACCTCTACGTTCGTAAGCTACTGAACATTACAAATACCACATTTCTTGCTATTGATATTACCCAACCGATCTACAACCATATCAACTGCGCAACCATAGGTTCCCATGTGTTGACATGCAGACAATCGATACAAGTTTCGATTCCCAGTAACACGAGGAAATGCTTGTTTCCTATGCTCCATAGTAGATCGATTCAAGACGTTTTTTTGGACAACCATTGTGAGGTGTTTCGAACTAACCTGTGACTCTGTGGAAAAAAATGCATCGCCTGACGCAATTCAAAGGTTTACATTATTGTCACAGATCATACAACTAACGTATCCAATAACTTTGTGAAGGAAATGGTACGATACGATACGTCATCGTAGGTACATCGTGATGAGTACTGTTGTACCACATCGCCTTAGAAATAGTTGCGCTTGTCTGCAAAATGTAGCGTGATTTTATCAAGTCCACGGATTCCTCAGTTGAGTACAGTCAAGAAGTTTATTTTCTTACTAGTGGCCCGCCCTCACTTCGTTTCGGGATATTAGTTTCCCATGCAATCAATAGATGGCGCTGGGTGTCGATTACATCGTGCATGTGTTTTGCTTTTTCGGTTTACCTATAAACCTTGTCGTTGTCTATAGAGTTTACCTCTTTATAAATAGTATAGAAGATGTTTTGTTTTTCCTTCTGTGAAATTTTGAAAATATATAGGTACCTAACGGAGTATTAGCCAAGTATACCACTTACTACGATCATCGATCATAAAATACGTGATATAATGTAACAATTTCCGTCATTGGTTTCTATAACCTGGTTTCCATAAGTATTTGTACAATACGTAACCTGGCAAATATAGCGCGTTGTCGGGAAAGGAGCGCGTGCGCATACGGCGGAGGTTCGTTGTCGCTTAATTAGATAATATGTGTAATGCGCTTTCACTGCTCGAGATGGAGGTGTCGTGGGTACAGTGGGAGCAGAATTTTAGAAACAACTTTATGTGAAGACTAGTGGCACATCCCTCAATTTATTTCGGGACATGACTTCCACATAATACCAATAGATGGCGTTGGGCGTCCATTATGAATAAATAAATGCCCACAACATCTCATACATTGACCTGACTCCGTACTAAGTAGCTTACTTAAGTTTAATTTGTATCTAAAAAATAAGCACGCAAGGAGCAATGCATTTTTTTATATTAAATTGGTTTGCACTTGACTTCATCTCACCTGATGGAGAGTGACAATGAGGTCTAAGATGTAGCGTGCTTTCCCAGAAGGAGCTATTCACTCTCGACTTAAAGACACCCAAATTATAGCTCTCTGGGAATACAGAAGCCGGCATTCCGGCAAGTTGTTCCATTCCTTAGCAGTTCATATTAAGAAAGAAGAAGCGAAACGCTTAGTACGAGCTGGTGGAACTTCTTCATGTGTAAGGGTGAATGAATTGACAAAAGATGGAAAAAAGCGTGAGCTTTTTGGTATTCAATTTTGCTCTAGATACGATCGATCGCCCCCGGTGTGTCCAAGCGCAGATATAGCGTTACCGCCAGTTCCGTTGTCCCGCGGTTGCGCAAGCGGCGCGTGCGCAGGTATGATCGCATGACGGATCGCGCACCTAGCAGTATAGGAAATTATGGTATACTGTGCGTCGCCTACACGCGACCATTCATAACCGTAATGAAATCTTTTCTTATTGATGTGACAATGAGGAAATCCCGTAAGATGGTTAATGACTAGTTGCTACTCATTAAGATATCTGTTAAATTAATACTTATACTCTCTTTATCTCTATGTAATAGGCTCAACTAACAGTCCTCTATGTATGGAATCTATCACACATGTGATCCTGGAATGCGATGCTGTGGCCACCCAACGCAAGCAAACCCTCGGAACGGTGAGGTCGCTCCGCGAAGCCTATGAGGTTCCCAGGAAACTTCTGCGCTTCTAGGTGGAGCTCCGGCACAAAATTGATAATTTCTATGACCACCGGCCTAGCCCGCCGGTATAAGTGTATCGATATCTAAAAAACCTAACTGAAATTACCCTAATTGGTACTCCAATTCTTTGGTACTAAGTACCTCTAACGATAAGCCGCGAGCTTGTGTTTACATGGATGATATGAATTCTATCACTTTATCTCAGACGAGTACAATGATCACCTGATGGTAAGCAATTGAAAGTGACTAATTGTGAGATTACCATGATCCAAATAAAATGTGCTATACCGTTATTTATTTTAGTGTGGTCGCGAGACTAGAGCATATCGTCACAAAATATTTTGTGATAGCGTGTTAGAAGGCAATTATGACCCTAATATTGGAAATATGCATACCTACTACATATAGGGAAAATTTCGCAATTCGTATAATTTTATTTCAATTGTTTTTTGTAACTTAGTGGGTTAGATTGACAAACTTTATTGCCCAAACTGGAATAAGTATCAAAAGTTAAAAATTTCAAAACCAAGATGGCCGCCGTCAAAAATTTGAATCGGGGTTTTTTTTAATTTTCAATTTTATTACGCTACCATTCAACTGTAATAATACTGATTCAATAATCCAGAGATGTAACTTCAGATGAGACATTCAACGTAATCAATCGGAAGAGAGAAATCATTTTTATCTCGAGTCCTTTCCGATTGGTCGAGCAGGTTCACCACGATAGTTATTATATAGTAGGTCAGTTGATTGAACAGGAATAGAAATTATAGGGCGAAATGTTTGATAAGATTTTGACGGGCCTCGATTGCGCATATGTCGCACTAAAAAAAGTAAAATATCAGCCTATAGGTACAGGGTGTATCTGAGAACATTTACATCCCCTCATCCACTCTGAAAAAAATTGTTCTACGACTTTCAAAAATTCATCACCAAACGAAACGAAATTTCATCTTTCCATACAAACGTGACTTGGTTATTTTGTATGGGGTTTCTACAAAATTTTCAATTAATTTCGAAAAGTTGTTGACAAGTGTTGTTCTGAATGGTTGGTAGAACACGTAGTGTAAGGGATATATGTTCACAGATACACCCTGTATACTGTCTCTCTGCAGGGCAAAGGCCTCCATCATAGAAATCAATTCATCGCTACTATAAAAAACCCCATCGGATTAGGCTTAATCACCACGCTTGCCTAATGCGGAAAAAAATTAAAAGCCCCACATACTCAAAAATCGTTTGACCATTCAGTGAAAAGACTGTATTTCGGCGGTACTAAAGAAACAAAGTCATTAACAGACAAGCGAGCTAACTCCAAACAATAACTCACAAAGATTTCTAGCGACGACAATTATCGTACAAGACCGAGGTAATTTAAATTAGCTTTAGAAAACATTGCTCAAAAATATTACAAAATGGTCCAAAAGCGCTTTGTGTTACCTATTATGTCATTCTAAGACTGGTTTGACGAATGGCCGAAATGACAAATGGAGTGGACAGTGGACATATTGCGTAATTGCTTAAAAATAATATATTGTTGGAAAGAAATACTTTTGTCTAATATAATTAAACGTAGGTCTGCAAAACTTGAAATTAATAAGAGACGTGTAGGATGACGTGTGGAATTTCTTATAGAACAAGCTAAGCTAAATGGTGACCAGGTCAGGACAGGAATAATTAGGCCCTTTTTCAATTCCTTACTGAAAGCACTGTAAGCGTTTGAAATTGGCATGTGATTTTTACAGATGGCGGTAGCGGTGATCCAGACATGTCAAACATTGTTATTATTGCCAATATTTTTATTTCCTATTAGCAAATATTCTGTTTGATTTATTTTTAAGTGTATTCTACTTAATTGGAAAGTGCTGGATCTTAAACAAAAGGTAAAAAATAATTTTGCCGCCGCCCATAAACACCTGCAGCACTAGTAGAGTCATAACTGCGCTGCCAACCTCATTCACTCGTCGAGACACAGCGCAGGCGCTGCTTAAAACACCGGTCTTCTGTGAGGCCTTGGTATCACATCCGGTCAAGTTCAGTTCCAGCCCATTCATGCCGAAGCGTTTATAGGTAGTAGGAGTATTTGTACTTTTAGATACGAACTAGTGGCCCGCCCTCACTTCGCTTCGGGACAGTAGTTACAAACTAAACCAATAGATGGCGCTGGGCGCCAATAAGATCGCGCTTATGTTTCGTGTTTTCGGTTTACCTATAAGCCTTCTCGTTGTGTCTTGAAGTTATCTCTTTATAAATAGTATATATATAGAAGAAGATATATAGAAGCCAAGGTCGATTGCTCAAGTAAATTACTGTTCTGTTTCAATTAGAAAATATAACTGCAGGCGCCCACCAGCCCCTGACTCTCACTTGATTGCAGCTCACAATTACTGCACTCCGCTTTTCACCGACTTTCGCTGTCGAGGATAATGCCGTTCTAGTGCAGGAGGTGAAGCAAATTTTAACAAAATATGAGAATTGAACAAACCGACACACAGGTTGCGCTATCCAAATATTATGAAAATGTCAATTCATTTTAATCATTAACTCATTATTATTACCTCACTGATAGGTACAGGCCTATACCTTAGTATTGGCTATCGATAATCCACTATCGATTTTTAAAAAAATCATCAATCTCCGATGATTTTCTGAACAACTTCGCGCTAGATTGACCACAGATGGCGATAAAAAGAGATCAATGGATGGAGGAGGAGAAAAATGTAGATCACACATTATATTTCTTAACTCCCCAAACGATTGTAGATCACAATAAAAAAATTAACAACTTAACAGCAGAAAATCAAACATCTACGTAATTTTTATATTCGCTGTCAATTTGTTCGTCACCTCTTGGTCTAACACTAATAGCACTTATAATGTGGGAACCCCTTAATGAGCTCTGTCAAAGCCAGTGCATGTATCATGGAATATTATGTGGTTGATGCGGCCCAAGTGTGGTGGAAAGTGAGTCTAATTGTTTCCTAGCATCAATGTTTCCTAGTAAGATAGCAAACACAAGAGAACGAGAAGAGACACATATACTTTACTTACTTACTTACACCGATGGCTCAACGACACAAAATGAGTATTGGATATGAGATACCGTCATGTGTCTAGGTCTTGTGCAGCTTGTCGCCAATCTCCTGCTTCAAATTCTTGCAAGTCCGCGTTTACTACATCCCGCCAGCGGCAGCTTTTTATTTACAAATGTATTCTACCCTTGTGTCTTAATTTTTCTTTAAATATTGCCGTAAGTTATATTTCCCACATACTCCCTAAAAGTTTAATCCGTCAATTTTTGTAATCCGCTCTCTTTATTGCAGTGCCCTAGCAGGGTATCACGTGATCAATGTGTCTTATACTTGTGTAACATTAATGACGCCATCATCAATGTAATACCATATTGTGACTAGCAAATAAATAAATAAATAACTGTAAACAACACATTTTTAGGCAAACTGGAATGTAGGTACGTTTCCTTATTTTCTTTTCAGGATTATTTAGAACATAAGTAATTTGACCATAAACTCAGCGAAGAGTTATACATATTACATACCTACATAAAACATTATGCATTAACGACTCAAACAGGTATGAGTACATACTAGTGTAAGCAAGTTTTAACGCCGTATTGATACAACAAAGTAGCAGAGAAATCTTGTCGTGAAAGCTCCTCCACTCCCCTTATGAGTGTAAGTATCCTCATACAGACAACTAGTAGAGTACCTTCCATTAGTGTTATGACAACCTCGATGTCTCTATTTGAAGGGTTAACACTGGAAGCCTTACTTGCCGTGGAGAGAACCGTGGTAGAGGCAAACTACGGTACGAATGTGCCGGTTCGAACACGAACCCTAGCTAGATAGAATGTGTAGATATTAATCTCCATTCATGTCTATCTCAACGGAGTAGATAAATATGTGGGCCCAGAAATACTTACTAGCTTCAGTAAAAAGATTTCGCCAGAGACATTCAAAGCTGTTGTTGAGGAAGACGGCGGCGTCCGTCGTAATCGTTAGTCCTATGCTAAATATCCCAGTTCCTCCCCGCCCCCCTCCCGTTTGTGACCAATGAAAATACCCCTTCAATTGAAAATTTGAAAGATACCTACAAACATTTTTCCAATTTCTCGACACTAACTAAACAGATAATCTGGAAACCGGAAGATTTTATTAATTCAAATAAAACAATAATTACAATAAAAGGAACATATAACAAAAAAAAAAGAATAAAAAGCCTACCTACAAGGATGAAATGATGATCTGGAAACCCAAGGGAAAATTCCTTTTTACTTCGTAGGTACGACCCACTAACGGTGGCTAGTAAGTACCTGGCTACCGAGGCAGTAATAAGATAAATTCAAATGTAGGTACTAGCTGCACTGATATATTACGTAAATCAATCGATAACAATAACTAAATAAAAAAAACACTTCATACTACAATCGACCCATTGATAAAGTAATGGTCAATATCACAAGCACTTTCGCGGTGAATGCTAACAACCTGATACTGTCTGTTATTTAACGAGTAATGGCTTTCACTGTAGCTTGTATGCGCTTGCGCCGGGCAGTTTACATTGGCTCTGCTTTTTAAATGTCTGTGGGAAAAACGATACGTTTTATCTTCTTGTTGTGCGGATGTCATCAGATTTTACTTTTTCCCATGTAAGAGCCCTTCTTATTTTATATTATTCCATTCTACAACTTTATGTAATTTTAAATCCTCAGCGCTCGTCTTTTTTCTTTTTTTCTAATTTGTCTCTTCTTCCAATTCTTTTCTTTGCTTTTTACAATGGTTGTCCTTTATTCTACCCCGTAGGGGATTAAAAATTGGATGAAATCAATATATTGATAAATCAAGTTATCTGGAAAACATGAGCAACCCCTACGAATAGGCAAAGATTGTGATGTACAAACGTATTTAACTTACTGAATAGGACCTAAATCCGAAGTGTTTTATGTATATCTTGTTGGCCAACTGTACCAGGTCCTACTAAAACCTCAGTACAATTTGACAAAAAATAACTAACTAGGGCGGCGCAGAACCAGAGTCACCGACATAGCCCACCGAATTAGCAAACTGAAGTGGCAGTGGGCTGGTCACATTAGCCGCAGAACTGACAACCGTTGGAGCCATAAAGTCCTTGAGTGGAGACCGCGACTCAGTAAACGTAGTGTTGGACGCCCTGCTACAAGATGGGATGACGACATTCGAAGACTGGCTGGAGTGAGCTGGATGAGAGTGGCCGAAAATCGGGAGCGGTGGCGTGCATTGGGGGAGACCTATGTCCAGCAGTGGACGAGCGTGGGTTGCTGCTGATGAGGGCGGCGCAGCAACCCAAAGTGAGCCTTGCCCTCCGATAATAAGAGCCTCCGTCCAAGACAGTCCTGCGCAACCTCCTGCCAGTCATCTGCCTGGAGTCCGAGCAATTCTTTCCCAAGACCGCTAATAGGATCGCAAATAATAAATAAAGTTTACTCAGTCACTTTTACAACTTAACGACCAGTACGAGACATTTTACGCCTAGCTTCAGTAAAAAGATTTCGCCAGAGACATTCAAAAGCTGTTTGGCTCCATCCCAACGTCGTAAGTTGAGGAATTTGTTGGAACTTCTGGTAGACAACGGCACATGTAGTTTTGTAACCGAGATGTGTCCATCAAGACCTGTGAATGTGGCAATATACCATTTCTAGAATCCAAATATGTATGTCGTGCGCGAATAATGTACGAGGATTCTCAAACTTATCGACATCAAACCTCGGTTAGTATACTTCGGTAGATTTGAAAAGTCTACCGACTGCAAATTTCTGCTGTTATCTCGACGGTGAGGGAGAATGGCGTAACATCCTCGTATCAGATACTGAAACGACAAACCGTGACTCAGTCGATCTAGTTCCACTAGATGGTTGTGAATGGGCACTGGTGGACATGCCCACAACTTTAAATAGATTTGTGATGTCACACTTTTTAGGTCTATGAAAATCGATCCATCAATTGAAATACTGTTAGTCTTTCTCCGTCTACTGCTGGTATTCCAGACTGTCTTCATCTATGACATCAGTCTTCTTAAGGTGACAGGGGACTCTTCATCAAGCCTACTGAGATTTTTAGCCTAATTAAGGGGGGTGCAAACAACTTTTTTTTAGGTCTGGATCCACGGTCCCTACGTACTCCAAAGTGATAGTTTGGACGCAACCGGCTACACGCTACGATGTGAGAGATAGACCACTAGGGGGCGTCATTGCCCACTTTGAGAGAGTCAAACACACATTGTTGCCGTTGCGTGCGCCCGCGCATATCGCGCGCTTCCTTGTCCGCAAATGCGCTGTGTGACAACAGGCTGTAAACTTGCCAACTGCTTTGCTTATAATAGTTTTCGTCATGTTTTATTTTATGTCATAGGTGGCAGACGGGCAGACGGAAGACCTGATGGTAAGCGATTGCCGCATAGACATCGTTCTGTTCAGTTCTGTCAACCTTTGAACCGACATTCCCCCCCTTATTGGGTCTTCAGTATCCTCACTCACTCTTCTGAACCCAGCGCAGACGCTGCTTCACAACGGCTTTTTATGGGACAGCGGGATCAAGTATTACTTTAAACAGATTTTTTAAGTATTAACTCCCTCCCTTTTAACATAGACTTGACATTAGGAAGGAGTTCGATTGATGTGGAACTGCCCGAGCGCGAGTCGCTTGTGCTGTGGTGTTTCACGCCCCATTTGGGGAGAAGTGACATTGAGATGGGCTAAAGACACAGACTTTGTAGGGAGTGAAGAAACGCACCGGGGAAAGAGCCCTTAGCAAGTACCTGGTGAGCGTCTCCCAAGATTCGGTCCGTATGCCGAGACGGTACGAAGGACCATGGGCTGGTGGAGGGACCTGTGTCGCCCTCCCTCTTGTTAGAAAAATGGTTGATAAAATATTGTTTGTCCACAATTGCACTGTGTGACGACAGGCTGAACAACTGGCTATAAAACTGTTGTTTTACCACTTTTCGTCATGTAATTTTATAGCTTTTTGATGGGCCAGTAGATTAGTCTCTAGTGCAGAGTTCGTTAAGTGTTGATGAATATTACGTGCAATAGTAAAGTTCACAGGTATGGCTTGTTTATGATAATTCGTTTTGAAAGTTCGTACCTATTCAGCTGTAGGCTAAGAGTGTGTGTTTTGCAAAACTACTAACTTATGGGTATTGTAGATATACGACAGACGAGTATAAGACTTAAGATTTCTTAGAGAAATTTTATCTTTAGCTTGCCTTTTAAAGTAAAAGTCTTTAAGGACTGAATCTTTAAGTTAGCATATTAGCATAGCCCTTAAGTTCTCTGGGAACTGCTACTGTATACGGAATTATCCCATCTTAATAAGAGTGTAAGATGACAAAGTATTTACAAATAATACTGAACAAACACAAAGTATGTTAATCACACGAATGTTTGTCTAGAGAGAGAATCGATCCCCCAACCTTTGGCGTATGAGGCAAGTCACCCAATCCGCCATCACGAATCAGGATAATCAAAAAATGAGTTTCCATATTTCAGTCACTGCTCCGCTCATCATGGCAGTCTTCGCAAAATGGCGCAAAGATTACCTCATTTCAATGTTTCCGTAACTTTGTAGCTAGGTACTTGTCTGATTGAGGTCACCGATTTCAACGTGACATTGATTTGACACCATGCTGGACTAGATTACCGTCTTCACGCCGAAAAAAACTATAGCTAAATATTGACTTGAAGTTTTTATGCGAGCGTCTTTGTCAGTTCAACGGAGACGACCACGGTGCAAGATTTACAACATAAAAACACCTTAATTTCTAATTATTACTAATACTTTAACGGTACCTAGTTCATTTACTTGTAATAAACATAAAGTGAAAATTCAGAGTGTATCGGTAAAATTTACACTTATTTTAACACATTTTGTACTGTTGGTTTAATGCTCTAAGATTTGTACTAATTAAAAAATATATGTAGTAATAGTACACAAAAGTCGTCGTAACACAAAATGTCCAGAGTGTGAATCGAAAACCCGGGTACGACCTTTGGTCTACCAGGCAAGGTCACCTATGAATCATCGGGTCAGTAGAGGCAGAAATGCTCCTTGCGTGACACCCATCAAACATTTACATTTCTCCGGCGAATCCGCCAAAAGGTGACGAAGGTAAACAATTCGCTTTATGTAACACGATGAGGAATTATCTAATTAACTCGTAATTCCTCAAAACTTAGTACGCACGAAACGGAATTTTCGCAATTAAAGCATTATTCTAATCAACTTTCACTGCATTTGAATGTGTCAATGCGCAGTTGTAGGACATTCACCTAAGATACTCGTACAACGGCAAGATTTTGAATGAAGTACTTATATCCGTTTGAAAGTTCGTACCTATTCATTTGTAACTGTCTATAATTTCTTGTGGAGTAAGTCTTTTAAAATCAATGCCTGAACTCCAAGATTAAAAACTTGATAAATATGACACTACCGCATCGTCTCTCTCTCATTTAACGTGTAATTCCCGGTAGCATCCAAAGCTATCGCTATGAGGCCTAAGTACTTTGACCATGATTCAGGAAGTTTCGTAATTACAATTACTGATCTACGCATCCCTATCACAGGGGTAGATGTTTTCCCTCACCGCCTAGCCTAATGGTAGATACACGTCCATTAATATGAAAAAATCTAGACGAGCGTGCTCGGATCAAACTTTGTGTGTGCTGCCAAGAAGGCCCTCCGCTACCCTCTCTTACTCGACGAAACACAGTGTAGCGCTGCTTCACGCCGCGGTCTTCTGTGAGTGTGTTCACTCGAGTCGAGCCGGCCTACTCATGCCTAAGCGAGGCTCTCCCGCGGCGACTTTTAAATTTTAAGTATTATGATTACCGCAAATATCCCGGTCTGTTGCAGCCTCACATCTACTTCGCATGCAACTGTTACTTTCTAAATAAATGCGTATGCGTTTGCTTCCTTACTTTGCGTAAATATTTCATTTTGTAAGCAATAATGATTAGTGTGTAATGGACCCTACGACCGCAATGGGAGACAACCGTTTACAAGTATGATATAACGGCTCTTGAAATACGCTTGGAAAATTACCTATATTTTGTAAAAAATCGGCCAACCATTACCATTGATTTGATGAAATGTTTTAAGACCTATTTTAATAGGCTTCAGCATGAATGGGCCGGCTCAACCGGAGTGATACCAGGGCGTCACAGAAGACCAGCGTGAAGCAGCACCTGCGCTGTGTTTCGCAATGAAGGTAGTTACCGGAGGCCCCATATCGGGGGAAAAGGGAGCTTAAAAGTTGGCAGCGCACTTGTGAGTCCAATAGTGTTGTGTGTCTATGGGCGACGACAATCGCTTACCATCAGGTGATCCGTCTGCTCATCTATCACATATTAAAAAAATTTAGAGTACCTACCTAACAGTTTATGAACCTTAGGTAACTACAATATTATGGCATGGCAATTTCAATATTTGTAAAAAATACAAGAACCCCTGTCATTTCTCAAAATGCCGGCAATTTATGTCGATTCAAATAAATCTGCAGTGCTGCGTATTTTTACGACAGAGAGGCAACACAGTAGAGAAACGATGACAGTGAAGAAATTTGAATCTACACGATGGTATGGTAGGTACTGCAACGATGTTTTTTCAAAATTCGTATACGCCGCGGCGTGAACTTAGTCATGAATGAAATAATAATTAGATATTTTTATATAGGCCCCCACAAGGTGGGCCGACGACCTAGTGTAGACCGCGGGAATTCCTTTAATGCGGGTGGCACAGGACTGATCTGTGTGGAGAACATTGGGCCTATGTCCCAGTGGAGGACTATTGGCTGAAATAATGATGATTATGATAATTGTTACTTAACGTACTTCTATCAGTGAAAACCTGTTTATTAGCTTTAAGATACGCATTGTCAAAATTATTGTGTTAAGACAGCTGTTTGAATGAATGAATATACTTTTTATTGCACACAAAAAAGAGGTATAAAACTTAAAACTAGTTATTACAGGAACTATAAAGGTAATGTACAACAAAGGCGGCCTTATCGCTATTCACTTATTTGTTTTCCAAATAAAATACAAAAATACGAGTATGGCGAAGAATCGATTGACAGATGATAATAATAACAGAGAAGTTTCCCTACTGGACCGTGTTGCAGTGGGCGAGATCTAGTTCACACTCCAGTGCACTAAACCAACGCGTTGTTTTGTCAAACAACAAACAAATCGGGTCAATTGTTCGTTTGTTCGCGACAATGGCGCCCAACTTGTTCGGAGAGAAAGACATTTTCTTGGCAAAAGCCGTTGTTTTATCAGCCTTTGACGTGGACAGGTGACCTAGTTGTTATGCACGGAGTATGCGGAACAATAAAATAACGAGGCGACATTTTGTGAATAAACAATCATCTCTCTCATCGTATAGCGAGTAAATCTTTGCATCTAAAAGCTGTCACCTTGGAACTCGAAAGTATGCTTAGACCATCTATCTTCTATACTATTTATAAAGAAATAACTTCTATTGACAACGACAAGGCTTATAGGTAAACCGAAAACACGAAACACAAGCGCGATGAAATTGACGCCCAGTGCCATCTATTGGTTCATTTTTGAACTACTGTCCCGAAGCGAAGTGAAGGCCGGCCACTAGTAAAATAATAATCTTCCTTGTCAAATTGTGGTGATACAAAAAATGCAGATGTAACACATAAAACAGTGAAAAAAATTAGCATCTTCTAATCTTGCCCTATTCCCTGGTTATCTGGGGTCGGCGGAGTATGTTTTCTTTTTCCATTCGTCCCTGTCATTCGTCATCGTATCATCCACCCCCTTTTCAGTCATACATATCATTGTTTACACAACCCATCTATCTCTTTTTCGGTCGTCATCTGTTCCTCGACCATTTAAATCATACCCGTCTCTTTTCCTTACATGTTCCTCCTCATCTCATTCCAAGGTAGATACGCTTAAACCATGATTCTGGAAGCATTTTTTCTTCTGCTTTTAAGCGCTTCTTTACTGAAGATTGGTCATCAGCTCTTTAAATCATGTCTTGTCCATGGCAAGCCTAAAAATTGTTCGGCGGATTTGATGCTGCATTCCAATGTCGTGTGCTCCTGAACCATGACGTTTTTCGCCTTCTAATTAGCCTTTGGTCGTTTGACCATTGCCATCCTTTAACAGGAGAACCAATCCAACTTGTTCATGGTTACACGTTTAAAAGTAAAGTAAAGTATCAGCCTATATACTATCCCACTGCAGGGCAAAGGCCTCCATCATAGAAATCAAGTCATCGCATACTATGATGGGATTAGGCTTAATCACCACGCTTGCCTAATGCGGATTGGTGATCACAAACTCGAGCTATATTCGTAAAATTCGAAACATATTTTTTTGCTCGACCCGGGATTCGAACCCGGGACCCCGAGATCACGGCCCGGTGCTTAAACCACTAGACCAACGGAGCGTTACACGTTTAAAAAACTATCCAAACTTTATAAAAAAAAGTAATTTCCTGTCGCTGCGCATATAACAGCGCTGTCATTAGTAGTTACAGTTTAAGCTATAAAATTGATATTTAATTTTATAGAGTTTCGTAAAGTCATCTTCCGGTTTTATGCAACAAATACAAAGTATTCGTGATTACATGTGATGATTGTCCAATATGTAATTTCAAAAGAAAGCCTTATAGGTTCTTATATCGTATACGGTATAATAATCGAGCAAACTTTTCCGGTACAAGAGTTACGAGCTGGTGAGAGGCATATTACATTTTCGAAGATCTATCAATTTCTAATATAAAGTAATAACGTTGGCACTTTCAGAATTTTCTCATCAATGTAAAACTGAGGCTTTATTATAAAAAAGCTACGAAGTAATAGTCTATACAAACAGGGTACAAAACTGTAAAAATGTTGGCAGTGCAGCTGTGGCTCTACCAGCAACCGCTTGCATGGTAAGGAAATCCAACGCGTCAGCCATCTATCACATAAAAAACATGAGAATATGACTTCTAAACGCTTGTAGTACGTACAGCCACACATCAAAGTATACAAAACTGTCAAAGTTCTTCAATCAACTTTTAACTTACCTACTGTCATACACTTTAGGTTGAATATCATTTGAGGAAATTTGACAGGTTTTTGCTGACTGTACATAGTCTGTTTTGCTAAAAATACTAACAAAATGCTGTCTTTTAAAAGTGTATGTATATAATTATGACTGATAAGCATTTGACGTCAGTGACTCGGTAGCTTATGAAGAAACCGTCCTCTAACGAAGGAGAATATACCTGTCACATCCAAATAAAGCACACACAGCACTTATGAAAGGGAGGGAAACAATTGAAAATCAATTTTTTTATGCCTTTTAAAAGGCTTTTTGGGTCTTTCGATGTTAATACCCTCTGGTGAAGATGAGGACAAATTCACTCTTGCCTCAAAGAGGCCCAAAGTGTTTAGGGAATACATCGGCTGGTAATAAGTTCCACTTCTTAGCTATTCTATTTGTTTAGAATGAAATGTAGTTGAGAGCGTTTCACTTACTTTTACGCCTAAGCAAGTTAATCTTAGATCAAAAAGATGACCCCGAGTGCGACCACTTTCTGCGCCAGACCGGAGTTCAAGAGATACGGCGGAAACAGGTAGGTATAATAAGTGTGAACGGAAGTATATATCAAATTTCACGGCGCGTTATCGCACATCGCCGACGTTTCCTCTAGAGATGTGAACAATCTTGAATTAAAATATGAAAATCTTCGAACTGATAGATGTCAATCTGTAATAAATACAAAGTGTATGAACTGTGAACACTTACCTACATCCCTTGAACAAAGTGTTCTACCAACCATTCTGAACATCATTTGGTCTATGACTTTTGAAAATTCGCAAAAAAAAAAACAACTTTTCATACAAAGTCCCGTCTAATTAATATTCTATGGGGAGTTAAAAAAATGTTCGATGAATTTCAGAAAGTCATAGATAAAATGTAGAATGGTTGCTAGAACACGTAGTTTAAGGAATGTAAATGTTTACAGACACATTCTGTGTAAAAATAACTTTTGTTACTTGCATCACTATTATTTTCAAAGTTCACAGTTTTTTTTAACACAAGTTTATACTCTGATTTATAATCATGTGTATTTTTCAAAATTTCCAAATGCATAGAAACTTGTGATTTTTGCATTATGTGTCAATTGATAATGTATGGGGATGACACATTGACATCTGTCAGTTTACTCCACATGATTAAAAACCAATGATTGACTCCAGAAAAATAATTTTCCCCAGTGTCACATCTCTAGTTCCCTCTGTGACCAGTTCTGACTTGTCGCTGTCTCCATATTGTCCGGACCGGTTTCCGAGAAAGTACTCGCGCCATCGGGCTCCAATATGATTTCTATTTCCACGATCGTAAATAAGAAAATGTTGTAAAATTTAAGTACCTCATTTATGTTTTAATTAGTGGAAAATTATGACGATTTGTAGGAATTTCCTTTTTTTATGTGATAGGTTTCAGACGAGCAGACGGATCTGATGGTAAGCGATTGCCGCCGCCCATAGACAACTGCAATACCAGTAGAATCACAAGTGCGTTACCAACCTATAAACCCCTTTACCCCCAATTGGGCCTTCCCGGTACCCTCACTCGCTGGACGAGACACAACGCAGGCGCTGCTTTACGCCGATCTTCTGTGAGGCCGTAGTATCACTCCGGTCGAGCCGGTCCATTCATGCCGAAGCGTGGCTCTACCACGGTTAGCTAGAGAGTACCGCCGCCAAAGCGCATGTTTTAAACATGAAAAACCGCAGTTTTTTGAATAAATAATATATTAACTCGGCAAACACATGAAAACACATTCTATCACATTAGGTACATTATATAAATTGGATTGTTTAGTGCGATTGCCAAAAATATAGACTTTATCTACAACGAAGTTATGGGGGGTCGAAAATGGGCTGAATTGCTTCGAGAAAAGTATGGTACTGCGTGCCGCTTCCTTCCTCAATTTGGCAGAGATCTTATATCTCAAATCTTACATATTAAACGAATAAAAGAATAAAACAGATAGGGTTACTTTATGGGGTTGATCGGCGTAACACCCCAAAGTTCATATTTATTCTTACAATGCCGATTCACCCTTCAAAAACATGCTCTCACAATTTTTTTTTATATGATAGGTGGCAGACAAACAGACGGATCACCTGATGGATCACCGCCGCCCATAGACACCTGAAACACAACAGTAGAGTCACGAGCGCACCGCCAACCTTTAACCCCCGGGCCTCCGGTACCCTCACTCGACGAAAAAAGCGCAGGTAGCGCAGGCTGCTTCACGCCGATCTTCTGTGAGACCGTGGTATCACTCCGGTCGTGCTTGGCTCTCCAACGGTCATTGTAGTATTAACAAACAATTCGCCATAATGTATCGTAAAATACTGACAATTTCCACTTCAATTTCCAATGCGAGAGGGAGCCAATAACCACTCATTTGGTATACCTGTCTCAGAAAAGTCCTAAATATTTAAATCAATTGGTCTTGGAACTAATCGGTTAACAGCAGGCTCGGTTCGGTGTTTAGCCTTCCGTTTGTCAACACACGCCGCCGTTGCGACACAGGGAAAGAAGAAGTGGTAGTATTTGAGTGCGCGCGCGCTCCCCCCCTCGTCAGTCTGCTGCGCTCGCGATGGCCGCGCGACGCGTACTGCCGCGCGCTAAGCTCAAAGCCGCGGATCCCGCGCTCTAGTCATTCGAAATTCGAATTCCTTCTTTTTTAATTTTCAAGACTGATTGGAGCCATGGAAACTTGACTTGTGACTAGTGACGAAATGACAGTGACTGTGACTATGTGACGAAATGACAGTGACTGTGACATGACTTGAGGATTGACTTGACTTAACTTTGACTGTACAGGACGCGAAGGTTTGTATATTTTTATTTTTATGACTAATTCAAACTATTTCGGATCGAGTTTACTCAGAAAACATAATAGTGCATATTATTATCATCACAAAAAACGTGTTTTAAGAAAAGCTTAGTTTTCATGAAATTAATAAATATAAAAGGTAACTCGTAAAAAATATTCTTGTAAATTTCCACCAATTTTCAAATTCCACTTATTTTGTATTTGTCGGACCCACTGCTAATTTAAATAATAGTTTCAGGATAACTGTATAAGTATATTAACGAGTACCTACCTACTTTATAGCAACAAAAATGTATACAATATCTAATACAACAACAAAACATAATTATGTACTTAAAACTATTAAAAATGTAGGGAATAAATCAACAGTACCTATTAATAACATTGTCCTGGATCAACGTAAGGTTGTGTACTATGGAAACCAGGAACAACGAAGGAACCCCAAACACCTAGATCTGATACAAATATCTGTTTCATCAACAAACATTTGTGTTAATGCGGGAATTGAACCTCGCAACTCAACCACGACCCAACCACTACACTATACGGGTCGTCGTACTAGCAACTTAATATGTTCTATTACTTTTACCAATAGATACAGTTTGATTTCCAGTTATTTATGATTATTCTGTACTTTGATTCATGCTTCGCGTGCACGTATATAATATAAATTGATTCCAATAACATTAATTAAGAGAAACGAGATATTATGTAGTTTTTGTTAGGTTTAAGAATTTTCTGCTGTAAGTATAGCAAGGATAGCAGCAACTTGGAAACCTAATTCTAATCCAATTACCTATATGTATTGTGATTTATTTCTGAATCAATCTTTCAAAATGTGTTAGGTTAGGTATCGATAAGGCAGCTATGTTTAAAGTTATAACATAGATGCAGTAGGAAAAGGCTCTATCTAGAAGGTATTTATTTATTAGAATCACTTTTTCAAACGCTTTCAGTATGTATTTGTTTATATTATAGAGATTATATTAATTGTATAATAAATAAACTGGAGAATAAGTAGTTTAGTCACAACATTATGGTATTTCGGAATACGTACTTCGCTCCATTTAATGGAAAAGAAACTTATAAATTAGTGAAAGCAAATAGTTGCTTTCACCCATAGTTAAGTAACATTCGGTAACAAGCAGCTAGTTAATTGAAGGTGTGTTAGACACCAAAAGAAATGTTAAAAAGTGTCGTATACATATTATCACCTGGCTATGAATGAAAATTAAGTCAAAGTGCTACTTTGGCCCAAAAGGGTGGTAACAACCACATGTCATGTGGGGTAGATGTGACCACTCACACTCACTTCAGTTGAGCGATTTTTTTGGTGAGGTCCGTATTTAGAGTGGCCTAAAGTTGGTTTTTGACCGGTTGCCAAAAGTCCACCCTTAAAATCTGCTATAGAGCGATCTACTGCTAAAGAACGATAGAGTGCATTAGAGCTTGCAACCCGGCTCTTTGTATGAAAAAACCAAAAAACCTGTAGATCTTTTCTCATATAAAAATACACAGGTTGAATTATTGGAGTATCTACCTAAGCATTACAGATCGCACTAGTAAAATTCCATTTTTTTTGGGACAACAAAGTATAACAAGTAACGAAAGGTATCTCTACATAGCTGGAAACTGGTACCTTAGAGTATCACACTCTATGGTACCAATTTTGAACATCGCAAATGATATGGCAAACCATATACTCTCGCACCTTTCCCACTCGACCATGGCTCACATAGGTAACAAGCTAAGTGCAGTTGTTACGTTACGTATGACCGGCTGTGACGGCATGTTACGCGGCGAAAGCTGTCGCTTTCACTGGAGGTCAGCTGCGTGGGCGCAGGGGCGGTGCGCGGTGACACCTTTGTACCAACATAGCTATTGATTTATGTATTAAAAAGTAACGCCTCAATAAATCGTCAACGTAAGTATTCCCCATCAGTCGATGGGGAATACTCGACCGAGAATTTCAAGATTTTTTGGCCGGTCACTGTTCTAACGAGCAGGTTTCCTCACGATGGTAGAATTAAGCATACAGATTTAAAAAAATCTAGAGATGCATGCTCGGATTTGAAACACGACCCATCGTATACTTACAGGGTGTATCTGTGAATATTTACATCCCTATAACCACGTGTTCTATAAAGCATTCTAAACAACATTAGTTTTGTGACTTTTCGACATTCGAAATCGAAAGTCTATCGTAAAGTCACTCATTGCGTCAGCATTATTGATCACCTAGCTTAGTCCGCTTCACGGGCAAGTCAATCCACAAGAAGTATTGATAATGGCAATTTTAAATAAAATGTTTTTAAAAATCCTAACCCCTTGCCCCGGCTTACAGTTCAAATCCGACCACGGATGCATAATTACGAACTATTCACTGAGCAGGAAGGAACAAAATATATCGTACCTATGCATTTAACTACTTTCATTGCACAATAGATGCGTGAGACAGTACTGGAAAAAAAGCAAGAAATATCGTAAGAACATAAAAATTAATGTACAGAAAGAAACTCGTAAAAACGATTTCTCACAGAAGCGTCGGTTTATGCAATACAAACAAATATATTGTTTTTACTTTCACTGCCAATCATCTTCAGGTAACTACTTCTGCCCCTGTAATCGCGTGTACTAACATTACTTTCTATGTTTATCTGTTTGCAATAAATTTTGATCTCTCACTTTACATTTTATTTATGGCCAATTATATAGAATTACTTTTTATGGTACCATTGGGTACCACTAAAGGATAAAGATATTCATTTGTGTATCTATTTTCAAAACATAATATGTTCTCTGTAAAGCTTTTTTTATTAACATTGAAATATTTCTGCAGTAAATATTTCGACCGATGGTGTCTCATAGTGTGTCTCATAGTTGATACTCTGCGGTGTGTCTCATAGTTCATTACTCTGTGGTGCGATTCATATTCTTATTACGTTAGATAGGTATCAAAATATCATTAAACTAATATAGTTTTGTAGCTTGTGTTGTTTATAACGGTACGAGAATGCCGTAATAGAGAATTTTGTGGACACACCAAAGCAAATTCTTTCTCTAACATGTCCAAGACAAATTCTTCACTTTACACGCCCTACGTCGTCAAGTGTAGGAAGCAGTCACAAATGTTGCAAAACAATAAACCACTCAATAAACATATTTCACGCTTTCACCGACATCCTAATGCATTATTCATACTTAAGGCTTAAATATACAAAGTCACCGCGTTAACATTTATTGGTCTTCGACTCGGCATTAGCATAAGTCTTTTCACTTCTTTCTCATTATGCAAAGTAATTTTTATTTTGCCGCAAGTTTGGAGGAAATCGAAAGTTTGCCGCGGTAGATGCGCGGCTACTTCCGCGTGGTTTTAATGAATTTGCATTTATTTAATTAGAATTACATTATTTATAATGACGTAACGAACCTAATTAGAAGACAGAAATCGCAGCCTTACTATCGTGGATCGCGTGGCGCTTTTAGACACTTACTAAATAGCTATACATAAATGTGAATTAAAATTTTTTAGTTTGAAAATTAACACGTATTATTCTTGTGTCACACTTTCAGGTTACAGATACCTAGAGCTTAAATTTATATGCCTAATAAATAAATAAACAAATTGAGAAAACATCACACACATAGTCCTAGTCCCAAACGAAGGTTTTCCTTTTTGCCATAGAAACCAGAAACAACGAAGGAACCACAATCATCCACACCCAATACAGTATATTTCATCAACAAACCTTTGTATTTTTGCGGGTATAGAATCCGCGACCCTTGCGTTTTACTACATACTTGTGTACGTATATCTGGGGATAATGATATATTTTGGTAACAAAACCTTCATCTGTTTGACAACTTTGTCTTTCCAGCTATACTTAGATAGGTACAACCTGGAATATTTACTACTTTTTTTTTCTCTTGTCGCAGTGGAGGCAGCGAAGATGGTCTGGAGGGGCCGCACGGAGGAGGAGCAGTTCCCCAGCGCCAGCGCGCTGCGCCAGTCGCCGCTCATGCGCCATTGCCCGCTCAAGGGGGCGCCCAAGTGCCCACCCGCTTCTAAAAGGTAACCTTCTTCTACTTCAGCAGCATTTATCCAACTGTAGGGCATATGTCTCTTCAATTTCTCTCCACTTTCTTATGTCGTTGTTCTTGCTGGACCTACGTTTCGCCAGTCGCCGCTCATGCGCCATTGCCCTCTCAAAGGGGCGCCCAGTGCCCACCCGCTTCTAAAAGGTAACATTCTTCTTTCACCTACTTTCTTTCTTATTTAACCTTCTTAAGGGTTGTCGCTAAAAACCAGCGTCGGGGTTGGCCTCTTGGGCCAGCACCGACGTTTGCTGAGCGGCTGCCTATTTGGCCCGTTTGGCAGGGAGAATTATTGTTTTATTCCCTTCGGCCGCGTCCGAAACCAGATTCGTAACCAATTTTTTATTTTCTTTATTATTTATTTTTGCTAGATTAACTATAGATAAATATGTTGTACCCTGCTGTAAACAGTGCCAAATAAAGATACATTTATTCATTCTTCTTCAGCGGCATGTATTTGCCCACTGTAGAGCATATGTCTCTTCAATTCTCTCCACTTTCCTCTGTCGTCGGTCTTCCTGGACTACGCTTCCCGGCTTGAACCTTGATGTCCTTTCTTTCATGCTTTCTTGTTTGTATAATGATCACCTACTACCATCAGATCACCTGCTTGTTCGTACACTTCACATATAAAGGATTTTTTATCACACTTCTATATCAATCAAGTATATCTTCCTCAGGTACCGAACCCACGACGGAACATGCAACAACATCAACCGCCCCCGCTGGGGCTCCACCATGACTCCGGTCCAGCGGTTCCTCCCCCCCTCCTACTCCGACGGCCTCCAGGCCCCTAGGATTTCCATCTTCGGCTCCAAACTCCCCTCTGCCCGGGAGATCAGCTCCCAAGTCCACGGGAGTGAGAACGTCGAGAGCCCCAGTATAACGCACTTGCTGATGCAGTGGGGACAGTTCTTGGACCATGATATCACGTCTTCG
The DNA here is from genome assembly GCA_014851415.1 of Cnaphalocrocis medinalis. NCBI lineage: Eukaryota > Metazoa > Arthropoda > Insecta > Lepidoptera > Crambidae > Cnaphalocrocis > Cnaphalocrocis medinalis. The sequence goes on from CM026288.1 coordinate 7,866,211, forward strand.
AGCCAGTCGAGAGGATTCAACGGATCAGTTCCAAGATGCTGTAAGGATGGAGGGAGGGACTTTATGCCTAAGGATCTAATGGTGAGCAATTTTCTTTTAACAAAGTCTTCTTAAGTTTAAATAGGCTGTTACTAGCCTAACATGAGCAACTCTCGACCTCATCACTAAAACCATTCTGATCTTATAATCAAAAAGGTAATGCTTTTTTGCAAAAAGAAAAAAATAAACCTTCAAAACACAGCAATAAGATTGAATTTTCACTTCGAAAAATTTAATGCATTTATAATTGCAGAACAATGACTATTCACAAAAAAATCTTGATAGTGAAGACGATTATTTTGTCATCGTGAAAACTAAATGAATCAGCATGAAAGAAGATTTAATTTAATGAAAGTTTAGTAGATACTTAAGCAATTATTAGCTTTTCTCCCCTTACCCGGATATTCTTCGAAAGAAACTATAGATACGAGTACTAAACGCAATGACTCGTGGCAAGCGGTAGATTATTTTCATCGATTAATAATAAATGAATGTGAAATGACAGACAAGTTCGCCAATCTCGATATCTATAAACCACGATAGCTGCTTAATCTTCAGCATCTTGAAGCCAGTTCCCCCAGTCTACTATGACGTGCATTATAATAATATAATAATATTTCACTACATCACATACATTGGTCTGACTCTGAGATAGGTAGCTCAAGCACCTGTGTTACAGATATCAGAACCAACAGTGGTATTACAAATATATACGTATAATACTTTTCTTTTGTAAATACATACTTATAATACATAGAACACACCCAGACCAATATAAACAAACATGTTCATGCACACAAATGTTTGTACTGTGCGGATCGAACCCGCAACCCTTGGCCCAGACGCAGCATTCACTACCTACTGAACCAAACGGGTCGTCATTATGACTTTAAATTTACCAAATTATCCCTTTTCTAGCACCCGGAATGTTTTCCCATCGCGGTTCCCTCTTCGGACCCATTCTACGGCCCCAAAGGAGTCCGGTGTTTGGACTTCGTGCGCTCATCCCCGGCTCCCCGGGACGACTGCGCGCTGGGCTGGCGGGAACAGCTGAACCAGGTGTCGGCGTACATCGACGCTTCACCGCTGTACGCCAGCTCGGCGAGGCAGTCTGACAAGCTGAGGCTCTTTAGGAATGGTAGGTGTAAATGCATTAATAATAATGCCTAGCTTCACTACAAAGATGAGCTGCGTTAGCAGCTGAGTACCTACATTTAGTAATGTCAGCGTACGTCGACACTTCACCGCTGAACGCTATCTGTGCGAGGTAGTCATAAGATCGGGCTTCTTAGGAATGGTATGTGAAAATAAATTTTCTAAATACTTATACACAAGTAAACTAAGTATCTATATTAGTCTTCCCCGATTAGTTCAAGCTGTTCATATGGTAAATGCTATTTGTATGGTCAAATGCGAACTGATGTCTGATTGAAGAGATATCAAAGAACACACGCCTTCGTCATCAACTTGTAAAAGACATCAACGAGCGTGTCGTTTGCGATGCTGTTCGATCCGATTTTACAATAATGTTAGTTACTCCATAATTTTATTTATGAATATTTTTTAAATTAATGATAGTATGAAAACTATTTTATAACACAAATTATTTTAAGACCTAAATAAAATGAACAAAATAACACGGTTAGCGAAGAATCCTAAAATGTATTAGAAATTAAATAAATAACCTAATATATACTTTTAAGCCTAAAAATCCAGATTACCTTACTCTAGGTATGCTAAAAGTATTGGAGTGACGGTAATAAGGTACCTGTAAGACATTTAATATTAAGAAAAAGCTTACCTTTAGCGCCATGGTGGATGACCTGAAGATAAACAAAAAACAATTATATTTACTCTACTTGAAAAATAAATAATGTTCTTGGTATCTAAATAATTATGTTACCAACTTATGAAAAGGATGAAGGAGGACTTATGGAAAGGAGGAAGGAAATGTAATTTGAAAAAAACTAAAATTATAAACTCTTACCTCAAGCCGACATTGATGATCCCAAAAACTCCTCCGTCCGTGCACATAATATCTCACTTTATCACACACATCACATTACACATTCACCGAGCAATACCTACATAGGGTACTAGGTACACAAATAATAAATACTCAAGTAATAAATTATATTTTCAACTAATATTCTGAAAATGATATTCACAAGTTCACAACCTTTAACCGTACTTTAGATGAAAACTTGCACTTGGCTTGAGACCCGCGTCGGCCGAAGCACAGAAAACTGATAGAAAATTCAAAATTCCACTGAGTAGGAAATCGAATTAGGAACTACCCTCTTAAAAAATTGATATTACAGGCAAAGGAAATGCTGTCCATTCAGCCTTAAATTGCGACTTCGTGCGCGGTATCATTTTAAACTACACTTGTTCTATATTCAAATAAAAACAAAATCATAACGAAACAACGCGTGAAGAACCATCTCGCGAACCGGTAGATATGGCCGATAACGGGCCGTGATCTCGGGTTCCTGGGTTCGATTCCCGGGTCGAGCAAAAAGTATGTTTCAAATTTTTCGAACATATTTTGGGTCACCAATCCGTATTTTTTTAAATCCATTGTATTTGTTTTACGTTCACCAATCTGCATTAGGCAAGCGTGGTGATTAAGTCCTAATCCCATATAGCTTAGCGAAATCACTTGATTTCTATGATGGAGGCCTGCAGTGGGAGTAGTAGTAGGCTGATACAACCTGATACTTTACATTTTACACTAAGCCCCGAGCAATGCCAAATGACTATAAATAATAAGAATTAATACCCGCTGCCAAATTTCACCATCGCACTACACGCCATAAACTCGGATTCCATCCATACCACCTGGATGGATGGCGGTCCACTACCGTGCGCTTTACTCGACACTTTCTGCCACGCACCTCCTCATTGTGGAATCAACATCCCGCAGCGGTATTTCCGAACCGGTACGACATTCAAATCTTCAAGAAACGAGCCTATACCTTCCTAAAAGGCCGGCAACGCATCCGCACTCCTTCTGGTGTAGCTGATGTCCATGGGAGGCGGTGATCACTTACCATCAGGTGACCCGCTTGCTCGTTTGCCTTCCTATAATATACATATAAAAAAATAATAATAAATAACTACAGGCTAAACTCTATGTACAGGCATGCTGCAATACGGGCGCGTGCAGCAGCGGCGGCCGCTGCTCCCGCCGGAGCGCAAGGACGAGCTGTGCCGCGGCGGCGCCGTCTCCACCGACTGCTTCAAGTCCGGGGACGCCCGGGTCAACGAGCACCCGGGGCTGGTCGCCGCTCACATCGTGTGGCTGCGGCAGCATAACAGGTGAAAGATTATGTGGTAGGTGGCAGACGAGATGGATCACCTGTAGGCCTAACATGCGCACCTCGACAAAATTTTGTCGACTCTCGTTCGCGAGAGCGCATCCTTCTACCCCGCTCATCGCTCAGTCAGGTGAGCGAGACGCAACTTGCGCCGGCACAATACGAGTGTCTACAAATTATCTCGTAGCGAGCATGTTAGCCCGGCAGATGGCATGCAATTGCCGCCGGTCATAGACCACTGGAACACTGGAAACTATTAGACACAAATGCGCTGCCAATTGGTACCCCCTTTAACCCTAATTGGGCCCCCGGCACATACCCTTACTCAATTGACGAATCTCAGCGTAAGCGCTGCTTCACGCTGGTCTTCTGTGAGGCCGTGGTTGAAGGATGTTTTTATCGTAATGCAATCATCAAATAATCACTTGATACACAATCCCATTCTGAAAAGCGTTTGAAAAAGTGAGGACATTTTGAATTTCGAATATGCCGTAGAGTTCCAAAAGCAAAATGTACCTAGATAGTTAATTTTATTCTCGAACTTTATTCTAAATTCTGAGAGTGCCAAATAGCATTCATTTTCGAATGGAGCCTTCATTGCTGGCAACACTTTTAACGCATTCACCCTGTATCAAGGGTTCTATGATCGAAGTAGGTATGCATATTCAGTGGTGTAGCTTAGCTAAATGTAGGTATGTAATGAAGTATTTTTTATGCAGGATGGCACAAGAATTGGCCCATCTGAACCCGCACTGGAGTGACGAGAAAATCTATCAAGAAACCCGCAAAATTGTTGGCGCCATGGTCCAACACATCACCTACAGAGAATTCCTTCCTATAGTTTAGGTAAGTAATCATCTACTTTATAAAGAGAAACGACAAACGAGCAAAACAGTCTGTGTATCCGTCCGACCGGGGAGGATAATGAACCAGGGCTTCATGTTCTCTCTTTCTCATCATCAATAGAGTCCGCCCTAGAGTCAGGGTGTAGTGGGTATGCTTTCTGGCTTTCTTTTTGTTAGAAGCCCCAGAGAAGAGCCATTTTAAACTTTATGTTAAAAAAATTAAAGGGCGCAGCGTAGGACGCCAGCTGTTCCACTCGTTCGGTGGACTTATGACCATAGCAAGACTGCTGGTATTGAATGGATGAGGAAAACATGCGCTTTGGGGATGGGGACATTACGCCGTTGTTGTTGATTTGAAGTCTTATTACGCCATCTGTCTTTTACGACCGTTCCCTTCACTATTGATACTGTAACTTTTATTTGCAGGTTCCGAAGTAATGCGGCTCTTCGACCTCGAGCCCCAGAAGAAGGGCTACTACAAGAACTACAACCCGAAGATCAACCCGAGCCCCTCCAGCTCGTTCGGCTCGGCGGCGTTCCGCTTCGGCCACAGCCTGGTGCAGCCCTCCATGGTGCGCTTCGACCGGTTCCATAGACCACTTAACAATAGTAAGTAGGAAGGGAAGGCTTTTGCATAGTCTTATATGATAGGAAGTAGTTTCTCATGTCCATCATTAGATGGATGACAGTTGTTCGCAACTGTACTTTGCAGGTACCGAACCGATTTTCAAACATGCACAGACTGTATTCCTTCATAAAAGGTCGGAAGCGTAGACTTGTCCACTGGTGGCATCAGTCATGTAGTATGCAGATACACGTAAGGAATACCTGCCGCCGCTCATGAGCAGATACCCATCGCCCATGGGTATCTGCCCATAGGCGGCGGCAATCGCTTATAACACTATGTGATTCGACTGATCATCTGTCCCCTATGTCACCAGCAATATCGGAAACTAAAATTTACACTATTCACAGATGTATCCCTCCACGATGAGCTGACAAACCCATCGAACATCTGGAGCATGGGAGCAGTGGACCGCCTCCTCTTCGGCATGGTGAACCAGCCCATCCAAAAGCGCGACGAGTTCATCACCGAGGAGCTGACCAACCACCTCTTCCAGACTCCTCAGTTCGACTTCGGAATGGACTTGGCTGCAATCAATATTCAAAGAGGAAGGGACCATGGGGTGCCTTCGTATACTGCCTGGAGAGAGCCTTGTGGTTTATCGGCGATTGCGGAATTTGATGATCTGTTTAAGGTGATGCCGACAAGAGCAGTAAGGAGATTGAAGACTTTGTACAGGTACATTCTTAGACTGTTCTAAATAATAACCTATTTCCTAATCAAAATCTGAAGAACTAAAATAAACAAAAGCGCCAGACAATTTCAGCCCCAACTGTTAAATGTCTGAAATCAACAGTGGCAAATGACGATGGGACATATACCACCAAGATCTGAAATAAAATCGGACCGGTAACTGCCGGGCTTTGGAGTAAATGTATTCTGTCTATCTCTACCAGCAATTCTGTCCTCTTGAAAACTTCCAGTAACATTGGTCTACTGACCTAAACAAACACCACTAGAGAGCAAAATTGAAAAGGTTGCGCGAACAAAGGAGCTAATAGATGTAACGTGATTATGAGAAGTAACTGAATTAATAGGATTACTCCAGAGAATTTTAATAAGATTTAGAGCCTTGTTAGTCCAGTTATTTTGTTTATTAAATCTTAGTTATTAGGTTAAGTACTTCCTTATTTCAGAGAAGTTTAATTTTAAGTAACCTTAGCATCAGAAAAGACTTAACAATTTATTTTAATATTTTTAAAATTTTAATCTGATTTTAGAATACGTAACTTCTTAGTTATTGTAAGTAGGTAGTACTTAATACTTAGCTGATTAAGTACCTACATATGTAACTAAATTGTATTTGTTTCAGACATGTCGACGACTATAGACCTATTTACCGGAGGAATGGCCGAACGGCCAGTGCTTGGTGGCCTCGTGGGACCCACATTCGCATGTATAATAGCTCAACAGTTTTCCAACCTAAGAAAAGGAGACAGATTTTGGTAATCAATATTTCTTAATACTAAAACATAGATCAAAATCTTCTAACATTATTCTCCTAGATACATGAAAGCGCCAAAAGTGTCGCAGATGTACTTCTAATGACCGAAGATTTGAATCGTCTAATGACAGTTAATATGAAATGCTCATATTTTTTTCTGGGAACTATTTCATTCCAGGTATGAAAATGGAAACCTCGATTCCTCGTTCACACCAGCACAATTACAACAAATCAGGCGGATATCTTTTGCTCAAGTGCTCTGCCGGACGTTGGACACCATAGACAGCATTCAACCGTTCGTCTTCCTCTCCCATGACAACCCTGACAACGACAGAATCTCATGCCACAACGGCCTTGTAAACAACTTTGACTTATCCCCCTGGGTCGAAATACATTCCGAATCTAACAATGACATAAGCAAATCAGATGATATTAAAACTACTACTAAGAGACCTACAAAGACTAAACCGACAACGACTGCAAAACCAACTACGACTGCACGACTGACCACGACTATACGACCGACTACGACTAAAAAGACACAAAAAGTATCAACCTCGACTAAACTGACTCAAAAGAGACCCGTTACAGCGACAACTAATTCGACTAAGACCCAAAATAATACAAAACCTGCTTTTACTGACAAACTTAACAAAACCAACACAACTGAAAAAGTAAGAGACAAGTTGACTAATAAAACTTCGACTATTGACAAGACTAAACTTAACATGACACAGAAAATAGATGATAAACTTGACTTTAGAAACAAAACTCGACGATATGACGACACTCTGACGCTTGACTCTCAACAAAATCTGAACAAACCAGCAAAGACTTACGACTATGACTACGACGATGAGGAAGAGACATTGCACCAGGTGCAATCCGTAGTGATCAACAATCGACCCCAAAAGAGACCTTACCACAACCATAACCGACCCGTAATAACTGTGACTGAAAATGTGAATAAATACACATATCTTATAAACTACGTACCACGAGCGACCGAGTCTTGGCGAAAGACGACCAGACGACAACATTTACACGACAGAGACAGTGATCGAGATGTTGTTAAAGTGACTTACCAGACTTACGACGACACGTACCGACGACCTAACAAACCTAACAAACAAAACAAACCCTACTACTACAACATACGCGACCAAAACTCTAATAATGACAACGACTATTACAGACGTAACAGACCAGGAGGGCAAACGACTAACAGGGAAAATGTCCATTCGTCCGCTAGATCTAACGAAGATATTGTTTTGACTACGACTAAGACTAAAACGGCAACTGACAGACCAAAAAACTATGAAAGGATATCCACGACGACTGACAGTTTACAAAAACTTGTAACATTTGGTTACGTAGGAACTTACAGAGGTGACGACCCGACTAAGGAAAGACAAACTGACAAACCACAAGTAGAAATTAAAAGCGACGTGATTAGTAAAGACTTCTCGACTTATGAGACTAAAAGACTTGACAATAACGATGAACGCACTAGTGATATGAAACTTTCTACATTTTTCCTTTACGAGACTGCGACTAGACCTTACCAACCGACCAACTTACATAGACCAACTAGACGAAATGACGAACAAGACTTGGGAAATAATAATAATGACAAATATTACTACGTAAAAAACGTTTTACACAAATACAGTGACTCAGACGGACCGTTAACTGAAAAGACTGTTGAAGTAAAGAAAGACATTTTGAGAGAAAACTACAACAGCCCAGGACTTCCAATGAATTATGACGTAGAAGAGCGGTCAGCGCTTAATAAGATGGCTTTGCTGGAAGAAATAGAGTCGAAAGCAGCAAGCCCGACGCGACAGAAGATCAAGACAAAGAAGCCTGTAGATAATGCTAAAACACCATCAGTGGCTTTCCAAATCATACCAAGCGAAAATAGGTAAGTTAAATAATTCATGTCATCTTTCTGTAATTTTTTAGGCAATTTCAATTGTGATCACAATCGGTTAAAAAGGAATTTAGAAATGTGAAAGTATTAGAGACACAGAAGGTCTTCAAGGAGGAAGGGTTCGAATCCCAGCCAGGCCAATTCAGAAATCGAAATTTGTCAATGGTGTCCCGAGTTTAAGTGTGCTGAGACATGTAGCTAACATTTAATAACTTCAAACTTAAAATTGTAATTTGTTATTATTACCTACATCATTGTTGAGTAATCTTTAACCGACTTTAAAAAAGGTTCTCAATTTGTCTGTATTATATGTATTTACCATTATACTGTTTCAGTCCATCTCAATGGGCAGTGTACGAAGAGGATGCCGACCTAGCAGAGGACATGCCTCATCGTATGCCCTCCATCAAAGTGGATCCCTACGCACTTAAAGAAATCCCTCGCCCCTTGGACTTGGGCCTGCTGAGGAGACGACGCCCCGGGAAACTTTGATGAACAAATGCTTAGCAAAATTAAATGTATTTTAGATATCTTGAAGAAGGAAGTGACGTAAGAAATACTGGACAAAATAATGAGATGACTTGACCCGACAGACGTTATCATCGACAGAAACTGACCTAAGGCCTGACCTGAAATTGACAATAAATTCGCTGATACGGACATAAATATTAAAGACGACTTATTAGAAAATTAAGTGAGACACAAGACGACTGTACTCGTAAGAGACACTAAGGATATTATTGATAAGAATTTATGTAATAATGAAGTATACCTAACGACTGTTCAGACTTGAATAATGTGACTATGATAAGTACGTAACGAATGTAAGTAGTTAATACACCTAGGTACTGAAGATTACCAAATCAACATACAAAGGAAATACGGAAAACTATACTGACATGAAATGTACCTTGTGACACAAAGTAATTAGGCACTATTCACTAATGACAGCGTTTGACTTGCATAACTTGACGGACTATAAATTCTTTACAAAAATTATCTGACTGATACTGAGAAAACGTAACTGAATGACTGAATAGTGACTACGATAGGAATATTTTTACTCATTATGAAGACACTTATGTCATAATTTTATATAACTGAAATGTAGCTACGAGTTAGTTACGATAGCTAAGTAGTTATTGTTGACTTTAGAGACAAGACTGAGAAGATTAGAACCAATAATTTACATTATGTTATTGAAAACTACGCCTTTTTCGACTGACTATTAGATATTAAAACTGTGACGACTTTGTGACAAAAATACAATTGACTGACTGACAGAAATATACCAATATTAACGTCTTCACAACAGACAGACACATACAACATTAAATGGACGACTTTCTGACTTAACGTGTATACTTACAGACTGATAGATAAAAATATGACGACTTTGTGACATAAGACGTGTTAAGTATAGGTACTAAATGTAGACGACTTGAGGGTTTAACACGTTAGATACCTATAGTACTAACTTAGAGACAAACAGATTGTTACATCAACTACTTTGTAGTTAGTTCTTAGTCTTAGTAGACAATGATTTTGACGAACAAAAATATTAAAAACGACGTTTGCTTATAAAAGAAACCGATGACTTTTTATGAGTGTTAATGAGACTGACCAAGCTGTTGACTATTATGCCACATTGAATGACAAGTGATGCAACGACAAAATGACAATAACTATCATTGACCAAGACAATGACTGTAACTAAAAACTTTGACTGACTAAAGTTTCAACTTTTGACTGACTAAAGATTCGACTTTTGACTGACTGATTTGCTCCTAAACAAAAATAACAAAGATCTCTATTTACTAGACATTTATGGAACAACTTATTTCCATAATATATTTATAGTTGTTATTATAAATTCATATTTTTCAATTAGTCTACTGTAATGAGTTTTATGACTGACTGAATATAATAATAATTTAATGGTTATGCTGTATCATAATATATAAATGTCAATTCTGTAGAGATAGACATTATTAAACATTAGATTAAAAAATCACAATCACAATAGTTATGAATAAATAATCATTGCTGTAGATATTTCTATCTTTACATAAGTTTTTAATGTACTTACAACTAAACAGATTTCTAAGGCCAAGTAATCATTTATGTATACTAACTCACAAAGGTGGTCTTATTTCTTTGCACTTAACATAATATCAATGAAGTATACCACCGAAATTATGTTTAGTTATGCTAAATAAAAAGTAATGATATCTGACCAATAAAATAAAATAATATTGTGTAGTTTCAAAACACTGTATTTCATGTTAATATTACAAGAAATAATTTTATTTAGGTATACACAGTAGGTACAATTTTCAGATGTGTGTAGTTTTACTACACTTCTTTATGACTATTTATTTAGATCATTTAAGTAACATAATATTACATAAGAAAATATAGAATTAAGTATATAACTTTGTTTTATTCCTACCTATTGCTATACAGCAGTATACCAAATTAACCTAGCAGTAAATACACATTGCACAGAACATAATAATAATCTGGGATTCTTATAAAATCAAATTACCTACTTAATAAACACTGATACATACAATTATACAAAGTCAAAATAATTTAGCATCTTGATGGAACTCACATTTATGTATGAATCATCATTAAAAAGGTGCTAAATACTATTTCTTACTTGTATCCAAAGATAAATATGAAACAAATATAAAATATCTTGGGATCCATTCCTCCTTAACATGTAACATAAATAAATAGGTAATGTATTATTTCCAAAAATAAATAAACTACATTTTGTTATCATTTTGACTAAGTACACAGAGATCATAATAAAATTAATTTACAAGATTATATGATATTTGCTGGCATATCAAATCTGTTGCTTAGTATATCAAATGATTTATTTTACACATATTATATTTTATTAAATTCTCAAATAAAAATAAAGTCACTCAATCATGCTTCATTATCAACTTTTATATAAATTCTGAATTACAATTGGAAGTTATTATCATGGTCACAATGACATCTATTGCAATAAAATTCTAACTTATTTTCTTTTAATTAATCCCGTTCTGGATAAAACTGAACTAAGGTCTTTGACAGTTCCTCAGCCAACTCCGGAGTGCTGGCACAAAGGACTCTTCTAGACAAGATATCAAATGGCCCTCCTGCTGGGTCTATACACACTCCGCCTGCTTCCCGGACTAAAATATCTCCAGCTGCCACGTCCCATGCATGGATCCCAAACTCAAAGTTAGCATCTGCCCCACCCATGGCTACCATAGCCATATTCAGAGCTGCTGAGCCTAAAGATCTCATACCTTGGCCGTCTCTAACCATTTTTTCGAAATTAGCAAGAACAACTTTCACCTTCTCCTCATCCCGGCTAGTTCCTGCTTCAAAAGCAACCAGAGCTTTCTTTAGTTCTTTTATTTGTGATACATGTATTTGTCTGCCATTAAGGAATGCTCCCTGTCCTTTTTTGGCAGTAAACAGCTGGCCTACTATGGGATTGTAGATGATTCCAGCAACAGACTCTTTGTTGATTACTAAACCTAAAGAGATGCAGCTGTGGGGGAAACCGTGGACAAAGTTGAGGGTTCCATCGACGGGGTCAATGATCCAGGTGGGCTCATCAGTCAAAACACATTTGGCGCCGTCGGCAACAGACTCCTCGCCTATAAACTTGTGCGTAGGAAACTTCTTGGAAAGGCCGCCTATTAGCGTTGCCTCGACGTTCTTATCCACTTCGGTGACCATATCAATGTCGCACGACTTTAGCTCGAACACCTTGCAGCCGCTAACATGCTCAGTTATAAGGTTTCCGGCTGATTTTACTAGCGATAACGCCACTTCGAAGTACTCATCGATTGAATCAGACATTTTGTATGAATACCTTCGCGATTTACGTTTACCTTGTAGACAAGGACAGAATACTTGCTGAAATGTGAATGTGCACTAGAACAATGCAAAATAGCTTCAGCTTCGAGTTATTTTACTTGGAAATCAAATCCACAGAACACGAACAAATCAAATCGAGGAATTGATCGAATGACATTCATTGAACGCGTTGACATTGACATTGACACTGACATATAACTGACAGTTCAATAAATCTGTATGGCAAAGAAAAAAATGCCAGCAGCCTAAAAAATGTTGGACGTTTCGAGGTTTAATTCTTGGAAAAGCCTTTAATCCGTAGGTGATTAAAAATTCTGATTACCTATTCCAAGAAATATTAAAGACTAAGGATTTAAGGACTGCCACGATACGATTACACGATACAGAAACATTATTTATTTGCAGATAAAACTTCTTGAACATAAGGCTGCCTTTTTAATATAAATGTGCTATGATGCAGTTATGCTGCTTAGATGCTAAGTCAAATCTTGGTAATATTTACTATAGACTTTGATGAAATCTCCGCTACGAAAACATAGGGACCCTTTCCACCAATATTAGGTAGTAGTATTTTTTTTTTAGTACTAAGCTGTAAGTTGTGGGAGAAAGATGCGCTACTGAGGGGGAGATGGGCCGCCGTAAAGTAGCTATGTGATAAAGATGCGGATCTCGAGCCATGCTCTGTGATTTTAGGGAGAGACAGCAAGGGCGGCGCAGTCCCATTGGAATCAGTTCCACCCACCTGTGCTAAGCGATGTGCATCAATGAATATTGATGGATATCAAAATCCATAGCATCGTGGCATAGCATCTCTGGTGGAAAAGCACCCTAATTGACAACATTTCAATTTTTTTAGGTGCTGATTTTTGTTGTTATTGTGATAGCTTATCGAAAAATAAGGAGTACGTATTTTTTCTTTTTTGGTTATTTCCTCTCCATTCTCTGAAAATAATTATTTAAAAACTGTTTATTCTAAAAGAGCGTAAGTCCAAGACAGAGGCAGAAACAAAATATTATCTTTGCTTTATTTATGTCAATTTAAAAAATAAACTCAAACGGGATGTGTTTGTTCTTCTGACTATCGAGTATCGATACTATTTATTTATAAATAAGAAGAAAATGTTTATTTGGAACCAACAATAAAATGATAAAAACAAAACTATAAAACATCATTTAGTATAACACGTAGTAGTGGTTATTTTGCCACAATGAACAACCAGAACAACACATTATTGCACAGTTGGCTAACTAAACTGTTTTCCTAATAATTATTCTGCTGCTGGCGCTGTTGCTGCTCGTCGCTTAACCTACGCGATCGACATAGAATGCATTGCATCCGAGCTTCTTAATTCTCTATCAGTCAACTGTCATCAAATAATTTTTTTTAATTATGGCTCAACCCTCCTTTAAGAGGATAACTTCGCCACTGTCAAGTAAAATCATTATTATTGTGAGAGTAGTCAGCAGCTGCAGTCAGTTACGGTCGGACTATATTTAAACCCTTACATCAGGTCGATACAACTAGAAAAATGTCGATATGTTTTAGGCAGTACTACAACACTATCTACAGTTCCGATCTGTCAAAAGAAAGTTACTGTCAGTCAAGTCAATAACCTCAAAAACGGGAAGGTTATAAAATTTTGTTTGGACTTTTGATTGTGTAAATACCTACGAGATATTACGAATACTGCAAAATCGCCCAACTATTCACCGAGACGTCTTGGCTTCTTTGTTTTGTGCCAACATGTAAAAATGGTGCATTATTATGTCCAGATAAATATTTTTATTTTATGTACCATAACCTACGCGTAGTGAATGGTGTTCTGCTGTTGATAAACACATACATAAATCGTCTATTTATGTATGCGAAGATAATTTAAATGTAAGTGCAAACCTATTTATGGTATAATACTTATAGTAAGTTGCATAAAAAGTAGATTACTTGTAACTTACAACACAAATTGATAAACTCAACATATACAATACTAAGTTACACCTTGTTTACTATATTTTATTTTCATTACAGCTTGAGGAAGATCTCTTGAACTATCAAGAATGGATAATGGAAATTACAAAGGCAAAGATTGAAACCCCAAGTTCCAAGGGCAACTATAGCAACATTATGGAGATTTTTCTGCAAGACAAATTTTTACAATAAATAAAACAAATAAGTAAATACTTAAGACTTTATTTATTTTATTATCATTTGACAACCTCTAACATTTTGTCATAAATATAGCTTTTCCAATATTTCTTCTCCTTCTAAAAGTAATTTGTCTACAAACAGTTTATCATAGTATTATCAGTAGTGGTGAATTTGCTGCACTTTATTATTATTATTTGTTGATACACTAGCAGCAAAAATGCTGATGAGTTAAAATGTATGTTAACCTTAATTCGGGCATTCACTGTACACTGGGCAATCACTGTCTCGGTTACCCTATCATTCCTTTAAACTATTCAATATTTGAAAGTTCCCCAGAAGAAGAAATATAAATTTTGCGTAAGTTATACCACAAAGGTTTTTTTTTTTATGATGGCAACCCTTTAGACAAGGACATATTCCTGTCGATCGCCATCTCGCTCGGCTCGATTTTCTGTAAAGCGATTTGTCATTTCAAAGTAATCTTTATTCTCATTGCATAGAATCGAAATTAACATTTGCATTCATTTTCATAGTACACCATCTTGTTATAATGTAAAATCTTTGGTTGTTCATGCATGTTATTCTTGATATCTTACTTTGACGGCAGTCCATAAATAAATCCATTTCTGCAAAATTTGCATCAAAATCTTAGAGAAAAGGTAAGTTAATAATAGGATTTTTTGATGCTAAGTGAAATCTACGCTACGAAAATATGTGACCGTTTCCACCAATACGAACTAGATATGTAGCTGTGCGAGAAGGATGCACTACAGAGGGGGGAAATGCGCCGCCGCAAAGTATCTGTGCGATAAAGAAACGGATCTCGAGCTAATGTTACGTATCGAGTAGAGACTGCGCAGGGGCGACGCGGCCCCATACCATACATCTTGGTGGATATCAAAATCCATAGCATCGGTAGCATCTCTGGTGGAAAAGCACCCTAATTCTCAGATAACTGTGTTGCTTTTTCATTTGTTATTCTCTTGGAAATCGTGAGATCCACCCCTTATTTCCCCAGGGAACTAATTTTCCTTAGGGATGGATCCCAGATACTTGAACCAAACTTTCTTACCAGGGGTGGGTATTTGTAGGGGTGCCTAATAATAGCAAAGCCGTTAATTAATAAATAAAACAAACTATTAAAAATCATGAAAAATTGTTTAATTGGCATACCAACTGATAACTTGTTACAACCTATGGCCAATTTTACAATTATCAATATTGTTAATAATTAAATATAATATTTATGTAAAATAAGTTTTATGTTGGTTTACTTACATTTAAATTTTATATTATTAATCAGAAAAAACTATATAATTAAAAAAGACGTCATTACAGTAAATAGTCATAAAAATGCTCGCGAAGACAGAGTTTATAAGTTGTTAGGCCTTCGGTACTCAGGCGCGGGCCACTCGCGGAATTCGTATGATGGTTCGACACAAGAAACAAATATTTAACAAGGTCCGAGGCGAGAGGCCGCGCCCTACGAGACAGAATCGTTCGTTTTACGTATAAGTCCATAATAAAAAAACTAAGGCCACCATTTATTACTAAGAGTCTTACCTAAGTAGATGCGAGCCGATCCTACTCTACCGCGACGCCGACGCAAATAATACCATTTCGTATATTATGTAAACAATTTACATTGACCACCGTCTGGTGTATTTACAGCGAAGTTGACAACAGAGCTGGGAGGGACGAAGTGACCTGTTCAATAGCCGTGCGGTGGAGCCTCCGCTATAAAAAGATATAAAAAATGTTCTCGAAGGATTTGTACTGATTCGCACGTCGGTTGCTTTGGAACGCTCCACCACAACTTGTAGCTTGACCAATGAAATAAAAAACCTTGCCACATTTCGTCATTTTGTAGTAGCGTTTCCTGTAATACTATTCATGAAACAGATAATAAAATCGATTTAGGCGCCACCATGGCAGGTTTTTTACAATCCTGATCAAGCGCAACCGCCAACCACCAAAGCGGACACGAGAAACCTGTACGTAAAGTAGCTGATAATATCCGTGGATGTTATACGTTTATCTCTTAGTTCCTCATTCCCGCTGAGGCGGCGGCGGGCCTAACACCGAAAGCTTATGTCCTTACTTAACAACTATCATTAATTTGTATGGCAACTAAGCGATCAGTGAGACACACTGACTTATATTTACATGGTGTACGTGAGCTTGCTCGCGAAGCGGGGAGCCGAGGCAACCCCAGCCAAGTTACTTAGATACCGGATTACAAAATTGGGGGTTCTGTATATTGTCGCAAAAACAGTCTTTGCCATTCAGTCGCTTTAAATGCAAAAATCAATTCGTTTAGACACGCTTTTGTAATACTTTATTTTCTTCATTTAATTTCATTACAATATCACCCAATGAGTAATTTACCATTTTACCTTTCCCGACTATGTCTAGGTAAAAGTGAAAACTCGATTGTTAGGAATGTTTCGTTCATAATACTGGCTTGTGAAATGCTCCAAATTTTATTTTATAGACAAAATAATGCTTCAAGAGATTCACAGACTGTTAAATGCAATTCAAAAACGATTGAGCACCCGATACAGTTTCAAATATGTACTCGAAATTTCATTACGTCTACGAATTCGATAATTACAATACAGAATAAGGGTATAAAATGTTGATACAAAGCTTTGCTACATCTTGGCCTATTATTTCATACATAGTTTCGTCACGAGACGATTTTTTTCTTTACAATGAAAATGATAGTAAAATTATAATTTACAACCATGGTTTTAAAAATCTTCGTCGGGAAAAATATAAAACTGGCACTTATACCAATTAGTTTTAATGCCAAATATAAAAACAAAAATACATTTTTTTTATCAAAAATTAGTAAGATTTTGTACAAAACCATGATTGTAAATTGATCAGACGGCTAACCACAATTAATAATAATATCAACATGTTTTTCAAGTTCACATAGCAAAACGTAATAAGTACAAAAGTATGTGGTTATAGTCAACTCTGGGTTGCACACCGAAAGCTAAACTATGTTGCCTTATTGCATAACTGACGCGGTCTCTCATACGATTTACCTGTGAAAATTGCAATTGTATAAGATTACCAATACCACGAGCTAAGCAAACTAAGGTTAGTTTTCTGTGTGCAACCCGCTGACACCTTAGAGCCCGCGGCGCGGCGGGGACGCCTCTATAGAACGATGTTACATATTTTAGAACTACTACATTGTGTGGCAATTCCTTAATACATTTTTCAAGATGTCACGATACATTTTGGTTGTAATTTAAATTGATACCTGCCCAGTCGATGGATCATAATACTCTAGAGATTAATGGGAAAATATTATATTCGTTTATTTAATGAATCGTGAATATAACTTTGCAAAGAGGACAGAAAATTTTAGAAGGGATACTTTTTTTAAGTCAGAAATGTTGAAAATGAAGAGATAGATAAATAATACAGATTTTACGTCGAAATTGAAGTCTCACAGTTAAATAATTTGAGAGTATAATCATTCTACCATTAATTAGGTTTGTATTTTCGACTTTATTGCCATGTACCGTGAGTCGTAATCGTTCTACGAGCGCCCCCCTGCCCTGCGCGCGCGTCACTCGACGCTGTTGGCGGTGTCGTTGACGTCGTCGAAGGACTCGTCGCCGGAGCCGGCGCCGGGCGCGAGCGACGTGCGCTTCATGCGAGACGACGACGAACCGCCGGAGAGGCCGATGCCGCCGCCCTGCCGCCTGGAATGTACAGTCAAATGTTAGTGGCGAGAAATTGGTGGAGGTATAACCCGGATGAAAAATAACGAGTGATGCCTGAATACTTGAACGCTTTTTAACTTAGACAACTGCTTGTAAAATTGATTAGAAAGAGATGGTATATTGCAAGTAAATGAAGCGCTTAAAAGTTCCCGAAAAATTCGTCGAGTAATAAAGATATTCGTCAGCTCGGTGTTTTAGAGCAATCAACCCAGATGTATGAATGGATGATTTATTCGACATAACAAAATTACTACAATTTTAAAACGTCGTAAGGCCCAGATAGCAGACACAATAGAAAATCAATTGTTTTATGCCTTTTAAAATGCTTTTGGGTCTTACGACGTTAAAGTGGCAAATTATATCTAGATAGGAAAAGAAGGTGATTCATGGGTTCGGGTCCCACCGAAGACATATCGAGAACTTGTTAAGCCTTAAATAACATGGACGAACAGCTCCTAAAGTTAAAAATGCGTTTGAGTATTCAGGGTTGGTCAATGATAAGGTTGTCCTTGTAGTTTTGAAACATTGACCTACACTATAACGCGAATACGCGATCATCCCGTAACTAGATAAGGTAAACTTATGTTGATTAGTGGTGAATTTACTATTTTGTTTCAATCAAACATTTTGAAAGATAAGTTATTTAAAATTGTGTAAAATCTAGAAAACGTGAATTGTAAAGCGATTCTAACATGCGTGTTCCACGCAAGAGAGAAAAAAAAGTTTTAATATTTTATCCATAAACTAACGTTACGAAGTTAATAAAACCAATGAAATGAAAGTTAAAATAATCCGTATTAATTGTTATAAAAGACGGCACAATGAACAGCTCAGTCGACTCGGCAGAAGACACCCTTGTGTCAGACCAGGCAAGCAACAAGATGACTCCTAATAAAAATCCACAAAAAAAAATCGGACAGACAGACACGGTACAGAAGCGAGCAACCCCATTATTGAAGTATTTCCTATTTTTTTTATATTCGGCGTGTAGAAGCGTTCTCGAGTCATCGAGTGACGACACACCGGCCGCTATTCCATGCATTCCAAGCTGTTCACCTGAGAGGTGACGTCACAACCATTTACCTGGGCCGCGCGCCTCGCTGCTCCATCTAATCACTATCGTCTGAGAAGGACACCCTAGTGGAACACAATAATATTTATATTTCTATAATAGGACAAGGGAGTTATCAAGGGCCATTCTACCAGTTCGTCGAAGTGGTCTTCCTCAATAACTTTTTTACTACCCAAAGTTTTTATCATCCTAGTCCTAGTTCCCTTTTTAAATTTAGCTCTGATACCGAATAAACTAATCCTCCTTACTCACAGTACAAGAATTCAGCTGCAGCATATAGGTACGCGAAATCGGTGAAGCATCTTTCCAAGGGCCATACAGGCCATATCCTGGTATGCCCGGACAGCTGCACGTCCGACATCTTTCTTTATTATTTTCCGGTACTTGATCAACTAACGATTCGGACTATTTGACAGAAACATGTACAGTGTACACGATGAAGTGTGCAATGGTGTGGAGTGAACTGATGTGGTGTAGTTTGGAGTGGTGGTGTGGTGTGGTGTAGTGTAGTGATGGTGTGGTGTAGTGTAGAGTGATGGTGTGGTGTGGTGTGGTGTAGTGTAGTGAATTGTAGTGTAGAGTGATGGTGTGGTGTAGTGTAGTGGTGGTGTGGTGTAGTGTAGTGGTGGTGTGGTGAAGTGTAGTGTAGGTGCGGTGTAGTGTAGAGTGATGGTGTGGTGTGGTGTAGTGTGAGTAGTGGTGTGGTGTAGTGTAGAGTGGTGGTGTGGTGTAGTTTAGAAGGGTGGTGTGGCGTGGTGCAGTGTAGAGTGATGGTGTGGTGTGGTGTGGTGTAGTTTTGAGTGGTGGTGAGGTGTAGTGTAGAGTGGTGGTGTGGTGTAGATAGAGTAGAATGGTGGTGTAGTGGGGTTTAGTGTAGTGTGGTGGTGTGGTGTGGTGCAGTGTAGAGTGATGGTGTGGTGTGATGTAGTTTTAAGTGGCGGTGAGGCGTAGTGTAGAGTGGTGGTGTGGTGTACTGAAGAGTTGTGGTGTAGTGTAGTGTAATGTAGTTTGGTACCTGAGCTTGTTGCGCAGGTTGTTGCACTCGCGCGCGAGCGTCTCGTGCGTCTCGAGCATGTCCTCGAGCTCGCGCTGCGCTTTCCGCTTGCCGGACTTCTCGCGCTGCATCTCCTCCTCCGCCTCGTCCAGTTGCCGCTTGAGCGCCTTCACTCTCACGTTCATCTGTATCAATAACAATACTAAGTTAGTAAAATGAAATGGAAAGGAAATAGTTTATTCAACTTATGTCTATACAGAACACATAAAAGTCAGTATGTTTACCACTGATCTGGAATGTAGTTTTTTGCCTTCAAAAAAAGCTTTATTAAATGTCATAAACGGACGGAAGTCTTATCCAAAAAAGCCCTTAGATCTGACGGTAGCTTGTGGAAGTGTCACTATACTCCAAACTGGAATTCTACGACAGATACGTCACTGTCAAATCTGTTAAAGTCACTTATGTCATTTTCAAGTGACGTTTTCAGGTTTCGCCAACCTTTTTGGCATTATTTTTCTTATTATGCAGACTAAACTGTCAAGTTTCCATACATTTTTAAAATGTTGTGGGTATATAACAAATGTTATAAACATCTGGAGTGTTACAATAACATCTTTGAAAACTAAAATTACGGATGGTAAAGTTTTTATTAAAGTGTTTTGTATTTATGTGAAAAAGTAAATATATATTTTTTTAAATTATAGAATCAAAATTACTAATAAATAAATTACATCAGCGAGTGTTTTTAGAAAAAAGGGGTATACTATGGTACGATCATTTTATTGCAGTAGCAACATTGTAGTAGCTTTTTTGGTCTTGATTTCCAGTTTTGGGTATAAGCCATCAGAGTAGAAGTATTCCTATTATCAGTTTGAGGGTAACCTTCTCGATCTGCTCCTTGTACTGGTCGGCGTGGCGGCGCTCCTCGTCCAGCTGCAGCGCGAGCTCCTTCATCTTCTTGTCGAGCTTGCGCGACGCCTTCTGCTGCGCCAGGCGCTCGCGCGACTCCGCCTCCAGCTGCTCCTCCAGGTTCGTCACCTTCAGCTCCAGGGATGTGATCACGCCCTGGGATACAGAAATCCACATTAATATTATAAATGCGAAAGTAACTCTGTCTGTCTGTCTGTTACTCTTTCACGCCAAAACTACTCAACGGATTTAAATGAAATTTGGTATTCAGATGATCTAGACCCTGAGAAAGAACATAGGCTACTTTTTATTGTAAAAAGGGGGTTGTAAGGGGTTAAAAGGGGGGTAAAAAGTTACTTTTCCACGCGGACGAAGTCGCGGGCGGCCGCTAGTCAAGAATAATTCATTTGCCAGAAAAGTGGTATAGCTGGCGGCGTGAAAGAATAGCGATGACCTTGAGTGCGAGAAACCAATTTAATAGAAAGTCTTTTATAAGTGCGCAAACTGTCACTTTTGTAACGGTCATCGCTATAATTAGATGCCGCGGAATATAGAAGGGGTGGTATAAATAGATAATCTAGCTAGCACAATACACCAGAAACTGGCATGCAAAATTAAAATCCTATTACTATTATAAAGGCGAAAGTTTGTAAGGATGTATGGATGTTTGTTACTCTTTCACGTAAAAACTACTGAATGGATTTGAATGAAACTTTACCACAATATAGCTTATATATCAGAATAACACATAGGCTACAATTTATAAAAATATATTGTGTGGATTATCCAAAATATGACGGTAAGTGTCAATAATTAACTCCACGCGTACGAAGTCGCGGGCGGCCGCTAGTAAATAAAATTAATTAGAAAAAGAGAATTACAATGTCAACTTTTGCGATTACAATGAATACACAGGAGAGATTCATGTTAAAAACTAGCTGACCCGGCGAACTCCATATCGGATTGTTTATCATCTTTCCAACCTTCCCTCGGCTTCCACGAATATTTCAATACCAAAATTAGCAAAATAAGTTTAGCCGGTCTCGAGTTTGAAGCAGACTAACGAATAGCAAGGAACCACAAACAACGAGACCCAACACAAATAACTGTTTCATCAACAAACATTTGTGTTGATGCGAGAATCGAAACCCTTACGTCTCAACTAGTAAACTAGAAACTGTCAGAAATTAGGGTTTTTGCGAATGAAAAATCCGCTAAATGGCGTTATGTTGACGTCAGGTCCAACAACGAATGGATTGGTTACATTTTGACATTTATCATGTCAAAATTATAAAGTTATGTTACGTTATCTTGCGCTTTTCAAAAAGAAGACTTCGAGACAGAGTGAAAACTCCTATCACCGGTCAATTAATTTTTCGTCGTGCCTCTCTAATAGTTGGACCAGGCGTCTACGTAACGCCATCTATCGAACGTTTATTTTTACGTACGTACGTGTACGTGTACGTACCTTAGTCTTGGTGCGCGTGTTGGTCTCGAGCTCGGCGAGCTTGGCCTTGAGCTCCTTGTTCTGGCGCTCCAGCACCAGCTTGCTGCTCTCCAGCTTCTGCGTGGCCGCCTTCTCCGTGCCCAGCTCCATCGTCACCTGGTCGATTTGGTTCTAAAACAACGTACAAACCTTACATTATTAAACAAGGGATAGAGAAAATATTCTATATGGCCCACCCTCGACTTCGCTTCACGACCGTGATTTCAGAAATGAACTAATAGATGGCGCTGTGCTAAATTATACCGCTCAAGCGTTTCGTGTTTTGCGGTTTACACGAATAAGCCTTGTCCGTTGTCTAAAAGCCGTGTGACTCTGTATAAAACCACACACGTAGGTTGACAGAACTGACCGACCGACAAAAAAAAAATAGAAGTTATCTCTTTATAAATAGTATAGAAGATAGATAGATAGATAGATAGATATAGATATAGAAGATTACAGAATAAATATTGTTGTGGCGGCCATCTTCAACCGGCCATTAAAGACAGTGCCAGGCCAGACAGACAGACACGGCAAGCTTATAACACTCCGTCGTTTTTATGTCTTAACCTAAATTTTAAATAAGTCGTGGAATGTTAAATATTTATATTATGTAGGTGGTTGTATGTGTAGGTTTTAATAATAATTTCAACAACGGAAAACTGACACACTGACGTCAATTCTTCTGGTAGAATTTCAACAAGTCATGGAATGCCCTTCCAGCAGGACAGTTGCTGGTTACAATCCTGGGTTTTTAGACGGGGCTTGAAACGGCATCTCAGCAGGCCTTCAGGGTGAGAGTGACAGACTCAATGGACACTTTGTCTGTTCTTTTGTGCCTGTCAATCTCATATTTAGATCTCACGGCCGCTTACCATCAGGTTGTCCTTAATATAAAAAAAAACAATAAAGGATTTCTGTCTCACCTGTGCCTTCCTAAGCCTATCGTTGAGTATCTCGTTGTTGGACTGCTCCTCGTCCAGGTCCTCCTCCAGCGCCGATATCCGCGCCTCCAGCCGCTTCTTCTCGTCCACGAGAAGCGTGCCCTGGGGAATACACGAACATTCGTTTTATTGTTTGGTAATTCTGGAGAGAAAGAAAGGTCACTTCTATCACATACTTTAGGTTAGGTTAGTCTTTACTTCAAATGATTGCTATTTTTTGCTATTTTGATACAGAAAAGTGATGGTCGGTTTTGTTGATGTCTAGTTGACAAATACTTTCACGAGCCTCAGCTATTATATAGTAAAAGGGAATCATTAACACTCGGATCGAACCCAAACCTTGACGCAACGCTCATCGTTGGACAGGATCTTCCCACCATAGCGCGTCATCGTCGTCTCATCTTGGCCTCTGCCTGGCGGCGCGTGCGGTCATCATCAGCAACCCACACTCATCCACTGCTGGACATAGGTCTGCCCTAATGCACGCCACCGCTCCCGATTTTCGGCCACTCTCATCCAGCCCACACCGGCCAGCCTTCGAATATCATCATCCCATCTCGTCGCAGGGCGTCCAACACTACGCTTACCGAGTCGCGGTCTCCACTCGAGGACTTTACGGCTCCAATGTCAATTCTGCGGCTAATGTGACCAGCCCACTGCCACTTTAGTTTGCTAATTCGGTAGGCTATGTCTGGTTCTCTGTTCCATATAAGCTCACCTTGGCCGTGTGGTTGGTGAGCTCGTCCAGCAGGTCGTCTCTCTCGGCCTCCGCCTGGCGGCGCGTGCGGTCAGCAGCAGCCAGCTCCTCGCCGTGCTGCGCGGCCGGTGTGACGTCACCTGGTCGTTGACCTCACCTTGGCCGTGTGGTTGGTGAGCTCGTCCAGCAGGTCGTCTCTCTCGGCCTCGGCCTGGCGGCGCGTGCGGTCAGCAGCGGCCAGCTCCTCGCCGTGCTGCGCGGCCTCGGCCTCGAGCGCCTTGACGCGTCGCTCGGCGTCACGAGCAGCCGCCGCGGCCTCCTCGCGTCCCGCGCGCGCCTCCTCGCCCTCACGGAGCGCCTCCTTCAGTTGCTGCTGCAGCTTCTTCACTTGCTTCGTCGCGTCCTCCTTGACCTAAAGGTACAAAATAATATTATCCCATCAAAAACAATACTTGTAAAAAAAAACCAAGTCTCGCAACTACCGTAAAAAGTGGTGAGATCCATGTTTTGCCAAGTCGGTTATTCATTTATTGACTTGGCAATCACATTAAACAACCGAATCAATTTAATGCAGATAACTTTTGAGGAAGGGTGGGGATAGGGTCTTTTGTGTCTCAAAAATCAAACAGATGACGGTATGTAGATTTGTGGCAGCACTGCAATAAATAAATTACCCACCGATGCCTGGTATGTCCCAGGCATTTTGCCTCGTTCAAAATTCGTTTCAAAAGAGCAAATTTTTTTCCCCAAACAAAATGGCCGTCATCTTGAATTTCGGAACGAATAAACAAGTGTTTGGTTATTTTTAGACAATAACCAAAAGCATTGAAGTTAACTTCCAAAACTACCGCTATAATCTGGATATCTTTAAGGCAAGAGTGAACAGGCATCTTCTAGGCAAACGCTTGTCTTCCTAGACCTTATCGTCACTTTCCATTAGGTACAATCTATAAATTTTTTTTGGCATTTAATAAATCCATACTAACATTTTAAATGGGAAAATGTGTCTATTTGCCTTTCTTTCACGGCAAAACGGAGCGACGAATTGACGTGATTTTTTTAGTGAAGATAGTTGAAGGGATGGAGAATAACAAAGGATACTTTTTTGCCCCTTTCTAACCCCCCATTTCAGTGAAGTTGGGGGCGCGAGCGTAGCCGCGGGCAAAAGTCACAAATATATGCTTTTTTTTTGCAAATGACAATATAATCAACGTCTCCTCAGCCTGCGTACCTTGTTAGCCAAATGCAAGGCTTGCTCGGCGTCCTTGAGGTCGGCCTCGAGCTTCTTGCGCTGCGCGAGCGCGGCGGCGCGCTGCTTGCGCTCCTCCTCCAGCTCCGCCTCTAGGTCGCGGAGCTGCTTCACTATGCCGCGCCGCTTCTCCTCGCCTTGCTCCTCTTTGGCCTGCAAAATAAACAGTTGAATTGACGCCTTGTTTTTTTAATGTTTTTTTTATGACATAGGGGGCAGACGAACAGACGGATCACCTGATGGTATGCGATTACCGCCGCCCATGGACATGGACATGGATGATGTCTGTTAAATACAAAATATTCGTTAAACTGTGGCTCGTAGCAGGTGGCCTGATGAGTCACAAATACGGTAGTTTTCTACCGTTCGAGCACGCGACTTAAAATGATAATGACGGTAGTTTTCTACCGTTGGCACACGCGAGCTGATAAGACAAATACGTCATACATAATGTAAATAGGTGCCACCTTTGTGGACTTGTCTTCATCCTTGTCGTCCTCAAATCTCCTCGTTCTGCGCCTTGAGCTCGGCGAGCTGCGACGCGAGCTCGTTTGAGGTCGTTGACCCTAATGACCTTACATGACATTAAGACTTATTACCTGAAGGTCCCGTTCGAACTGCGCCCTCATCGCCTGCATGTTAACTTCAAGCCGCAGCTTCGCGTCCTCAGTCAGCTGCAGGTCGTCCTAAATCTCCTCGTTCTGCGCCTTGAGCTCTGCGAGTTGCGACTCGAGCTCGTTTGAGGTCGTTGACCCTAATCCGATCATTATTCCTAACCTCATGACATTAAAAGACTTATCACCTGATGGTCCCGTTCCAGCCCGTAGCTTAACCGTACATGACATCTGCAAGTCCCGTACGAACTGCGCCCTTATAGCTTAACCTCACACGATATTAAAATACTTTCTGAAGCTCTCGTCTAACTGCGCGTTCATAGCTTAACCTTACATGACATAAAAAGACTTATCACCTGAAGATCTCTTTCGAACTGCGCCCTCATCGCCTGCATGTTGACCTCGAGCCGCAGCTTGGCGTCCTCGGTGAGCTGCAGGTCGTCCTCGATCTCCTCGTTCTGAGCTCGGTGAACTGCGACTCAAGATCGTTTGAGGTCGTTGACCCTAATGACCTTACATGACATTAAATCTTATTACCTGAAGGTCCCTTTCGAACTGCGCCCTCATCGCCTGCATATTAACTTCAAGCCGCAGCTTAGCATCCTCAGTCAGCTGCAGGTCGTCCTCGATCTCCTCGTTCTGCGCCTTGAGCTCGGCGAGCTGCGACTCGAGCGCGCGCTTGGCCTTCTCCAGCTCGTGCACGTTCTTGTCGGCCGTGCCCTGCGTGTTGGCGAGCTCGTCTAGCTCGGATTGGAGGACGCGTTTCGTGCGTTCTAGTTCCTCGATCTGTCAAAATTAATAAATAAATTATCTCACACATTGACGCCCCAGATGGCCTTTTCCCATCTACCCAAACAGATATGGGACGGAAAAGATTTATGTAGGGATTTAAGCGAGCCATACTGAACAAAGTCTTGTGCTAGTACCGATGGCAGCTCCTACGATTCGGTCTGTATGCCAAGAAGGCGGGAAGGACCATGGGAAGGTGGAAACACAAATATAATATTTAAATATCCATATAATACTTCCGGATACTGAACAAACACAAGCATTCATCACACGAATGTCTATCCAGTGTGGGGATCGAACCCACAACCTTTGGCGTATGAGGCAGGGTCACTAGCAAGTATGCCATCTGGCCAGTCAAAACACGTATAATGATTAATCAAACTATGTACGTACACACTTTTAATTGACAGACTGTGTAGTTGTAACTAGTATTCAGTGACATTTATAATAAATTCTGTGTAATATTTGGCCGCTGCTACTGGTTTTTGCAATTCAGTACCCTAGTATATATACTAGTTCACAATCATGTTTTATTTCTTACTTTCAAGTAAGTGAACGATGACACGTTATCACTTTCATAATTGGCTGTCCTTGGGGGACACCTACGTTCAGTTCAGCGGCGGACGGCGATCGCCCGATAAATTGGGTATTTGACTAATCTCGATATAGTAAAAAATGTTGATACTCTATCAAAATATTGGTAAATAAGAACCAATGGCCAACATTTTCAGTTAAAAATGTAACGTCTAGCTGGTTTTTGTGCGCATTCAAAGTTTCATGGGCAAGTCCATTTTTAAAGTATAAAATTTAAAAAAACATTATACCATTGAACTACCCGTACATTTCCACCAACTTTTATTATGAAACCATTTACTTAAACAAAACATTTGATATAGCAACCAAACAAAATTTACTAGACGCGCATACAGAAGTTTGAGTTGTGACGTCACAACTCAAAAGCCATTTGTATAGAGCGTTTTTGGGCTTGCCCAAAATATGTGCTCTTAAAGTTGGGATATCTCAGGTAATTCAAATGAGAATCAAGTGATTCTTTCAACGATGTTTCTTAAACTGAGGCATCTTTTGATTAAACACATAAAAAAATTGTCAAATACCCAATTGGTAACTTTGTAACCCGTTAGCCGAGCAATCGGCTACTGCTGCTGATATCATACCTTCTCCGCAGCGTCGTCAAGCTCGCGCGTGAGCGACAGCACGCGCGTCTCCTTGTCGCGCGCCTCGCGCTCGGCCTGGTCGCGCTCCGCCGCGTACCGCTCCGCCACGGCGCGCTCCTCCGCCACCACCTGGATACAAACACCCACTCAATAAACTATCCTAACTAAGACCTAGTCCAGACGAGCGAATTCGCGGCGAATTTTTGTCGCGATTTCAGTTACACCGGCGTAAATATTGCGAGCATCTGAAAGACATTTCCAGCCGGGCTAACATGCGCACCACGAGATAATTTGTCGACACTCGTATTTTGTCGGCGCAAGTTGCGTCTCGCTCACCTGACTGAGCGATGAGCGGGATAGAAGGATGCGCTCTCGCGAACGAGTGTCGACAAAATTTTGTCGCGGTGCGCATGTTAGGCCTACAGACGAGCGAATTCGCGGTGAATTTAAGTCGCGATTTCAGTTACACCGCCGTAAATGTTGCGAGCATCTGAAAGACATTTCCTGATATGCGAGCAATGTATTATGAAGCCTGCGATTCGCGCGTAGCTCTGGACGAGGTCTAATATTATAAATGCGAAAGTAAACACTGTCTGTCTGTTACTCTTTCGCACCAAAACTACTGAACGGATTTGAATTAAATTTGGTATAGAGATGGTCTAGACCCTGAGAAAGAACATAGGCTACTTTTTATTGTGGAAAGGGGTTGTAAGGGGTAAAAATGTTAATAATTAAAAATGCTACCCAAAGATACTGTTCCACGCGGACAAAGTCGCGGGTAACAGCTAGTCTAAAATAAAACCCAGACAGCAAATACAAATTGTTTTAGCCTTTTAAAAGGGTCTTACGACGTTTAAGGTATTAAATGTAAGGATTGCTACAATATCGCATCGTCTAGGTTCCCCGAATTTTCAAGAAAAATAACTGTTTTATTTCAACTCAACAGACATCACGTCTTAATAACACGAAGTTTATAGAATCAGAAACAAATTGTTTCTTGATCTTAAAATAAATTGTGTTAAAAATTTTATCATACAAAACTAATTGGAATCCTATTCGTACCTTGTCGAAGCTCTTCTGTTTCTTCTCGAGCTCTAGCACCTTACCGCGCTGCGCTTCTAACTCTATGTTGGTGTCCTCCAGCTCCGCTTGAATCTTCTTCTTGCCTGTAAAATTAAATAAGTAAATTAATAATCTCTTCACACGCTATTCTTTACTTGTCATCCATCAGGGCCGAGAGAAGTGTCTCCGAGATTTCATGAGATTTTATAGAAAGAATTCTAAAATTATTTTCATTAAACTGGTTCGACGCGTTCGGTTCGGACAAGTAAAGGTTAACCCCAGATATGAATGCAACTTTATTCATTTGTTTTGACCCTTATCTCAAGCAAACAAGGTTCAAAATATGGTGTCCAATAAACCTGGAGAGCACCGTCAAGGATCAATGGAACATCCCAAGATTCTGCTGACGAGTGTTTATGGTTAGTTCGGGATCATGACGCTAGAGGCGCTGTTATCAATAGGTCTCTCAACCAGCGAAACCTTTGATCGTATTTTACAGCGATGGTGTGGTATAGACCTCGGCATCTAACAATAGCGATGACCGTTAGTTTGCGCATTTGTAAAACATGACTTTCTACTAAAATTGGAAATTGTGAAGCAGCCCCTGTGCTGTGTTTCGCCGAGTGAGTGAAGGTACCGGAGGCCCACTCGGAGGGGAAGGGGACAAAAGGTTGGCAGCGCACTTGTAATTCCACTGGTGTTGCAAGTGTCCATGGGCGGCGGCAATTGCTTACCATCAGGTGATCCGCCTGCTCGCCTGCTACCTATCACATTAAAAAAAAATGGTTTCTGCGCACTCAAGGTCATCGGTATTGTTCCATGCCGCAGACTATACGGGCGATAGGGTTTATGACTCCGGGGTTTCGCAGGCGTAAAAGCTTTTTTTCTCATTTAAACTTCTTATCCATCTTATCTTGACGACCCATTTGGCGCAATGGTTTGAACGCCGGTTGAGACGCAAGGGTCGCGGGTTCGATTCCCGCACCAACACAAATGTTTGTTGATGAAACAGATATTCGTGTTGGGTCTGGGTGTTTGTAGTTCCTTCGTTGTTTCTGGTTTCCATAGTACAAGGGAAAACCTTAGTTTGGGACCAGGACAATGTATGTTTTTTTTTATTTTTTTATGTGATTATCACATGCCTGCCTGCTCGCCTGCTACCTATTAGGTAGCAGGCGAGCAGGCGGATCACCTGATGGTAAGCAATTGCCGCCTCCCATGGACACTTGCAACACCAGTGGAGTAACAAGTGCGCTGCTAACCTTTTATCCCCTTCCCCCCCGTGTGGCCTCCGGTACCCTCACTCACTCAGCGAAACACAGCACAGGGGCTGCTTCACGCCGGTTTTCTGTGAGGCAGTGGTAGCGATGGTGTGGTATAGACCTCGGCATCTAACAATAGCGATGACCGTTAGTTTGCGCATTTGTAAAACATAAAGACTTTCTACTAAAATTGGAAATTGTGAAGCAGCCCCTGTGCTGTGTTTCGCCGAGTGAGTGAGGGTACCGGAGGCCCACTCGGGGGGAAGGGGACAAAAGGTTGGCAGCGCACTTGTAATTCCACTGGTGTTGCAAGTGTCCATGGGCGGCGGCAATTGCTTACCTTCAGGTGATCCGCCTGCTACCTATCACATAAAAAAAAATGGTTTCTGCGCACTCAAGGTCATCGGTATTGTTCCATGCCGCAGACTATACGGGCGATAGGGTTTATGACTCCGGGGTTCCGCAGGCGTAAAAGCTTTTTTTCTCATTTAAACTTCTTATCCATCTTATCTTGACGACCCATTTGGCGCAATGGTTTGAACGCCGGTTGAGACGCAAGGGTCGCGGGTTCGATTACCGCACCAACACAAATGTTTGTTGATGAAACAAATATTCGTGTTGGGTCTGGGTGTTTGTAGTTCCTTCGTTGTTTCTGGTTTCCATAGTACAAGGGAAAACCTTAGTTTGGGACCAGGACAATGTATGTTTTTTTTTATTTTTTTATGTGATTATCACATGCCTGCCTGCTCGCCTGCTACCTATTAGGTAGCAGGCGAGCAGGCGGATCACCTGATGGTAAGCAATTGCCGCCTCCCATGGACACTTGCAACACCAGTGGAGTTACAAGTGCGCTGCTAACCTTTTATCCCCTTCCCCCCCAAGTGGGCCAATGTGATGTTGTCTCAATTTATTTATCAACACTCACTCTTGTCGAGCTTGTCGTTGGCCTGCTGCAGCTCGTCGATCTGCCGGTGCAGCGCCTCCACGTCCTTGGCGAGCTTCTTGCGCTGCTCCTCTATGATGGCGCACGCCTCCGTCTCCTCTTCCGCCTTCTTCTTCGCGTCGGCCAGCTGTTGCGTGAGGACTGCCACCTGGTGTAAGACGAACGTTGAAAATAACACATTTTAAGTTTTTAGTTACACATACGAACGAAACTAGCGCCGCCAACCTATTTACACTGATTGTGGCGAAAATATGTTATTTTTGAAGAAAATAAAACATTACAAACTTAGATCCAAGTAAGTAAATTGGATTTTTCAAGATGCAATACAATATTTCTAACACGCGACAAGTAACAATAATTATTATTATTATAGACGGGAATTAACGCGACGTAATTTTTTAAGCACATAGTTATAATGCAACGCGAAAATTTAAAGAACTAAGTAACAATAATGTTAATTATTGCTAAAAACGGCCACTTTTAGCAATAATTGACATTATTGTTACTTGTCGCGTGTTTAATATATTGTATTGCATCTTGAAAAATTCAATTTACTTTTATCTAAGTCTGTAATGTTTTGCTTTCTTAAAAAATAGCGTATTTTCGCCACAATCAGTGTAAATAGGTTGGCGGCGTTAGTTTCATTCGTGTAGCCCCTTAATGATTTAAAATGTTTATATGAAGGACTAAATCCTTGAGTGGAGACCGCGACCCGGTAAGCGCAGTGTTGGACGCCCTGCGACAAGATGGGAAGATGACGGGCTTTGGAGTACGTGAGCATGCCCACTACCGGGGAGTGGCTTGCTTAGTATAACGACTCCGCGAGGAAAAAATCCTACTGGGTGTCCTGGTAGGTCGTGCATTTAGGAAGGGCTGCATTGCGCCAAACAATTTGGCTCAAAGTGGCGAGCGCGATTAGCGGTACGGTCCAGTCCCGGCTGTGGGGTATCCGACCGCGATTGCGCTGTGATGGACACTCCAGAGGTTTTGGTTAGGGTTAGAGTCCCACACACCACCTTGTCCCCTACATGTGGCAAGGTGAAGGCCAAGATGGTATCCCCTGGGACAACAAAAAAAGAAAACCTAAAACGAACTGGACGTTACGCCTCTAACAATGAAGTGTCCTATGTGTTAGGAAATAGGGCTCATTATCGTCCGCACCTGCTTCTCGAGGTTGCGCTTGGCCTCGTCCTCCTAGACTATACCCTAGATGTAAGGTAATAAAGCTCAATATCGTCCGCACCTGTTTCTCGAGGTTGCGCTTGGCCTCGTCCTCCTAGACTATACCCTAAATGTTAGGTAATAGAGCTCATTATCGTCCGCACCTGTCTCTCGTGTTGCGCTTGGCCTCGTCCACCTAGACTATACCCTAGATGTTAGGTAATAAAGCTCATTATCGTCCGCACCTGTTTTCTCGAGGTTGCGCCAGGCATCGTCCTCCTAGACTATACCCTAGATGTTAGGTAATAGAGGTCATTATCGTCCGCACCTGTTTCTCGAGGTTGCGCCAGGCATCGTCCTCCTAGACTAGACCCTAGATGTTAGGTAATAGAGCTCATTATCGTCCGCACCTGTTTCTCGAGGTTGCGCCAGGCCTCGTCCTCCTAGACTATACCCTAGATGTTAGGTAATAGAGCTCATTATCGTCCGCACCTGTTTCTCGAGGTTTGCGCCAGGCATCGTCCTCCTAGACTATACCCTAGATGTTAGGTAATAGAGGTCATTATCGTCCGCACCTGTTTCTCGAGGTTGCGCCAGGCATCGTCCTCCTAGACTATACCCTAGATGTTAGGTAATAGAGGTCATTATCGTCCGCACCTGTTTCTCGAGGTTGCACCAGGCCTCGTCCTCCTAGACTATACCCTAGATGTTAGGTAATAAGGCTCAGTATCGTCCGCACCTGTTTCTCGAGGTTGCGCTTGGCCTCGTCCTCCTCCTCGAGCTGGTCGCGCGCCTGCTCCAGCTGCTGCTCCACGTTGCGGAGCTTGGTCTGGAGCCCGAGCTTCTGCTTCGTCTCCTCTTCTAATAACGCCTGCAAAATAAATACAAATTGTTATTACAAAGTTACTAAGTCTTTCGCATTTTATGAGCTTCGAAATTTATGTGAACGTTTTTACCCATAATATTGTGTTTATCAGCAAAATGGTAACTGCACTTAAACATTTTGTAATACATAATCTGCTTTTCTAGTGAAGTCGAAACGTAATGTGTAAACTTTCGCGTTGCAATATACAAATACTTCATAATAAACGGGACTAAACGCGACGTATTTAGCCGTTTAGGCTGTGCGTTGATATGTCAGTCCGTCAGTCGGTCAGTTTCTCCTTCTATATGTTTTTTTTTTAGTAAGCTTATAGCTAGCCCAAGTTCCTCCATAAATCCCTGTCCAATCCTCTGACGGCCAATTGGACATACTTATAGAAGTCGTCCTCTATATCAGCGGTCGTCACACTTTACTCTTCAAGGGCCACATATCAATATGAACATGAACATCAAGGCCCGGGCCGCAGTATAGGCGTTTCAAGAGCTTTTGCATAGGTACTTATCCAACTAAACTGGTTTCTGATAAGTATGAATATGTAGTTGACTAGTAATTAAATAAATCTACTATATCGCGGGCCGCACAAATTGCCGACCACGGCTCTATATGTAAAAGAAGATAAATAAAATAGTCAGTATGTGACCTGTGCCTCTGCATGCTGCGCGCCGACGGTGGCGGCCTGCTTGACGGCGGCGGAGGCCTTGAGCTCGGCCTGCTCCAGCTGCGCCAGCGCCTGCTCCGCCTCGCTCTGCAGCCGCGACACCTTCTCCACCACCTCCGCTCTGGGAAGATAAAGATAATTTATTTGCTCAAACATGTGTACATACAGATGTCAAGGTAAAATTTTAGTTTTAACATATTGTACCATTACGGTGTACAAAATATATTCAATATTATTAGTCCATCGAATTAAGAACATCGTCCACATGGAACAATCATTTCCTGTCACGTGTAAAAAATATTGTATTGCGTCTTGAAAAATGTTGGCGGAGCTAGTTTGGTCATTATAGCCCCTAAACACGACGCATAGCAACCTTGTTAGTGTCTGGATGATATATGTATTTAAGTATTATATTTGTGATCCGCTTGATATCTGTAACACGTGCTTTCTTATTATAGGAAGGCAAATGAATAAGCAGGTCACCTGATGGTAAGTGGATACCGCCGCCTATGAACATCAGCTACACCAGAAGGAGTGCAGATACGTTGCGTACCTTTTAGTAAGGTATAGTCTCGTTCCTTGATGATTTGAATATTTTGAATAATTAAATAAATTCACTTAAGCACTTGAGTTACAGATTTCAGGACAACAGAGGATCACAAATATAATACTTAAATACATATAACCCAGACACTGAACAAATACAAGTGTTCATTACACGAATGTTTGTCCAGGGAGGGGATCGAACCCACGACCTTTGGCGTATGCGGCAGGGTCACTACCAAATGCGCCATCCGGCCAGTCAAATGGATGTTGTGTTGTTGTTGGCGTACCTGGCGCGGTCCACCTCCTGCAGCTTGGCGGCGAGCTCCTGCAGCTGCTGCTCGGCCTGCTTGCGCCGGCGCTCGGCGTCCTGCCGCGCCGCGCCCGCCGTCTTCAGCTCCGTCGCCAGGTCTGCATTCTCCGCTTCGAGGGACTGCTTCGCCTTCTCCAGTGCTGAAACAAACAATACATTCTTAATGTAGGCACAGAATACTTAATAGTACAAGGTACAGAAGACCCACTTCTAAAAACCGTTTATGGAAATAAAGTCTCAGACTACTATAATATAGCGTTGAAATTCCGACCGCCCAGCGTTCAATGCCTACCATTATTCATACTAGAAGTGCGTTCTCTTTCTATCGCAAGCAACTGTCGCGCGTGCGTCGCCGCTCGTTCGTGATTTTCTACTAATTTGCCCTTCCGGAGGGGACGCCGCATGTACTTGCAGGTTCGATACCTACACGCGGAGTGGGACAGGTCTGATGTAGGTACGAAACAGCGCTGGCGTTACTTCACGCCGGTCTACTGGGCGTGACATCACTCCGGTCGAGCCGGCCCATTCGTGTTGAAGTGTGACTCTTCCACGGTCAAATTACTATTATTATGTACCTATTATTTAATCATTTATTATAAGTGCAAAACTGTGTGAGAGAAATTGTAGGTTCTTCGGGGCCCCGTTGGTGACAGGGGCCCTGGGCGCGGGCCCCGCGTGCCCTTATGGCAAAGACGATATTGTCCACGGTGTGTTGTGAATACTGTCTAGTGCGCCCGCGCGGCAAACTACAAACAGTTTGGCCTATTTGAACATAAATATTTATTGCTAATCACAGATATACAAATATAATACAGTTGTTAAGAATAATGTTAGTTGTCTCACGGTGTTCCGCCATATTGGCATACAATATTAAATTGCAAATATTAGGAATCCAGTTCGTCACGAAGTGCTTTTGAAATTTTGTCGCCACGAATGGTATTTACAAATTCGATATCACTAACACACGGGTCACCAAATGGCGGACCCTGTGCAGACCGCGAGCCTCTCATCGTAGCCGCTGGTCACTAGTAATTTTAAGCGTTAAACAGTCGTAACTACAGTCAATGACTGCTCTGTTTCATTGTAACTAGCCATTAAGTAACATTGGTAATGACGCATTTTTACTGCTTACACCACTAGTCTATTCTGAATGAATAGTATCAAGCGTACATATAATCGAGACATCTCTAGCACTGCTGTTCGGCGACGAAGTCCTGCACATATGCTGCCAGTAATCCCTCGCGGCACTGAACGACCTCCCGTCCTCATCAGCGAACGAACTCTCGTCCAGCTCACACGAATCGTCCTTTGACAACCCAAACTTCACGTTCTTCGGTTTCCTCTCCCTCACCGACATGACTTTACCATATTAAAATAAAAACTATTGTTACAAAATTTACGCGTAAAGTGTGCACAAAAATAATCCTGTAGACGACGGTATCGAAAAGTTTTGACGTTTGACTCAAAGTTTGACTTTGATTTGAGTTGTTTTGACGGGTAAGTTTGAAATTGGAAGTTTTAATTTTTTATGTCCATGTCAGCTTGCTTTTTGGTAGATAGATAAAGTTTCAAATGCAAAAAGTATTTACTCTACTTATTCTAATGTTATCTGTATCGTGTTATATTATTATATATTCTCGTGTTGTAATACCTACTGTAAAGTTGCTTTCTGTTCTGTTTTGTCATGTTGTTTTCTGTGCTGTGAATGTTGTGATCGTCAATAATAAATGTATTTTCTCTTTTTCTTTCTTTCAGTCGAGGTTACTCACCAGCGCGGGTCTTCTTGAGCTGGTCGTGCTGCTCGAGCAGCTGCGTGTGCTCCTGCGAGTGCTTGTGGCGCTGGTCCGCCAGCGCCGCCTCCAGGCTTGTTGGGAGCAGTCGGGTACTCACCAGCGCGGGTCTTCTTGAGCTGGTCGTGCTGCTCGAGCAGCTGCGTGTGCTCCTGCGAGTGCTTGTGGCGCTGGTCCGCCAGCGCCGCCTCCAGGCTTGTGGGAGCAGTCGGGTACTCACCAGCGCGGGTCTTCTTGAGCTGGTCGTGCTGCTCGAGCAGCTGCGTGTGCTCCTGCGAGTGCTTGTGGCGCTGGTCCGCCAGCGCCGCCTCCAGGCTTGTTGGGAGCAGTCGGGTACTCACCAGCGCGGGTCTTCTTGAGCTGGTCGTGCTGCTCGAGCAGCTGCGTGTGCTCCTGCGAGTGCTTGTGGCGCTGGTCCGCCAGCGCCGCCTCCAGGCTTGTTGGGAGCAGTCGGGTACTCACCAGCGCGGGTCTTCTTGAGCTGGTCGTGCTGCTCGAGCAGCTGCGTGTGCTCCTGCGAGTGCTTGTGGCGCTGGTCCGCCAGCGCCGCCTCCAGGCTTGTTGGGAGCAGTCGGGTACTCACCAGCGCGGGTCTTCTTGAGCTGGTCGTGCTGCTCGAGCAGCTGCGTGTGCTCCTGCGAGTGCTTGTGGCGCTGGTCCGCCAGCGCCGCCTCCAGGCTTGTTGGGAGCAGTCGGGTACTCACCAGCGCGGGTCTTCTTGAGCTGGTCGTGCTGCTCGAGCAGCTGCGTGTGCTCCTGCGAGTGCTTGTGGCGCTGGTCCGCCAGCGCCGCCTCCAGGCTTGTTGGGAGCAGTCGGGTACTCACCAGCGCGGGTCTTCTTGAGCTGGTCGTGCTGCTCGAGCAGCTGCGTGTGCTCCTGCGAGTGCTTGTGGCGCTGGTCCGCCAGCGCCGCCTCCAGGCTTGTTGGGAGCAGTCGGGTACTCACCAGCGCGGGTCTTCTTGAGCTGGTCGTGCTGCTCGAGCAGCTGCGTGTGCTCCTGCGAGTGCTTGTGGCGCTGGTCCGCCAGCGCCGCCTCCAGGCTTGTTGGGAGCAGTCGGGTACTCACCAGCGCGGGTCTTCTTGAGCTGGTCGTGCTGCTCGAGCAGCTGCGTGTGCTCCTGCGAGTGCTTGTGGCGCTGGTCCGCCAGCGCCGCCTCCAGGCTTGTTGGGAGCAGTCGGGTACTCACCAGCGCGGGTCTTCTTGAGCTGGTCGTGCTGCTCGAGCAGCTGCGTGTGCTCCTGCGAGTGCTTGTGGCGCTGGTCCGCCAGCGCCGCCTCCAGGCTTGTTGGGAGCAGTCGGGTACTCACCAGCGCGGGTCTTCTTGAGCTGGTCGTGCTGCTCGAGCAGCTGCGTGTGCTCCTGCGAGTGCTTGTGGCGCTGGTCCGCCAGCGCCGCCTCCAGGCTTGTTGGGAGCAGTCGGGTACTCACCAGCGCGGGTCTTCTTGAGCTGGTCGTGCTGCTCGAGCAGCTGCGTGTGCTCCTGCGAGTGCTTGTGGCGCTGGTCCGCCAGCGCGGCCTCGTGCGCCGCCGCCTCCTCCTCCAGGCTTCGCTTCAGCACCGCCACTTCTTGCTCGCGTTTAGACCGCAACTCTTGCTGGGCTGTTGATGATAAAAAACAGTTATTAAAGTTTCTTTCAGCATCTTAGATAATTTAATTCAAAAAATTTGATGAAAGGTTGAGGGGATAGATAGATAGATATTCTTTATTGCACAGAAATAGAATACATGAGTGAAACAACAGCTATAGACAGTACAATAAGGCCTATAATAGGGAATTCCTAGAATGCGGATGGCACAGGACCGATCTGCATGGAGAACGTGAATCCTCAAAATGCTGGAGAACTACACCTTCTTCGAACCCAACATAATTCACCAAATCTGCCAGACTAAGTTGGTTGGGGCTTCTAGACGCTAGGAGAAGCGATGAAGAGAGAGGCATATAAGTGCATGGGGCAGCCAAGCGGGCGAGGCCCGTTGGCCGTTTTTAGTATCGTTGAAGGGATCAAGTGAGAATGAGAAAGGATTTGCATAGGCTGCAAATCGACGATTGGTCGCTCGGCCTCCAGGTCCTAGGCCTCGCCTGTATGCTTTTTTTAAGTGATAGGTGGCAGACGAGCAGGCGGATCACCTGATGGTAAGCAATTGCCGCCGCCCATGGACACCTGTAACACCAGTGGCGTCACAAGCGTGCTACCAACCGTTTATCCCCTTCCCCCCGGGTTGGGCCTCCGGTACCCTCACTCACTCGGCGAAACACAGCACAGGAGCTCTGGAGAGACGCTAGGAGATCAAGTGATGAAGGGAGCATACATGGGACAGCCGAGAGGGCGAGGCCCGTTTGGCCGTTCTGGGTATCGTTGGAGAGATCAAGTGAGAATGAGAAAGGATTTGCATAGGCTGCAAATCGACGATTGGTCTCTCGGCCTCCAGGTCCTAGGCCTCGCCAGTATGCTAGTGTGTCACCTGCGGTGGTGTCGAGCGAGTCGAGCAGCTCGCTCTTGAGCGCCTCGAGCTCCTCGTTGAGGTCTCTCCGCAGCTTCTCGGCCTTGGTGCGAGCAGCCCGCTCGGCCTCCAGGTCCTCGTGGGCCTCAGTGAGCGCGGCGGCGGCTTCACGCGCAGCTTTCTGCGCGTTGGCGCGCGCGCTCGCCTCCTCGTCCACTCTGCTTAGCGCCGTCGCCAGTTCCTCCTCGCGTTTGGCTACGGATGAGATAAACATCGAATCAAAAACATAAAATAAAAATTCATTTATTTCAATAGTCTGTGTTACATTGAGTGGCCGAGTCTACCCAGTAAGTTGTCATAGACACTTGTATTGGGTATGGCTCGCTTCTTCCCTTACGGTCAGCTAAGACTAATTACATAAATGGCGAATCTACGAAAATTATAGTTAACAAACCAAATAAAATACAAGAAAAAGGGTCAGAAATCATTTATATGCCGAAACAGAGGTGTTATTAATTAATAATGTCAATAGGTTAGGGTCAGATCTATTGTCAGATAAGGCTATCGCTCAGAAGGTTAATGACGACCGTGGGCTCTAGGAGACGATGTCTAGGGGGAGGACACCATAGATCAGTTTGATCGCAGTCCACTCGGAAACGCTCATAGACCAAAAAAAAAATTAGGGCCAGAGCAGGAATTAAATTGCTAGGGAATTCTAAGGAGCAAATACCAATGATATAGAATAGATTGATTGGTTTATACCCAAAATATGCTTTTACAAAAATTGTGTTAAGATAATACAATGTATTGTTAGACTGAAGTCCAACTTCAACGTTATTGGTTATTTAGTGACCATTTTGATATCTCGCATGAAAAATTACGAATCGCAAAAAAAAAACTTACTCAGTACAATTTGTAGCTCCTCAACTTGAGCTTTCCTCTCAACCAGCTGTTCTTTGACGTCTTGCAGTTCCGTCTCTAACTTTCTCTTCGCTCTGTCTACCTCTTGTCTTAATTGGTGGTCCTGAAAAAATTTTAATCATATAGAGAACAATTTATGGGCAATATTAAAAGTTTTCTTCCTCTTCAATTGTTCGCTACTCACATCCAGCTCTTGCTAGCCATCTTGCGCAAATCATCACTCCTCGTTTCTATTTCTATATCGATGGTTCTCCACCGGATACAATCACACCGAGAAACACCGATTGTAAATAAAAGAAATCAATTAAATAAATAGGAACATACCTTGAGTAGTTTCTCCTCCAACTCGGCAATGGCAGACTCCTGCTTGGCCTTCAGCTTGCTCAGGTGCTTGGCTTTCTCCTCCTCCTCCGCCAGGGCTTGCGACAAGTCGTTGGCTCTCTCTTCCAAGATCTATAACGAAAAAAAAAACGGATTGAAAAAACCTATACA
Source organism: Cnaphalocrocis medinalis (assembly GCA_014851415.1). NCBI lineage: Eukaryota > Metazoa > Arthropoda > Insecta > Lepidoptera > Crambidae > Cnaphalocrocis > Cnaphalocrocis medinalis. The sequence continues at coordinate 7,906,601 of CM026288.1, forward strand.
ATCAAAAGGGAGTTATTCAGTACACTCGTTTTTTACAACTTTCAGGCCTACGTTTATTATGTCACCGTATGTATAATAGTCCGAACCGTTAGTTGAACAATCAAATAACAAGTGTACTTAAACTAAGGTAGCAATCAATTATGAATGTAAAAGTGTTTATTGCTGGATTGTATTTTGTTATTGATGACATCATATATCTTAGTGATGAAAATCCCAAATCTTTGTCATATTCTTTCACTTGGTAGGTTAGGTTGTGCCATTAGTAAATTGAAAGTTTAAAAATCATTATTCTGTGCATACCGTCGTAGGACCCAAAAGCCTTTTAAAAGGCATAAAACAATAGATTTTCCATTGTCTCCTGTCTAGGCCTTACGACGATACCATCACGAATCAATAAAGATTACGATTACCTTCTTCTCTTTGCCGAGTTTCTGATTGGTGTCCTCACTGAGAGCCAGGTCCTCCTCCAGCTTCTTAAGCTTGGCGTCGCACTGCACGCGCTCCAGCTGGAGCTTCTGCCTGGCCGCCTCCTCCTCCTCCAGCTGCTCCTCCAGGTCCTGGATGTTGAGCTGCAGCCGCTTCTTCTCCTGGTGGAGCGCGTTGCAGCGCTCCTCCTCCTCCTCGATGCGGCCCTCCAGGTCGTGGAGGAGCTCCTCCAGCTCTTGCTTGCGGGCCGCGGCGCGGGCTCGGCTCTCCTCTGCTTCGGCGCAGAGTTCTAGCTCAGCCTGGAAAGTGGATGATTAACATTAATTACCGTTACAGAGTCAATCTTCGAGAGACAGTCCTCAAACCAAAGTTCTACCGAAATCAAGTAGTTCCTTTTTTTTAATTATAGGCGGCAGACGAGCTTATTTCACCTGATGGTAAGCGATTGCAGTGCCCAGACACCTGCAACACCAGTAGAGTCAATTGCACTGCCAACCTTTAACCCCCTTTCCCTCCAATTGAAGAAACATTTTGAAAAAGTTTGAATATAAGAAAGTTATACAGCAACAAACTTTTGATATACCGGTCTCTTTCTTAAACAAAATTTTGAACGGCGCTTGTAGGAAGCACAAGCCTAGTGACGTCATTAATATCGTATCGCTCTCCTTTTCTGATTAGGAACTTTGCAACCCTATATCTTTGGAACCAATGATGATAGATAAAAAATAAAAAGGGAGCTGTGATTAATTTCATACTTTAAAAACTTTACAATCTATACTATTTATAAAGAGATAACTTCTATAGACAACGACAAGGCTTATAGGTAAACCAAAAACACGAAACACTTGCGCGATGTAATTTAGCACAGCGCCATCTATTGGTTCATTTTTGAATTACGGTCCCGAAGCGAAGTGAGGGCGGGCCACTAGTAAATAATTAAGTCGTAAAATACCCTGTTATGCAGTCCAATATCTATCTATTCGAATAAAATCAAGGCTATACCTGCAGCTGCTCGGCCAGCTGCGTCTTCTCGGCGTTGGCCTGCTGGTACTTCTGCTCGTACTCCACGCAGCGCTTCACCTGCGTCTCCAGCCGGTCGCGGATCTGCCGGAGCTCGTCCTCCTTCTGTGTCAGCTTCTCCTCCTGCTTCGTCACTTCTAGCAGGGGTTTCACCTGGAATTGTAGACAAAAATAGTTTTTTAAGTGTCATACAATGACTACCTTAATTCTAGCACACTTAAACTCAGCATTCCTGTTTTTTTTTATACAATTCGGAAGCATGCGGCTCGGCTGATGGTAAACATCCACCGCAGACTATTGACGGCTACGGAAGCATATGGGACATACAATAGGACCATGATCTTTCATTTGCCATGGTGCTTACATTTGCGCCTTTGAAGCGGATATTACATTCGCAAAAACCCTTATTGAATTTTGCAATATCAAAAAATTTACTTATAACATTCTTAAACTATTTATCAACATTAGAAAACTTATCTATACGTGGCAAAAGAAAAATCATCTTTCCATTATTCCTTTGATATTATTTAAACATAGTCTTGGCTGTTGAACGCAACGGACAATAATAAAGCATCGACAGATGTGAACATACAATTACTTATTTATATAATAATCCATTGATCATATAGGCTGCCCTAACATTATTTACACATCTTAGGAACAATAACAAAAGGCATTTGTTTTGAAATCCTATGATGGATTGTTTACTGGGAATCTTAAAATACCAGGACCTGGTGAAGAAATATATGCGTCTTATCTGTTCTTAAAGTACAAAAGAAGAAAAGCAAATGATAAAAATGAAGTCAATTTACCTTTATGTACAGCCTCCACCATTGCCAGTTTCTGAGCTTCAAGTAGGCGGCACAGTTCCTCTGTATAATCCTGATAGCGTTCAGTTGTTGCAGCCGCTTCTGGTAGTTCCTCCTGGCGAGGAAGCCGCGGCAGAACGCCTGGAAGTTCACGATCAGGTCCGTGATCTTGTAGTCGCGCTCCTCCTCCAGGTGGGCGAGCACTCCCGCCCTGAAGAAGATCTTCGACTGCCCCACGCGGAACAGATTGTGGTCCAGCTCCAACGCATCGATCATCTGCTCGCAAGCCTTCTTCCCATCCATGAACCCTTTAGGTATGATGTTCGGAGTGAGCAGCTCGTAACGCTGTCTGAACTCCTGGAACGGTATGCGGTTAGGGAAGCCCTGCCTACATATCCTAATACCCTCGAGCACACCATTGCAACGAAGCTGATCCAAGACCAACGGTGCTTCGATTTTCCCGGCCTTCTTTTCGTGATTCGGTATGATACACCTCACGAAGTTGGGGTTTGTGTTTCCTGAGCGTCGCCATCAGTTTCGTCAGCTGTTCCTTGTACAGCTGTGACACAGTTCTGAACATACCCTTTCTCGTTCTGGCACCGAATTGTGTGTCTGTCATTGCCTGTTGTGCCATGCCCACGATTTCCGCGTCCTTCCAGATGTGGCACACGAACGGGTCTTGCGAAGACTGAAGAAGAGACACGACATTTTCGTTTAAGGGGTCCATGTTCTTCATCAGCCACTGCGCAGCGGAGTAGTCGACCTTGCCAGCGTAATGTATGATCGCGAAGTCAGCGATGCCGCGGAAGTCTGTCTTCATAAATTTCGGGTGGACAGAATGAGCGGAGACTAACTTTTCTACGAAAGTCTTGTCTGTCGCTTTGGGGAACCAACATTCCTCGTCCAGGAGGGCCATGATACCCATAGGTTTGTCGATAAGATCGATGGTCGGTTGCAGATCGAGTCCGAAGTCGATGAACTTCCATTCGATGCCCTCACGCTGGTACTCCTCCTGCTCGAGGATGAACATGGTGTGGTTGAAGAGCTGCTGCAGCTTTTTCGTTCGTGTAGTTGATGCAGAGCTGCTCGAATGAGTTCAGGTCGAAGATTTCGAAACCGGCCATATCGAGGATGCCGATAAACGAAGCGCCTTGCCTCTTGGTCCTGTCGAGGGACCGGTTGATCCTGTTCACCAGCCACCGGAACAGGCGCTCGTAGCACGCCTTGCCGATGGCTTCCACTGAGAACTCTACCTGTTCTTTCGTCTGTGCTTTGGTTACAAAGTCGCGACCAACTTTGATTCGTGGTTTGAGGAATGCTTTCGTCATTTCGGTTACCGAAAGCCCTGGAAAAATAGGAAAAGAAAATGTTAACATAAATATACTAAAAGCAGTGTCAAAAGAGAAAAGAGATCACAAATAGCATTAAACTTGGAAGAAGAACTTTCCCCAACAATGAGAGAGTGTGTGCTGAGTATTCATAACCAGCTAAAATTTGTATGTACTTGAAATCAAAGCCAAAATTCTTACCTAACAAATGCGCGATTTTCTGTGCAACTGTGTTATCAGGCAACGTCGCCTGATCCGAGTTCCTCTCCTGCTTGAACTGCATCGATCCGAACAGGAGAGTTGCCGACACTATTCTAAAGATGGAGTTGAAGTCCTCTGTGTTCATCCCCATGATGTTCATAGACTTAATAGTGGCTTGGAACTCCAGAGCATCATCGATGCCTGGGACAGGTAACGCTGCGTTTGACAAGAACGGGTAACTCTTGGGGTCTTCTAGGATGTACTCCGCGCGCTGCTGCGGGGTCGCTCCGGCCAGGATCTGGTAGAATATGTGGAATGTCCTTTCGTCTTTCGCTTGTCTGATCGCTCTCGATTTCTCTAGTAAGTACGTTTCGATGTTCGCGCCGGCGATGAAGCCTGACGCGTCGAAGTTTATTCTGATGAATTTACCCTGGAACACATCAATTCACGTCTTAGTACATTAATCAATTTTTATGATACTGTAGACATGTGTACTTCTTTGATACTTACAAATCTCGACGAGTTGTCGTTTTTTACTGTTTTCGCGTTACCGAAGGCTTCTAATATCGGGTTAGCCTGCAGTAACTGCTGTTCCAATTCTCCCTATAGAAGATACAACAGCATTATTAATATTTGAATGGATTTTGATGTGTCAAAATAATGTATTTGCATTTTTTGAGCATAATATATGAGTCAATTACCATACCAAATGATGTAAAAGCCCAGTGATATATCTTGTACAGTCACCATGAAAATAATATGATTTGTTAATATCAATGAGTACTCACTTTTTCCAAATGCTGCTAGAGGATAAACAGAAAGTAAGATTTTGGTTAATATCGATAAATTTTCTAGGGAAGATAATATATAAAAGCCATGTGTTAAAAATCCATAAATGCTGACTTGACATAATCCCGTCGTAGTAACTGTACTACATAAGACTGAGCATTTACCGAGTTAAGATGCGATGAGTGACGTCACAAATGCCATGTTAATGAGATTGTATGAGGTTTACCTCGAACGTAGGTCCATTGCTCTACGGGGAGATAGCAGCGTGGAATGAAAGGTTATATGGTCATGAACTATTTAGACATATTATACATCTATAGATCTACGAACAAATGGCAAAACTACTTAAGATAAAATAGACATAATATTATTAGCTCAATTGACAACTAATTTAATTTTCTAAGCAAAACGGCAAGTCTTTATTGGCCGATGTAACTGGAGATGTATTCTGAGAAGTTTCATTAGTGACAGACTTTTTGACATTCCTCTCTAAAAAAATCCCCAACATATTCTGTACAACACTTTCTGTGAATGTCATTTATCCGCCAAAAGAGGCTTGTCGCACTGTAGTGAATAATACTAAAATACATTTCTCTATTATTTTGTTAAAAGCTTTAAATAAATATAGAATTATGATATATATGAAATTGATATTAGTCCTACATTAGGAAACTACATAGCCGTTAGTAAATTCTATTTGCAATTAATGACACAAAATACGCAACGATTTTCAACGATGATGTTAGATAGCAGATGACAATGAACCATTCACGATAATGTTAATGATACACAGACAAACAAACATAAGATCGGTGAATGGAAGTGTCTTCCTTCCCTACATGGGCTGATATGATACAGAGTGGTATGATATCCTTATCAACAACTCAAAGGGTGATACTGTTTGTACGCAAAACATACAACATACTGTTACTTGTTACTATTAATGGAAAAAGTCAATTAGGCACTATCTAGAGTCAATATTTTAATAATTAATGTAATATCTGTTTTATAAGAGAAAAAGAAAATGTTACTATTACATAAATTTAATGCCAAAGTATAAAAATAACATAATCTACAAAGTTTCAAGCTCAACCCAGTCATGCAGACATGCAATAAACTTTATAAAGTCTTTTATTCACATACGCAATATAAAAGTGACACAGCTATTAAATTGGTCCCTTTCGCTCGTATACCAAATCCCAATGAGCGAAAGAGACAGTGATCTGAATAGCTGTATCCATATACGTTTTATGAATAACAAGTCCAAAATTATATCCCAAATGACCCACAGATATTTCGAAAGCAAAAAATCCATTTATGATAAATTCTCCTCAATATTTAAAAACAGATTAACTACTTTTAATAAAATCGAATGCATTGGAATAGGTACGGTTAGCAGATCTAGCGATGTTCCAGTTAGCCGGCAAAATTGCTTGCACTGCGTTATGCGTGAGCGCAGGAGAGAAGCTCCATCCACCTTCCTGCCAAGCGCTTATCGCCTAGCGCTGGTATACTGAAAAATTCGTCGACCGTACATGCGAATAGTGTGCGAGCGAGAAGTGAATATATTCGCCGCCATTTCTGATCCCTTTCTTTATCCGCATGGAATAGTATGTTAGATTAGCTCACAGTGTGTTGGACTGTTCAATTGAATATCAACCAATACTATTGAGGAGAATGTACCACTATGGACGTGCCCCAATGTCTCAGCAAGCGATTAGCCGTCGCATACGCATCCCATAACGTAGAACTTACTATAATCAACTGCGGAGTCGGCCCCTGCGGAACGCCATCAGATCGTGAGGAGGAAAATAAAAAAATATATATTACAAAGTGTTCAAGGGGCACTTGATACTATCACACGTGCTAAAAACATTTTATCAGCGAAAATGCCATAACAATGTTTAATATAATGTAAAAAAAATTAAGTAGGTTGACGTATTTTAATATGATGTCAAAAAACCATAGATGGCTACTACAAAATTTGCAGCTGTACATAGATGTGAAAAAAATAACTGAAACTCATTATGTTGTATCCCTTAGGTCTATTAGTAGCGCAATAATGGCAGAAATAAAAATTTGTAACAACAAATATAATTTGAGAAAATAATATCACATTTAGACATCAGCAAATCCATACTTAATTTTATCATTATATCCAACATTGCAATGGCGCCTTAAAATTACACTACATTTAGCTTCAATTTCACACCAAACAAAGGATCTAACGTGATTGAGACTTATTCAGGTCTTAGGGTGCGTCCACACGGTGCGTACAAAGGACCGGCGCCCGCGCATGCGAGCCAGTGCTGCCAACTTAGCACTATTTTTATAAATCCTGAGCGCAATTTTAACATTTAGCAGCATTTTAGCACTTTTTTGGTATCCTATGATGTTAAAACCAGTTCAGCAATTACTTGAAAAGGTAAACTAACTAAAAACATATCAAATTGTACACAGAGGGAAAATAAGTAGTGCTGTCATAGGCCATTATAATTATAGATAGTTTGTAACTTGAAGTAATAAAATAACAGACAACATGCTTTTCAAAGCGAGCTTTAGCCTTATATTGGACGGCAGCAAAGTAAAAGTAAACTAACAGCCTATATACTGTCCCACTGTAGGGCAATGGCTCCATCATAGAAATCAAGTCATCACTACTATAATGGGATTTGGCTTAATCACCACGCTTGCCTAATGCGGATTGGCGACAGCAACATTTAAAAAAATCTTATTACTCGTATCTGGAATTTTGAACATGGCACCTAACACCAATTCGTGTTATCAAGTTGGCAGCACTGCGCAGGCCCATCATCTGCACATTACAATGTGACAAGCGGAGGGAGCGGCGCTATGCCCGTTTAGCCATTTTATAAACGAGACTATATAGTTATTATTGCTAAATTAACTAACCGAGTTACCGTAATGATAAGGTGTGGCAAACAATTTAATACACTTATTTCGTCCTTGCTCTTGAGTACTGACATAATTGGATATTAATAGCTTGGTTTATCTTTGCAATCTATGAGCGTTATTACATTATATTTACCACAAAATTGATAGACACAGAACTCCATCGCGTGCTTAGGCTACGCACACAAACATAGCGCGCGTTGTGATTTCGGCAAGGTTTGGCAGACTGACTATACAGAACGTGTGCCAGAGACACGATATACTGCCCAACGCGAAAGTCAACGATCTCTTCCATAAAAATATTAGCTATATAATATATGTCAGTTTATATCAGCATATGGTGACATTTGTGAAGGATTAACAAGCGCTTCGTCATCCAATAAGAATTTCTGTTCGGTGTAAAGTAGTAGCTAAGAAGGGTAGATATTATCAGTAGGTTGCAACGTAATCCGTTTTATGTGCTGTACAAAATAGTAGATAGGACTGCATGCCACCGACCATGCTCGGCCACCTCACCCGTGTGGGACCGTACAAGCCACTTATACAGTCAAAACCGCATAGATAACATCGCATATACCCTTATAAGGCTTAATTAAAAACGCAATCATTAGCTCGAGGACAGTTTTTGCAAGGAATGCCTTAAATCTAGGTCGCGTAGGCGCCATAAAAATTATAAGATATGCACTCTGTATCTAGGACATAAAGTGCACGTTGCGCAACCACAGTGGTCATGTAGCCAGCAGCTGGACATATTATGTTCGTTCAAAAGGTCAAACGCTGAGGTAGATATCAGGACGTGGTGACGCTACGTGGTTACGCGTGTTCGCTTGTTCCTATATCGCGTGCTAAATAAGCTACGCATTAAGTGATTTCGGCATGATTTGGCATGTCAAACTCTTACGAGTATGAGATAGAAACAGACTATACGGGACGTCTGCGGAAGAGACCCGATACGATATACTGCATGGTTGCCTAGCCCATAGGGCAATCAACTCTTCGACAACAATGTCAGCTAGGGCCGATCCTATGTTTAGACATAGTACAGACATACATTTAGTTTACTCGCGCACACGCGAATATAATGTGCAATGAAATTTTGTGGCAACCTGAAACATACTAATACAAGCGGACAGCGACCCTCGTTGACTTACTTAATGCCCAATATCATATTACTGGGTTTCTTAATACTGTAGTGCATTAAGCGTACACACGACAAAGTTCACTTTAAAAGGTATTAACTTCGTGACAGATGGGCAAATATTGCGGGGCTTATACATTAAAGAATATCGTAGAATAAAGATATTCCTTGCATAAACTCAAAGTGAGAAGTAGGTCGTAGCAGAATATACTTTTAACTGTAGGAACTCCACAAGGAAATCATAGCTAGGCTACTAAAAAAAATCAGTTGACAAATGAACCTACTGCCAATTTAAGTCTGTAATGTAATTATATACTTATATAATTTTACGAGCCTATATTAATTGTGCTCTTACAGGTTTAACACCATTCAGTTTCAACGTAGTCATAGGTGGATCTAATGCCCCCATTGTCCTGTGTTACCCAGGTACCAAACCACACCGTGTAAGGGTTATATGTGGTACATGGTTATCCTGTAATTTTATATTATTGAGGGAAAGTTATTGGTGACCCCTATTCTAATACATTAATCTCTCTTCTGTTCTATGAATTCTTAGGTACCCCTCGTCATACCTATCATATTGCAAATACCACAAACCGATGACTCCTCGCGGAGCCCAGACAAAAGCCCTCGTGATGCAATACGCTATCTATGCATGTTTGTAATCTGTGGTACGTGTGTCCAGCGTCCTATATGAAAATATTATCGATGACTAACTATCATCGGTAGTGTGGCTACGACTTTCGCACTTAAAGGAATGTGTCCGAAAATTTGAAATGTGGTCATTTGCAGAATTCTCGGTATTTACCGAGTAGCCAAGAGCATTCAGCCTCAAATTTCGCGAATACGTAATGAACGGGTTAAACTTGTTGAAATGTAATACCATTATTGGCTGTAAGTTTTAGTTAATTAAGTTCACACAATGTAACTAGCGCTAAGAGCAGCGTTTTTTTACTTAATATTTAAAATAAAATAATAAATAAACTTCCCACAATGATAGGATTAGGCCTGATCATCACGCTTGCCTAATGCCAATTAGTGATTACAAACCCGAGGTATGTTCGAAAAATTCGAGACATATTTTTGCTCCACCCGGGAATCGAAACCAGGTGGAGGTATTTAAGCCACTAGGCCAACGGGGCGTCCATAGTGGTCGCAAATGTTCCCGTACAATATAATCCTTAAATGAAACAGGGCCCTTGGTCACCCTAGCATCGTGCACACCGAACATAAACAATTGATGTTTCTAGTATCGTGGAGGGCAACAACTAGCGTACTACTTATAAATAGACTGCCATTTTTTTACATAACAGTCATACAATTACGTCAGGGATATAGGGTAACTTAGCTAGCTAGAGTAGGCATTTAGGTAAGCTATTGGGCTTACAGGGTTTATTATAATAGCTGCTTCACAAATAAGCTCTATATCTCACCCGGTAGCGGTAATCGAACCAATAATGAGACCGCTATAACAGTGAAAAAATAATTAAAAAAAACTTCTAATTGCAGGAGATATCGGTGAACATATTATGTACAGTCAGCCACACATCAGGTTACTACAACCTATCAAATTTCTTCAATTGATATTCAACTTCATGTGTCGTACACATGAGAGTAAGGTGCAAGTAAGGTGAGAGTTGATTGATGAAAATGGACAGTTTTGTATACTCTCATGTGTAGCTGTACATAAAAAGATATATAATTTAAAACCTATTTTTGAAGTCGGTTAAAAATTAATAACTCCTTTTTCTCCCTATGTTATTCATTCTCTTAACAAACCATCCGTGTTTTTATTATCCTGCTGCAGATAAGACGTATCTACTGTTCAAAGCATAAATATCAAGATTTAAGTCCTACAAGTATTAAAGTTCTTTTAACTGTAGTCATCTACTAGCCTTTACCCATTTCTATCTAAGGCTGCGTCTCCTAACCCTATATCTACAGAGTGACCTTACTCTTAGTCGTCATTAAATCTTTGTCAGATACGACCTAAATATCACACTTATGACAAATGCACCATATGGCCGAGCTAGTGCGGTCGATAGCAAACACAGGGCGAGGCTCGACTCATGAATGAGTGAGTGAGCTGCACCGTAAATGACATAGCATTTACGACCTGTGTAATTGCTGTGTAAGGACCTGTCTTTCGCTGCCCGGCACTTTGTCGCCGTCGAGGCGGCTCAACACTTGGTGTGAACCAGTCTTTATGTATCTAGAAGTATATTTTTCAATACTAATATTATGAAGAAGAAATTATTTGAATATGCTCGTAGCGAAAAGAAATCAAATTAACTAGCATTTACAACCTACGTTATTATGAAGTTACATATTATGCCACATTTTACTACAGGAAAAGCGTCTCATTCTTACGGGAAAACATAATTGCGAAAGATGGGATTCTTTATTACAATTTCCATAGTCACAAGGTACTTTATTGTAGGTAATTGGCTTGTCTTATGTCTCCAACCTCTTCTAAAACCATTATCTTATTCAAAGTACAGCATAAAATACGCACTTAAACACACGGAGTATTTAAATGTAAATAAAATGTTAACAATAAACATGTTGCCCAATGGCTGTCTTCACCCTGTATACTTTGAACTTTATTATGGTGTCTTTAGTATGTCATTTAGTGCGGCGAGCAATAAAATTGTGGATTTACGTCTAGTTGAATGTAACAGTGACTGTTGATCAAAATCTTTATTCTTTGTATCGAACCTGTGGCAATTACTTCGAGGCTGTATTTCACTTTTTATGGCCCATTTCTTGGGAACACATTTGGGCACGTAATTTGGAATCGTACCAATCATAATGAATCATATTTTTACAGCCTTTGCATTTTATGATAACCATCTTTGATTATACCAAACTACTTAAATTATAAGCTGCGTGATATTTAACACCTAATTCGAAGATCTATTTAAAATTATCTTAGTTTACCTACATAATAAGGTAGGTCGTAGGTTAGGTACGAAAAAAGTTGGGTTATCAAAAACAGTTAATTTTGCACTGTTGCACTTACGAAATATCAAAACACGACCTGTTAAAGTTTTTGAAGTAACCCAACGTGATGTTGATTCCATACCTACATACAGTGGGCTTCAAACTATAGGGGCAAATAAACGTTAGAGCTATTAAGGTACTAAGGTTTATACGCCCATATGGTTTGAAACCCGCGATATACCTAGTGTGCGGTAGGTATGACTTAGATTCAACCAGCTCAAAAGTACAAAATGATGTGTCAAATTCTGACTAAAATTAAAAGCTACAATCAAAAATTTTTTTCAAGTCTCTTAATCTAAACTCCATGTTTGGTGTAAAATGTAGAAGAATCCTTACCGCGCCAGATCCCTTGGGTTTAGACGCGGCGACGTATGCGAGGTACTGGATGACTTTCTTCGTGTTCTCCGTCTTACCAGCTCCGGACTCTCCTGTGCAGAGGATTGACTGGTCTTCGCGGTCTGTAATTATAAAACAGATGCATTAAATACAACGTTATAAGGAAACAGAGACGAGCAATTCCTAACAGATGTGAAGAAGGTTAGGAATGATATTGGACCCAGATGAGTTCCTTGAGTAACTCCACTCAAATGTTCAGTAGTCCTAGAGTTTACTATCTTTGTTTAAAATTTGATGATAATTAACATTTGAAATACCCTTTAAACTGTATTAATAAGTAGAAATACGATAACGTTTTGTTACATTTATCGTTTTGTAACATAATACAAACCGATTCATAAGCTTTACTCAGGTTGTGTCCAAAATATTTGATCAATTTTATTATTTCTGCTGTAAACTAGTTTATTTTTTATTGAAAATGGGTTTCCTCGTAGCTTCATACTATACCCTAGAGTTGAGAAGAAGAGCAGAAAAACTAGTGAAGTTGTACTCATTGGGGAAAACACACGCAGGAAGTATGCTCCTTGGCAGTCTGCATCACTACAGATTAAGTATTGAATATGTTATGTTTTTGTTGTAGCTTAGTTTTACCTAGTAAACTGTTGCTTGCCGAAAAAAGGTAGCAATCTTTAAGTATACACATAGCTTTCCAAATAACGAACTTTTTGTGAAACGTCGTCTAATGACACATCCCATCAAAATAGAGGCGCGGTCGGTTCATTCTCAGTAATTAGTGCATATGCGCACTTTACTTCTACTCCTACAGCCGATGTATAGTGCAGAGAGAATGCAGTATAACCATAGCTCTAATATACACTGCAAGTGTCGCGCCACATAAGTGTCTAATGTTTCGTCTGAAACGTGGTTGGATAATAACCACTATCAAAATGACATGGCCAATGACTTAACGTGCCCTCTTTGGAACAATCAAATGGTAAAAGTCTAACAATGTTCAAATTCGGAGCACTTCGATGCACAATAGTATCTCTCCCGTGGGATTTGACTCCTCTACCACTAAGTAGAGACAACGTCTTTACCATTACTCATCTCATATTTAAGATTCAGTTTCAATTTCATATCATATTTAACGCAAAATGTTGTTACTGTAACGCTGTCTAAAGAAATCCAAATGTAGTAAGTCAGCTATTTCAATTCGTTCACAAACAGTTCTAATCTATTGTACTCTCGATTAGCATTTTAGATAGATTTTGTAGTAATAAACTACCAAGGACTTCCAAGATTTCCAAGATTCAGCTGAGCTGACTCACTGTCTCTTCTGTCACTTGTGAATGGGTATGAAAATGGAAGTGATACCCCCTTCTCCCCTGGTCGTCGCGGCGTGTCGCGGTTGGGAAACAAACACTCGTGGGCGTTTCCTGCTCATTAGAACAGCTCATATTGCCGCATTGTAGTGATGCGTCGAAGCCTCTAAGCATAACGTCTAAATAGTGGAATCTAGTAGATATGTTAATGCAATGATGGTCTTTATATGAACAGAGAATCGGATGTCAACGGGGTACGAGATAGACAAATATTATGATATTGAAACTAGCTAAAACGAAGTGCATAGATTTTGTTGACAGCATAAATGAAATGAATCACAGAATCTGTTAAAAAATATTATTTATACTGTTGATCAGATTCCCCTGTATAAGGTTTGCAATTGGCTTTAATGTAATTGAGGGAGGAGTGACTAACTAAATTAACGACGGCTTTAGCTTGGATGATACTCTGATATACTGTCTCATCATCAAAGAAAGACTCACCATTAGGCCTAACATGCGTACCGCGACAAAATATTGTCGACTCTCGTTCGCGAGAGCGTATTTCATCTTTTATTTTAGTAGTTAGGTAAGCAGTCACTGAAGTCTTATTTTAAAGTCAGGATATTAGTGGCAATATTAACGATTTTCATTTGTTTCTCTTTCGTATAAATAAAATAATCTACTCATCTGCAGTCAATATTTTAGATAAAAGTCAAGCCTAACCCATTACACAATTTCAACAAGAACCAAGCTATGGCTCAAGTCCCACATCACTAGGGCGGGCAGATAAGGAACTAGTTTTGAGCCGAGCCATTTGTCTAATTGTACACTAATGGCTGCCGAGCCGATACGCCAATGAGTTACGAGCGGGCCGCGGTCACGAGTGTGAACTTTTTGTGTGTGCCCGACGTTGCGTTAACAATATACGCCTTTAAAGGTAAATAGAGAAAGTGCACCCTGAATAGATGGGGACATATTGAGATTGAAAGATTGGAGCCGTTTCGGTAGTCTTTCACAATGGGCTTTGAATTAATCAGAAATCATAAATGTTAAATCATTTAATATCTCTAACTAGGTCTCGTGCAATAAGCATAGGTGATGAACTATCTCGATTAACTACGATGAAAGTAGCTATCGAATCGTCGATAGCCGGACTGGATCTCCGTTGTATCAAACACGGGCATCCTCAGCTAAATATTGAGTAGTTTTCAGTCTACGCGATAAACGGCGACATCAACACAGATTTGTTCATACTGGGACCTTGCAAGACACTGAAATTAAAAACAAACTATCTACTCGACAGTCCGTGATCATCTTACAAATCGATCATCATGAATTCTCTCAGTTTCACAACATTTTAACAGAAATCTAGCGTTCAAGTTGGGTTCTAAAGATCATCTATATTAATATTTTGAAATCCACTCGACGCGACGTATGAGGTCAGAGTCACTACTACTAGCCTATAAAAATAACCCTATTCATTGTCTTAAAATAAATTCCTAATTTGCGCCCTAAATTTGGGACTAAAAGCCAGCTGGGGTCATCACTCGTCGTCATAAATCGTGTCGATCATCAGTAATATCACAAATCGTCATCACCGAATCGTCGACGGCCGAGAGACGTTTCAACAGATCTAACGGTCGTTGGGACCTAAAGGTCATCAAACAGGTATCTAGCTCTGACACTGTGAATAGTCTACCGCTAGTAATTGGTGCGCTGAACTTTGCGATGTATGCTGTAATTGATTGGTTAATTTAGGCATATGGTTCGCTACCGATTGAGACACACCTCTTAGTAGATAGTAGTCGTGTTATTACGTTAGAAAAAAGGTATCACAAAATTATCTTTTATCTTTTTTATGTGATAGGTGGCAGACGAGTAGCCGGATCACCTGTGAAGTCACAAGTGCGCTGCCAAACTTTTAACCCCCTTTCCCCCAGACTGGTCCTCTGGTAGACCGATACCCTCAATCACTCTGCGAACCTCAACGCAGGAGCTGTTTCACGCCCGTTTTCTGTGTGGTATCACGCATCTTTTTTTTTTAGCAATTACAGGAAGCAATTGGAAATCAGATGGCATAACATCAATTGAAACAAGTCCCTAAACAAAGTGAGGACGGGCTGGAAAGTGATTTTTTATGTGTCTAAACATAAAAAATAACGTATAAAACGCCTTACCCTGTAACATAGAACGGTACGCTGTGTCTGTGATGGCGAAGACGTGTGGTGGTACTTCATGCCTTTTGATGCCCTTATACCTCTCCATAATCTTCTCGGTGTAGATCGGCAGCTTCTTGTATGGGTTTACTACTACGCAGAAGAGACCGGAGTATGTCTGTGGAAGAAGAGAAAGGAAAATTAGTAATTAAGTTAAACACTATTAATATGAGTCGGGTGACCTGACAAACAACCAGGTCACCAGACAAAAGACCTGAACTAGAGTGTTCATGCTTGGATGCATAAAGTATTTTGATGTCGGAGATAAAGATCCACTGTGGGTGCAGCTGAGCCAGCGAAATAAGTAAATAGAAATTCTTACTGTTGTATGGGTTGCGATACAATCATCAAGATATACACATTGATCATAAGTTAACAGAAACTGATTCCAAGAGCCACGTAGTTGACTAAAGAGTGAAACACTATTTCATAATATAATACATAAAACCGATCAGCATGTGCAAGAGAAACATAGTGCCATTCATATTAGACTAGGCTCTATTAGAGACACAATAAGGTTGACAACGGAATGGCTGTATTGGTTTAATTAGAATTTCGTCACCTCCAATGATATAGTTGATTGTTTGGACGGAGGACTTAATTATTTGATTGAAATTCGATACGGTCTAATTTAACTGAACATCATAATATGACATTATTACAGTCATAAAACGCGTCATTATATACCCGTTTAACGCTTATAAAATAGTAGTAGTCCACCCTTCGTTTCGGTACATTAGTTTCACTGTGTATCGATAGATGGCGCTGGGTGTTGTTTACATCGTGCAAGCGTTTCGTCTTTTCGGTTTAGCTTTAAATAACCTTTGTCGCTTTTTATAGAATTTATCACTTTTAAATATACTGTTTCAGTTCAGTTCGGGTGAACCCCAGTTACACTATTACTATGACCCCGCTATCTATCCGTCCTGTCTATCACTAGGCTACAGCTATTACGGTTCATGAGATGTATCTAGCCTAACCTCTCAGCTACGACCTTCAGGAGAAGAGCGGTGATAGCTTAGCATCAGGTGATCCACTTGCTAATTTGTCGCCTCTAGCATAAAACGTAAATAGTTGCCGCTATAATATTTTAGGGGAATTCTTTGTCAAAACAAAGCATATTTTATTGCTCGGGAAACCCCTTTTGAATAAACAAACACACCGCAGGGGAGCGATTTCATTATGCCGGACCAGTACTGGCTAAAAACCCTAGGGTGTTCTGTATCAGTAAGGAAACCTAAGACTAGTTAACAACAAACTTAAAACTAACAATTTCTAAATTAAGGTTTTACGTCCATTGCTGGTAATCAAATAACTTAGTGGAGGGGAGACAAATAACCTTATAAATTACTATTTCTTATAGATCATCAAAAGAACAATCTTACTTTTGGACCATCATTTGTGCTACACAATTTTAGATCTAAGCATTGTGGACCAAAATCAATTGTCTGCGCAGGTTATAGAGGTGGAACGACGAACAACGATTCTAACATTTAAATTACAATGTAGCACTTGTTAGAAAATCTAACAAAGCACTAGCGTGCGCACGAGCAACCATTGTGCGCGTTTCATCAACGGTTTATAGGTTAAGGAAGCCAGCAGTCAGGCGCAGGCGCAACAGACGCGGCTAAGGAGCGATGCGAGAAAAGAAAACAAAAGCCGTTTCCGTGTCCGGCCTGTAGAAGCGGTGAATCACGCAGGGTTGACAACACAATTTTTTTATTCTTTTTCGAAGGACAAAAATATTCGTAGTTTTCGATCAATCTTCATCCGTGGATAAGTCTATGGTATAACGCTGCGATTCGTAACTGAATTTACTATCAGAAAAATATTGGTCGAAACGCACCGCAGCCGTCTAGTAGCCACTTAAAACCGACATAACTGGTCCTATTTGGCCCGCCTTTGGTAGCGCGCCTGCCTCATCATCATAAGCCAAGGTTTAAATAAGTTCTCTATTCATAAATCTCAAATACTTGCGCTATCAGTCGTTACGTAGAAGATCGTACTAATATTTTAAAAAGGCGAAAATTGTATTTGTTGCTCTTTCACGTAAAAACTACCGTCTAGGTGAGGTTTTCTATTTTACTTTTGAATCAAACTTCTGTTATCTATGACGTAGCAAAAGTCGTTTATGTTAACCAAAGAACCAACAAAGACTGTGAAATTGTTTGAATTGTTGTTAAACATTCACATAAAGTTCATCAAGCACCAACCCTATGACGAGAAGTTCGCGTGTGTGTGCAGGCGCACCGAAGAATCATAATTTATTGCAACATCTCCATGCGTTTACTAACTAATTTATTGATTCAGCATTTTGCAGACATTCTAAAACTACTTTATACTTGTGTTCTGGTTTAAAAAAGAAAGATTTATTACCTGATTTACATCGATCGCTTTAGTGGATGTTATATTGCTACTTTGTCACTTAAGAATATTAGCATTTAGGAATTCGTCATTTGCAAACTTGAAATATGAGACGTGTATCTTTCACAATCGACTGCTAAAACTTACTATATTAGAGATTCTGATTATGATTACGTTTATAGAAAAGCAAGCCTGAAGCCTGAATTCGGTGACAAAACTATAAAAAAATCTTCCGAGTATTTGCACCAGATGTTCTTCTAAAACCTCTTCAAGATATACCTTAAAATAGCGTAGCAACAATAACCCTCAGATGCAGAGACCTACTTTGATATGATTTCAATAACTACACATTAGACGCTGGCCTTTGTCCCTACTACAACTAATGTTTATATTCCTAATTAAATTTATTTAGATAACACTCGTATCGGTGACGTGTGTAACTATGTTCAGATAGCGCCCACATAATACTTATGCTAGCTTGAGAGGTAGGTAACTGGTAAAATTCCACAAATAATCAACTCTCGATTTAATAACCTATCATAATATTTTAGACAATGATGCACACAGTAATGAGATGGCTACTAAAAAGTCATTTTGAGTAGTGTGAATATGCATATAATGTACATTTAATAAATATAATAATGTACATTCATAAAAAATGCAAATGAGAAACCTAATTTCTGAGGAATAATAATATCGGTTCAAGTGTGGCACCCTGAGTGACACCTCGTTATAAAAATAATAACAAGAAATATTTTGAATTAAAGATCTACTTAAGAAATCCTATTAAATAGATACATGATAGATCTAAATGTATAATGCAATACAGCATCTCTAATTAAATATGTGATGATCTGAATTTATAAGCAACTTATCAATAGCTTTATCGCGATCGATGAACAGTAACGAGGAGCATGGATAATGGAGTTTTAGAATATCTATTATATTATCTGTTATTAAGTACTATTTCCGTCAATTAATGGTAATGTCGAATAAATATGGTCATCCTTGTACCGTCATAAAATTTAATTAAAACTAATTTATATTTAGTCCATAAATAAAAACAGTAGAGTAAAGCAATGTAATGAAATATCTCTGCAAGTGTTGTACTCCCACCTTGCCCGACGGGTCACAAGCTTTACGTTACGATAGAACCAATTAGTTAGGGCAATAATTCTCTACTAATTGCTTGTTTGCGCTTTGCTTTTATGATCTGTCGCACTTGACTCGAACTGATCGTGGATTGTGATTAAGACACCATTCTACCATAGTTATAACATATAAGTAGGTTTTAAAATTAAACGATTAATAAAGGACAACGTTAAATTTCAATCATTGACGTTCCTAGATCTATGTGAGACAGTACTGTCTTGTCGATTACTTTTTTCTGATTTTAGTCAAAGAGTCAGGTTATTCAACAAGATCATGGCGATCATATCTAGAACATGTCAATCTCAATACATAAATACATATTGGAAATATGATTGACACTTTGACTTGAATTACTTACACACTACACTTGAATTAAATCGGACGGATCACCTTTAAAATAACGCAGTTCTTTTCAAATTCTTACTCGGTGCTTCATAAAACTATTCTCCTTTCAATGAATCAGACCTAATCCCATGTAAACAAGGCCTTAATATATTTGTTCAGACTACAACTTAAATAGTGATTACAAATTGCAGCTACTCCTAGCGTTCGGCAACTTCAAAGTTCTAATGCGACGCATAACGCCGATAGCTTATCGCAGCCCTGATAGCAAGGGCGGTAGGTGATTCAATTTGTGCCTGACCTGACTGCGACATCTTCTGAAGATTATTTACTGACACATCTTCTAGAATCGCATGAAACGGAATTGATAGAAGATACATAACATTTGAAATCATCTTAAAATAACAATATACTCTCCAGTATATTCAGCTAAGAACTGCATAGAATTTTGACTAGTGAAATCCAGGCTTATTTTAAAAAAGCAAACTTCACCAAAATTATATCTAATCTTTAACTGGTAGGTCTTTGTAGTCAAAAATCTTTAACTATCCTCTTGGCACAAGTGCAGATATATGCAGATGAAGACGCGTACCATCTCTTCAATTACTCACCAGACCAAACATAATTAAATTTGTACCTAAGTTAATACTTCGTAAGTTTATTTTAACCAAAACAAGCGATAATTATTTGCAGCTCATGTTATTTATTAGCCCAATTTCCTTATACACGATCATAACATGTAGATTGCAGGTGCTAATTAATAAATATTTAGCTCATTGTTTACAGAATACCCAATTAATAACTTATTTATTTTAGTAAATTGCATCTAAAAGGTGTAAATTGTGAAAGGCATAGGCAAAGGATGATATAAATAAAAGAAAGGCATAATTATAAGTCTGTTAAAATCTGGGACGTTTTTTAATCGCATTGTAGTCAGATCGTAGTTTCTTGAATTAGGTTAGGTTACAATATGTCTTCGAGTATGTATTACTTCCACCGACGCTAAGATCTCTTTAGGAATGGTTTCCAAATCATTGTATTGAGTTTCTTACATTTTCTCTAATACAATGCTAAAATGAAATAGACTATGAACGTAATACATAATTTTGGTTACTCACTCACATCTTACTGACTTACTAAAACGCACCACATCCGTGTCACCTGTCAACAGGAAACCGATAACCAAATTCTCCGCATACTTCAAAGATAATTTGCATGCAAAACAATTACATTGTTGTATGTCTGTTGCGTTCATCCCATTAGATAAGTTACTATCAACTAATTGTCGTTCAGCGACGACAGTGACATACATTGACTTTGGTATATTAATTGATACGATAATTTTATTTCTGAAGCTATTGTCAAGAGTTGTTATAGAATTCGCTGAGATATTTAGCTAATGACGATAAAATATAGCTATTAATACTAGTAGTAGTACTAAAATCCAGCAAGTAGCAAAGAGCAAAGGAAGTTAAATGCAATTTAAGATGATGAACTTGGTCTTCGTTAATTGTTTTGATCTGACAAAACTAAATGTTCTTTAAAGACAAATAGCTTTTCGTGTTGCTCAGAATCGTCACATAATTTGTCTCCGTCATTAGTACTCTCATTGAAGGCTTTCCTATTATACTTTTTAGCTTGCCCTTTTTCTTAGCAGATGTTACGTCAATCATACTAAGCGTCCTCCTTTGTCGTATCTAGTAAGCTGTATACAATTACCACAATCTCTCTAATTCTCTAAATTCATATTGAACCATACGTGTTTGACATTCAGGTGAGAATCGATTGAAGAAAATTGACAGACTTGCCGTGTATCTTCAGAAAAGAGTAATGGTATCTCGAACCAGTGCAGTCACTCACAACTCAATTATTCAATGGCATCGAACAATGTTGCAATCGAGCTCATACGAGGTGCAAAAAGTCGATCGACACAGTTTACACGCGATAGCTCCCTTATTTGGCCGTGTCACATCGCCATACTAGGACCTAATGCGCGTCGACCAATTGCATGAAAACGAACTTTCGGCTCCACTCGTGCTGAGGTTTTGCAATTGCTCTGAGGTAACTATTACTTTGCAAACGTTTGTTGCTGGATGATTGAAAAGGCTTGATTTGAAGGATTAGAGTGAAAGTTACAGGGTTAACAACATGCTTATTAGTAATGCAACTGCAAATCACATGTTCATAAGCTTTGAAATATGACAAGTAGATTATTTTGTGTCTGGATGACATTACATAACACATGAATGATTTTAAAGTATCTTTGGGTGATTTAAATCTATGACTATCATAATGTAATCTTGAAGATCTTCTGAATTTAAGTTAATTCTTTCCATCAGTAGTTTTGTCTTAAGCGATACTTTAATCAGTAAGTATTGTAATCTAGAACAATCTCTTCATTCTTCATCAATGATGATATGACTTCGTGATCCGACAGCTTAACCGTCTCTTAAGTTAGGTGTAAGCATTTCTCCTTTCTGCGCCCTTGCAGACTTACCCACAATGTGTCATACGTTACAGGTAACATACGTGAGCCACAAAGGACCAATCAGCGTCACTCGCTGACTCACCGCATCAGCATTCGTGTTTGGCAACGTTCTGTGCGCCCGCGCACGATGTTTTATGGTCACTTTATGTCGGTACTCTTTTATGAATTTGAATGCCTCCGAGAATGTGGTTTCGGGGAAAATTTATTTTTACTAATGAAGGCTTGCGTCAATGTATTGACGAATCGCCGGCACAGAATGAATATTGAAAACCATTAATTAACTTTTCCGAAAAGCCGAAAAGAAACTTAATACTTTCTATTGTTTTTTGCCACCTATCAGGCAGAAGAGCAGACTGGTAGGTGATCCGTCTGCTGGTATGGTATGGTATGGTAAGCAATTACCGCCGCCCATAGACATCTGCACTGCAACACCAGTAGAGTAACCATTAATGCCGATGCGTGGCTCTCTAGCGGTTAAAATATCACTAATGAACTAATGTACTAATGCCCAATATCACCACCTAAATTACAGAAAATGTGTTAACTAAAAGAAATAGTGATAATGTTTCAAATACTGCATAATCAACATCTAATTACTAAAGTAGGGCATTTGAAGCTAACGTCGATTGTGGTGAACGAGCAGAAACGGCTGACAACACAATAACAATTCAATATAGGTACTATGACATAGTGGAGATTGATGGCCCTTACGCATAACTCGAGTCAATAGAGTAAGCGATGGCGTAATTATGTCAAGACGCGGTTACAATGTCCACAAATAATTGCTCGAAATTCCACCTATAGTGTAAAATAAGAATAATTTACAACCTATTGGGATGTTAGCCGAAGGTTTTAGTAGAATGTAATGAAAAATGGACTCCAACTATCGTTTGTTCTATTGTTATTTGTGCGTTGTAGAATGAATTAAGGTTTTTTGTAAAAACATCTTCAAGTATATATTTCACTACTTTAGTGAACACGAATACCTACAGGGTCAAACTTATAGTTGCTGATCGTAAAAGTATGTTCTGAATTCTTTAAACATAGCTCGGGTTTGTGATCATCACCAATCCGCATTAGGAAAGCGTGGTGATTAAGCCTAATCTCATCATAGTAGCGATGACTTGATTTCTATGATGGAGGATTGGAGGCTTTTGCCCTGCAGTGGGACAGTATATAGGCATTACTTTACTATAATTAATCAACGTGCCTCAAGCACATATCGCGTTGCCAGGCGGCGTTGAGTCACCTCTCGCGACCGGCGCGCGCGCATCTGTGCAAACGGAGGCAAGGCCGACCGAGGCCGCTTTTTAATTGCTGCACTATTAACTATTCAACGTATTACTACGACACCATACTTGGTAGAAAGGGTATCGCTGTCTATATAGGGTGTATCTGTGAACATTTACATTTCGACGAATTTTCAAAAGTCTTAGAATTAATGTTGTTCAGAATAGTTGGTAGAGCACGTGGTTATATGAATGTAAATGTTCACAAATACACCCTGTATTAAGGATTCCTTAGACGATGTTATTCTTCGAAAGCCTTGTGTATCGCAAAACCTTACTAATATGCGAATTTGTCTTGTATGTTGTGATTTCTGAGTCAAATCAGGTTTGACCTTTATATCTGCCACAAAAATGTTAAGAACCATGTTAACAAGGCAACAAATGATTATAAACTATTAACTTCAAATCATAGATAGAGCCACCTAAGCAAAACATAATTATGTATACAGCAATTACCACTCCCTTCACACAGCAATACACTATTAGTACCCTTACAAAGGTTTTTGCTACTTTTACACAAATAGGTACAGTCGACAAACCTGAATCATGACCCACTATGCCGATGGAAAGGTTTTCTACGCTGTCACGCATGTTGCACTTAGTACGTTTTTTTAAATATGAATAAAAATGCATCATTAAAGGTTAGAGAACAAAGCAATTTTTACCTTTATTATCACTGCACTAGATATGTTTTCGATATACCTGTTTTAGTTTGAATTTAAAATAAGTCCAGGATTCAGAGTATTTTACAAAACCGAAAAAAGGAATATAATTTAAAAAATAAAAAAGGGTCAGGTGTCAGATCTCAAGTAAGCAGTAAAAGCCTTGTCAGTATCTAATAAAATGATAACAGGTTCATCATTACTAGGAAACGTATGTTCAAGCGAATTTCAACCTACTTGTATAGATTGTCAGTAGAAAGATTATTTTAAGGTGGGTCATGATTCAGGTTGGTCGACTGTACAACGATAATGATAGATACTGTAAATTCCACTTAGCAACCCTTCCTTAACGATTATTAATTAAATGATGCCGTGGAAACTGTATAATTACTATAATAAACATCAAAGTGCGACCAATAGCTATAATTAGCCGATGAAAGATATCGCTGAAGATAAGTTACGCTTTTTTGCATTAATTTCGCATATTTTATAACATTTTGTGCAATAGTTTTATAAAGAAACTAGTGGCTCCCCTTCATTTCCTTTCGGGTCATTAGTTCTACAATCTACTAATAGATGGCGCTGGGCGCCGATTGTATGTGTTTTGACTTTTCGGTTCGAATATAAGCCTTGTTGATAAATAGTACAGACAAGTACTGCAATAAAATGATGGGTGCGTCGTTTCCATAGAACTGCTTGTTCCAATATTTTTCCAACTTACGTAAATAAATGCTGAACGAATGTGAACTGATAAGGTAACATCAGCATGTTAAACACATATCTTACGAAAAGTTCTAAAACAGGAAAATGATAAATCATATTAATCACATCATATGTATTTTAGCAACTATGAAGATACGGTATTATAAAAAATTAAAATCTTTGTGAAACCTGAGGGATAATCGAATTCCTCAGTTTACGCAATGATTTGTCGAGTAAAAATTGGTGGCCCTTCATTCCATTGAGTGGTAAGATAACATTGATCAAACCTGTTACCTACTTAGCTTCTGTTTTGCGTTTAATTTTTTACCTACATCACATAATTTCAAATGTGATGTAGGTAAAAAATTAAACGCGATGTTCCAATTAAAACACTGTTGGTGTTCCAAATAAAAATAAATTAAATTAAAATATTGTACTAAAACGTATTCCAATTAAAAACAAGTCTATAACTTAAAAGAGACATCGAACAAAAAACGGTTCATTAGAAACAACCAAAATAAGTGTAGTACCTAACGTCCAGCTCGGTTGGACGAGGTAATCCTTATCTATCGCCCACTATCCTTGCTTGTCAAACGCAAACTTCAATTCAAAAACAATTTCCTTCACCGTAAGGTTCATTTTCCAATGTACTTGCTCATGACTCCACATATGAGTCACAAGCAACAGATGCCTTTAAGGAACGTTTACTGAATACAGCGCCTAGTATACTCTGCCATATATGGGTATTTACTCTTCTGATAAAATCGAAATGTGTAGTGGACCTTAGCACGGCCATATAAAGGAGTGATAATTAGAAACGATCATGAGGATGAGGATACTGATGTTGCAGCCTGAAGTAGTCTTGTTAACAGTAAACAAAGTTAGATGGGAAGTGACAATGTTTGAGATGTCAATGATCTTCCATTTGAGATAACCTTTATCATCATTATCAATTCAGCTAAAAGAAACGCCAGTTGGACTAGGTCACCCCCAAGGTTGTCCACAGTGATCGGTCCAGTGAATTCAAAGAGGCTTGGATAAAAGAGGTCTAAGTCTAAATTTTCTTAAGACTACATCATCAAACACGAGGATCATTCATAACCAATAGCACCAAACTGCAGCCTAAAAATCTGATAGCGAATTCTACAGTTGACTTATCTGATTTGATAGATTGTCAATGCACATCAAATCGCGACTCAAGATCACGCCTTATCAAGATTCTAATCAGATTTTCCTATCAAAGCTCGTTAACACGGACCACACAATCTTTGCACACGAGATTAGAACCCCAACAATGAAGCCACCCACACGCTCCCACATTTGACGAGCCGAACAATACTTAAACATGATTTATATTTAACGGTTACAGTAGTAGACGTTACACAAGTTAATTTAAAATAAATAACTCTCCGCGATGATAATATTATCTAGAATATTTATAGCTGTGTAAATGCGTCTAATATTGCTGAAATTAGATTAGCGTAGGATGGTGTAACAAAAAGTTTATTGCCGCTTCTGGTTCTCGCGACTATGAGCACACAATTGCCATGTTAGTATTAGTACAGAAAACGTTCGATGTATTGTTATGTTTAAGTTCTTAAATTGCGAGGAGCTTGCAAAACTACCTATGACTTGAAGATTTCAAAAGGTGTAACATATTATGGACATTAGCAAAAGTAGCGTGCGATTTTGGACATGGTAAAGCGATACATTTAGAAACATAAGATAGTAATTAAAAATAATAATTAACATTTCTATAGTTATGCACAAATGTTAATTGAAACGATTAGTCTTATACCTTACCGACGCATAACAGAACAGACTCAGAGACTAGTCATATTATATTGTGATTTTTTTGGATATGAAACAACCCACTCTTCTAATTTTGCAGTTACTGTTTTGATGTTGTGGTTACTCATTCTAACATTACTAATTCATTACATTGACGCAGATGTATGTAACAAATATTAATTAATGTACGTGATGTATATTAAGAAGCACATAAATGTTTAGAAGAAACACCGGCGCCAACAGCGAAGACGGACGCGGCTAGTCATAAAAACTAAAACTAGGTTGACCACGATGAATGACTTGGCCAATTTTATCACAACATTCATGTGATTAATCGTCGGTAAGTATTTAAATTCATTGATAATTTAAATGAGATTACAATGGTATGTCTATAAACATAATTTAGAGGGACATAAATGTGGCATGTTGAGCACCATTAAAATGCTCATGTGCCAAAACAATTATTGTCAACTATTCGTTTCTCTACAAACTCGAGTTTAGCTTCTAAATGAATGTATTTTAATTTTCTTATTTGTAATCATGTATTTTTGACTAGGCAGTATTTTATTACGTCGACGCACAGCGTTAATTTAAATAAGTACGTAATATTGTGCCTTGCTTTCATTGACGCGTGAATCAAGGTAGCGTTTTCTTTGCCTCCTATACTTTCCCTTGTCTTGCCCTTTCTAAGAAGTTGTAAGCACGCCGTAAGATGTAAGGCTGTATAAGTAAGTGAATACTCAATACCCACTTCTTTGAGCACTGGCAGTTTTTAAAACAATTAACGACAATTTGTCCACTATCAAAGCTGCTGCTTCCGCGCGGGTCGTTCACCGCACGCGCAGGATACTGTGCGCTCTGCGTATCGCTGGGCATCCGTTGCGATATTCCACCGAGCTGTAAGACTTTTTGTTTTGAATCTTGAGTATATTGATCGGTATCTTGAGTATTTTAGACAGGTCCGATAGCGCAATTTGCGACCATGCCTAATACGCGAAAGCAATCAAACCCTTTGGTTGGATAACTAATCAGGGTCAGGCCTCCTATAATAAGAGCCTCCAACTAGATCGATCCTGCACCACCTCTTGCCAGTCATCAGCCTAGACCACACAAATCTTTCTCAACTCCATCCCTTCAGCGAACCTTGGATCCTTCTTACCTTGGACGGCCAACGGACAACTGGCTGAGACAAGACAAACCTTAACTTAATTATGTATCGTGAAAGGCCTGATGAATAAAATTGAATTTACGAAATTATGATTACATACCCCATTCCAAAGTTATCCTATCCAATCCCGATTTCATATGGATACTAAAAGGTAGTAAATAAAATAATTAAATCATTGGCATACAGAGTATATGTGACTCTTATTAACTATTTAATTATTGTAATTAATTATTATATACATATTAGAATCTAAGTAATGAATTATTTTAAGATCCTACTTTAATAGTACGTGTCTAGTGAAGCGTAACATTATCTAATCAAATGAATAGTGTCCATTTTAGGAAATGGGATCTCAAGGTCTATGGAGCCCTAAACGATATAGATTTATAAGATTAGACTAGTGATGTAAGCGGTCGTTTGTAAACACATGCTCTGGTGACGTCATCTCAGTGGCAGAACTGTCTTATAAATAATTGAAGGTTGAATGGTCGTGACTGAAGATGTTTGATTATCGATAGTTCTGTTGTAGATGGTGGAATCATAGAACTAACTGGACTAAGTAACTCAGTGAATGGTTTGAGAAATCGTTGTTCTCCAA
Organism: Cnaphalocrocis medinalis; assembly: GCA_014851415.1. NCBI lineage: Eukaryota > Metazoa > Arthropoda > Insecta > Lepidoptera > Crambidae > Cnaphalocrocis > Cnaphalocrocis medinalis. The sequence goes on from CM026288.1 coordinate 7,934,661, forward strand.
CCACCAAATAAACGAATTGCTGTTTGAGGTTTCAAACACTTTAAAATAATGCACATATGAATCCAAGAGTATACTTTTATTGCACACAAAACATAGATTATAGCTTCTTATTATGCGGGAACTATAGTTTCTTATTGCAAGCATTTATTGATCATCGTAAAACTATTAAACTATCTAAATTTAGAACTAACCAATAGTCAATTATTTACTGAAAAATGTTGCAAAAGTGAAAGACAGCAAAATTATATTTTTTGCAAATAATTATGTACTACATTATCGACACTAATAATAACGAACAACACTAAATAACTTCGGATACATAAAGCCATTACTTCATGGAAGGGAAGTCTGCATTAGTCAGTGAAGGACGCCTTATCTATACATATAATAAAAATTTAAAAAAGCTGTGTCTGTACATTGAAGATATTTATCCCAAAACAACTTAGGACGACCAAAAAACAGTAACAGAACATGAATCTATGATTTTTAAAATTTTTGTCTGTCTGTTTGTCTGTTTGTCTGTTTGTCTGTTTGTCTGTTTATCTGTTTGTCTGTTTGTCTGTTTGTTCGCGCTAATCTCGGAAACTACTGAACAAATTCGAATGAAACTTTTTTTATTGTATAGCTGTAATATCAGGGCAACTTATAGGATATATTTTATTTTGAAGACCAGGCTACTTGATGTAGAACCACAACAGCCCAGCTAAACTATAAGAGGTAGGTCAATGGCACCTTAACAAAAGTTGTTCAGATTGATGAGCATTTTATGAAGCCATGAAAAAAAATCCAAGATCTTGGAACATCTGTTGTGGAACCCTAAGAGCCCAGCTACACTATGACAAATATGGAATAAAATGGAATGAAAAATTGTCAAATGTGATGCGCATTTTTGGATGAGATCCGATAAGAAAGGATATTCCGAACTTAAACCCCTATGGAGCAAAAAATTTACCAAGTTAAGTTTTACCAAGTTTGTTCATGGGAGGGACTACGTGATTCCATGGCCCAATATACTATTTAAATAATCATCTTTAAGTCATCCTTAAGTCAAAAGTCATAAAGTTCACGCAAACGAAGTTGCGGGCGGCCACTAGTAAAGACATATAACAGTAACTAAAGGGGTAAATTGTGGGGTAAATGATGAAATTAACGCACGCAAATTAAAAACAATAGCTGAATACGACAATGTGGCAGTTTAAGTCAGTCAGCGTCTAGAGGTATTTAAAGTTTTAAAAAACAGTTTCAAGAATTTCTGTATCATTGAAACTTCTGTCGTATCGGAGCAAGATTCTGATACATAAAAAGAACTAGAATAGATACGATAGGGCAGAGACTAATAAAATCCTTGTATCCGATTCACTGAACTTTAGTAATTGTTTGAGTCTAGCTCCAAGGATTTATCAGACGACGTCAGACTAGAAGGACCCTGCCGTAGACAATTTTTTTTTTTCATATATATATGCAATATGGAATATGCAATTGTGACGTGTATATTTAAGAGCGTTCTCGGCTAGTGCGGAATGTCATGTTTCGGTTTTGATTTGCAAAATTTCACTCACACATAAGCATGTGTTACTGATTGCATAGAGTTGCCGCGTACGTTTTCTTTATAGTTAGACTGACAAATTTTGATCCTTTCGCTTTATAGCAAAGTAAATTACTGTATTGTTGTAAAATTAAATTGCAAGTTAAATAAAATAAAATAAATCCAACGTTGATTTATTGTTATTCTTTTGATTTTTTGATTTAAGAAAAATAAAAAAATAGGTATATCATTTAGATACCTACCTACCTTTTTTACTCAGGACAGGTAAGCAATTAAATACTTAAAGATATCATGTTTTGTTTAATAAATCATTTAATAAAAAAGAACATTATACATTATAAAACAGTTGTATTTATACATTATAAAACAGTTGCAAACCCTCAATTTGATCCCTTTCTGGGATCAATTCTTTAAGAAACAGCCCCAGAGGAAATGGACGTGGCAGAGCCCAGATACTATGACTAAAAATGAGATCGACTTCATAATATATATCGGACATTAAGCGAATATTCAGAGATGTCTCAGTGATCAATAGGTTTAAAACCGGAAGTGATCACCGACTTCTCAGAGGCACTTTGAATATCAATTTTAAGCTTGAACGTTCTCGGTTGATGAAGTCCACGCTCCGGCCAAATCTGCTCCAATCACTCGCTGGTTCCGATGCCTTCCAACTGAAATTGGAAAATCGATTCACTGCCTTGGAAACCACAATTGACGTATATATCGACGAAGAATTCGACCAAGTGGTGGAAATCCTTCGGGACGAGGGCACAAAGTTCTGTGAGTAGCAAGCGGTCTATACTCTGGATTTAATGGACAAGAGGCGGAAAGATCCATCAGTCACTTCGGCAGAACAACGGGCTCTAAATAAGTCCATCTCCAAGCTGTTAAGACGTGACCTCCGAAGCTCCAATTCACTCTCAATACAGAGAGCAATTGAGCAGAACCAGGGGGGTCCAAAGTCTTCGTACAACAGCTTGACAGGAGCCACCTGTCGAAGTTAACCAAAACAAATCGAGGAGTCGTCACATCAAAGCCAGAAACTTTTTGCCTTCTTTTACGCCATGCGACGGAGGATCTACCCGACATCAGCTTGGAGGAGATCGAGGCAGCTCTTGGACAACTTAAAAATGGAAAAGCCCCGGGAAAAGACGGAGTCACACCGAGCTTCTGAAAGTTGCCGGCAAGCCGGTGTTGAAGGAACTTTGACGTATATTTAACTCGGTTATTTTCTTCGGGAGAACTCCTAGGGCGTGGCCGCGGAGCTTGTTCGTATTGTTCTTCAAGAAAGGCGACAAAACCTTACTGAAGAACTATCGACCAAAGTCACGTCTATAAGTTGTTCTCAAGAGTCATTTCGAATCGCCTTACACGAAGACTTGACGAAGCTCAACCTGCAGAGCAAGCCGGGTTCCGACGGTTTTAGCACCATAGACCATATTCACACAGTGAGACAGGTTATACAGAAGACCAAAGAATATAACCAGCCCCTGTGCATGGCATTTGTGGACTATGAAAAAGCTTTTAACTCCGTCGAGACCTGGTCTGTTCTCGAGGCCTTGCAGAGGTGCCAAGTCGATTGGCGATATCGACTTGGCACGAGGTGTTGAGGTGTCTGTATAACGTCGCTAATATGTCCGTAGTAATCCAAAATGGCCAAACCGAGCCTGTCCTGCTACGACGTGGTGTGAGACAAAGAGATGTTATATCTTCGAAACTCGTCTCCGCTGCGCTGCAGGACTTGTTCAAAACGCTAAACTGGAAAGAGCGCGGAATCAATATTAATGGCGGGTACATGTCACACCTACGATTCGCAGACGACATCGTCATCTTGACGGAAACCTTACATGGCCTACAGGCGAGCAGCCTGGCTGAATCTTCCAATCACTTCGATCTTCGGATGAACTTGGATAAAACCAAGGTCATTTTCAACGAGCTCGTTGATCCGGGACCGGTCGCTGTTAATGGAGTACCTCTCGAAATTGTCCAGGAATATGTCTATCTAAGATAAACGCTCCAATTAGGCAGAAACAACTTCGAGAGAGAAGCCAATAGAAGAATTCAGCTAGGCTGGGCAGCATTTGGTAGGCTTCGTCAAGTCTTCTCGTCATCCATCCCTCAAAGTCTTAAGTCGAAAGTCTTCGACCAGTGCGTCCTCGCGGTCATGACTTACGGTGCCGAGACGTGGACGTGGCTGGACTAATCCACCCGGTTCAAAGTCGCTCAAAAAGCTATGGAAAGGGCTATGCTCGGAGTATCTCTGAAGAACCGCATCAGAAATGATGTAATCCGACAGAGAACCTGAGTCACCGACATAGCCCACCGAATTAGCAAACTGAAGCGGCAGTGGGTTGGTCACATTAGCCGCAGAACTGACAACCGTTGGAGCCGTAAAGTCCTTGAGTGGAGACCGCGACTCGGTTAAGTGTTGGACGCCCTGCGACAAGATGGGATGATGACATTCGAAGGCTGGCTGGTGTGGGCTGGATGAGAGTGGCTGAAAATCGGGAGCAGTGGCGTGCATTAGAGGAGACCTATGTCCAGCATGTTGGAATACATCAAAAATAACTCAAACTCGTCCCATGCTAATCTGCACTTAATTGCATAGTAATAGAGTTCCTCTTGTTGCACTTGTTAATAAGGTTCATTTTACGAATACATATTTCGACCTTGAATCCTGAGGGATCACTCTGTTAGTAAGTCTTGAGATGTTAGTAAGTCTTGAGATGCCAGCGAGTCTTGTCGACTCGGCCGGTTCGTCTTGTGGAGTCTGTTGACTCAGATAGTTAGTCTTGCTCTGTCTGTGAGTCTTGTTACTCTGCTAACTGTACATTTGTAAACATGCGTACTCTCCTATAAAACGATTTAATAAAGATATCGTTTAGTACCAACAAATAAGTTTGTCATTGACTCCCAAAACCCAATACAGCAGTGGACGAGTGTGGGTTGCTGATGATGATGATGATGAAATTCTACTTTAAAATCATAGTCATGTTTCTGTAGTTTGCGATTCAACTATTTCCAATTCTTCGGTGGTATTCTCATGTATTTGACCTTCTCTTTTCTGCCTTTAGCAATAAACGTAATGAAATCATCGTAAAAGAAAAATGTGAATAGATTATGACCAGCTATGTCATTAAAAGTGGATTCGCGGTAACTTACGTTTTAGCTTCATTAGCTTTGGCCAAATTAAGTACCATAACTTTTCCTTTTCTTCCCCGAATAGCGCCTTTTATATCACATTTTATATTATTATGTAAAATGTAAAGAATATAATATATTAATCTATGGAAGTTACTAGAATTGCATTTCTTTACCTTCGTACTCACCAAAATTTTGTTTGGTTAAAACAAATTAATATTCTTAAAACAAAAAGTATCAATCCGTCTCAGTCGCGTCAAAAAATCTCCAATTTCAAATAAAATTTTACGTAGCACGCGGTGACCGGGAGCGACATAGGTCCTACCTCGGAAAGGCCTCGGCCGGCACTGAGCGCTGGTGCGATTCTGCGCCGATTATATAGTAGTACTAAATGATTCATAATAAAATAAAAAAACAAGTTATTAAAGTTAAAAAAATACCACGTTTTAAAGCGTAAATTTCTTCATTTATTAGGTTTAAAAAAAATCAAGAATACCTTTTATTTCATCCTAAACTAATACGTGTAATAACTCGAAAAATTACTAACAATGATACTTTTGAGTACACTTTTCTTGTATGAAAACTTACAGTAATCACTATTGTTTTGTAGCCATGCCCTAATATATGTTATTGTTCTTTTAATAGAAATATTGTCATAAGTTTGTCGTTTATAGTTTTACTATTATCGAGCATTTGCGTAGACCTTCGACCACAAGTTTCAAAAAGGGATTGTATTAAAACTGTTCTAACGAGAAAACTAAATGATCATTTGAAAATATTTTGAAATTATGCATTAGATTATGAAATCTGCAATAATTTGACATCAATATCTTATTTACAAACTGTATAGATTATCATTTTATTCTCCATCGGAAATCAATGATTTTGACTTAAGTGTGACTCTTACGGATAAACGCTCTTAAGACGACCAAATTTCGCATGAATACGCGAATATATAGCAACAGTCGAGTTAAATAAGTTTATGGTAATATATCCAGGAAGACAAGAACCAAACTTGCCACAAATTCGAAAATATTTTTCCACTCCGAACACTCGAGTCCGGGAATATGTACTTTGTCTAAGTAAGATTATCATTAGTGTTCAAAAATTTGGGCGCTAATCTAGAGCTCTTTTGACACAGCAAACGTTAACATTACTTTCTTCGTCCTAGAGATAGATATAGTTTTCAAACAGGGTACGTGTGGACATTTATCCAGGATTTGGTAATGCACAATTATTACATTGAAACAATTGCCGTCTGACCTTCCAACCCTTGGATCAGGGAATCGGACCAAATGAATCATACTCATGTTAAAAACAAAAGGTGTCGAGCAAAAAAAAGTAGCACCCATATTTATTTTACCCGTTTTTATACGCGCATCGATAAATTCGACGGTTACTTTCCAACTTTCTAAAGCGGGGTCGTTTCCAGACGGGCCCAGGTTCGGAGGCCGTTGCACCGCGCCTCCTGCCCCTCCTGAGGGGGAGGGGAGGGGACAGGGGAACATACACCTGTCGCCTTCGACAGGGGACCTGCTTTGTTTATAAATTTGGAAGGTCGATACTGGGAAAACAATTGGATTTATGATCCGTTTGTTAAAATTTAATGGAAGTCAATTTATGCTACGCCAAATTGATTTTAATTTTATTAGATAGGAATCTGATTGGAACTCAAATAAGAAGGCTTTACTCGTGTATTTATTACGACATTTAAGACAAAATATTCAATTTAATTTAACTCAGATTTTTTGCGACAAGGACTTTAGTTTAGCGCAGTGGTTTTGGACGTCAGGTGAGACAAGGGTTCGATTCTTAACACATAATATCTACTACATCTTAGCTGTTATATTACATAAAAATACAAAAATAAACCTGTAAAGATTGGCATTCGTAAGATTCCCCTCTATTCCCCCTAAGAACTAAGCGACAATTCAAGTAATCGAAGGTATTATCAAAAGTTTCAATTCCATAGCTCGCCGACATCAGTCGGAATCTGGTTTTAGAACTAGTCGCAGTCAGGTGACATTCGAGCCGGGTGACGCTAACGGCCATTATTTTAAAATACAATACGTGTATGGTTAGTGATAAAAGAGACTTAATCGTCTTTTCGGGCCTGTAAAAAAGATTATCCTCCATCATACACGACTCGACTCTTAAATATAGATTTTTAGCCTTGTGTTTTTAAAAAACCTTAAAAACTAAGTCCATCTCTTTCATGTTTATGTAAAGCCAGCAGACGGATCACTAGAAGGTGACTGATTACCGCTGCCCCTGGACACCAGTAACGCCAATGATCTCCGCTACCAATCTTTCAACTCAATTTCCCATTTTCGATTTCCATTTCTCTCAATCCGGGTACCCGAATCACCCGCTCGGCGAAACACGCAGGCGCTGCTTCACGCCGGTCTTCTGTGATAATGCCCTACTTATTCCAATTTATGAGAATGGACAGGTGTGCGTTGAATTACATTTACATTTCTTCAACTTAAACAGTCCACAAGCCATTTAAAAAATCGATTCCATCGTTCATTTGGTATGAGCTTAGATGCCATTGAATTTTATGACTAACACGTAATACGTTCTTGTTAATATTATCTAAATGATGTATTAAAAGTGTTAATCCTATCGGAAATAGTGTTTGAATAATAAGATAAAGATTCGATTTCAAGAACTATTTTACGACTGATAATAAACTATGTAACAGCAAATAATTTCTGGGTAAGCCCGCTCCATCGTACGCTTCTTCTCAACTCTAAGGTTCAGTATGAAAAGCCAAGAGCAAACCCATTTTCAATAAAACAAAAGTGATCCGTCTCATCAGCTATCTATCACATGGAAAGAACACAGACGATCCTCAAGTCTCTCTGCGGGAGATTTCCTCTGAAGCCACTTCTGTTTCCTCTTGCAATTTATATCTATCTCCGGTGCTGCGACGGGCGACGGGCGTCGTCGTGTCGCGAGACAATTTTCCGGTCTGTCGCCAAACCGGTCCCTGTGCCCTTGCGCCCTGGTTTGCACTTGACGCTTTATTCGTTGCACTATATTTAGAATTACTTAGAACAGCGGTTTCTTCCGTGTCCTAATTCTAAATTTTGAGTGTGGGAATCAAGACGCCTGAAGGTAAGTGACCAATGCTTTAACGCCAAAAAGATGTAGTCAAATCTTAAATAGATCGGAAGCTCCCTATTTTCAATATGCCTCCCTCATCTTAGACTGTAATTCTCAGTTGCGGTGGTACTTGTAGTATTGGAGTCCGGGGTACATTTAGACCATGATTAAAGATTATAGGAGTCTGTAATCAAAATGTAGCGACTGCCGTCGACGTTATTTCTAGTATCTGTTAATTACTTGTGCAATTAACACAATTTACATAATACAAACAATCGTCTTGCCACGGAAATATTAGTCAAAATATGTTTCTACAATATGTCATTGATCATGATAGCATAAGTACTCAAATGATAACAAGGTAAACAAAAGGAAGTAATTCAAGAAAAATAACCCAAGCGGAAAAGGCGTATTACCTTATCTTTCATTTCTTTCTAATATGTAAAGACAACTAAAAACGACATTATTCAAAAAGAGACCGTATTTTAAAGAGCCTGCGACGCACTTATGACTCGTTTGGTGTTACGGATGTCCAAGGCCGGAGCTAATCTTCCTGACTAGTCTACCCGCTATCTCTTAAAAAAAGTTATACTACGAAATTACAACCAACACAATGCATCAAAAGGTTACGGAGAACTCTAAATGTCCATTTACCTCTAAAACAGTTTAAACTATTTCAAATCGTAATGTCTAAAACAGTAAATGCGCACGAGTTGCTCCGTGCAGCCCACCACAAAAGCATCGGCGTACGACCGCTAACCGCACTTCGTGACTGGTAGGCTTCGATTGTTCCATCTGGGGCTGCGCTTGATGAAGAACTTATGATGGAAAAGCATTATTCATATCTTACTATGTGATGACGACATTAGTGTCAACGCTCTCGTTTCTACCTTAGAATTAGAAGACCTATGATGTCTCATAATCATCCAGCATGTCAACCCCTGTGAGTCCCAAAGCTGTCGCTTCGGAGTCCAGTCCACTCATGGACCATGATTTGAGGATTTGGAAGTTTGGTAATCAAGATAAAGCGACTGCCGTATGACCTTTACATTGCAACCCTTAGATAGAAGACCCAGTCTATAGAATAAGGAGACCAATATGTTGTATATGAGAGTGTACCCAATGTAGGGTGTTTAGTTTTACCAGGTTAACGCACGGTTGATAGAGAAGCCAAATATTATTTCAGCAGAAAACCAGATTTTAGAACCAATCGAGTTAAAAAGCGGGAGTTAGGTAATCGAAAGAGGGAAATAACGAAAATGACATATCCATTCAGAAACGACGTCAGTTTTAAAATTCCATTGCGATGCGTAATATTTAGCGAAAGTATAAAGGCTGTATGATGTTGATGACTCAGAAAAAGTCCAACCAAATGAGCTGACAGTACCACTTGACGCATAGTGTTAATAAGGTCTTATTTGGAAAAAATCATGATAGAGTAAAAATTTGCACAATCAATTACTTGGCCGGTAAAAATACTTTTCTTAACTCACTATACTTCAAGAGAATGTTACAAAAGCAGTTTTTGCCAGAAACAGGGCTCAACAACTTTCATTTCCTTTCAAATGGCATATCTTAATAGAGGATCATAACCTTAAAAACTTAACATAAAAAGTTGGCTGCGAGGACATAAACTTTTTTGATTCGTCGGAATTTCACAGGGTACTTTGTACACCAATAAAGGCTTATCATAAAATCTTTAGCGACCTATCAGGGAGACCACACAGGCCGCTAGAAAGCAACAAGTCAATTGGTATTTGACCTGACAGTTGCATAAGAGCTGCATCTGTGATTTGTTGTGAGTACATAGGCCTTATAAATGTTTGCGAAATGTGATCCTACAGAAGCATTACTTGCTGACATATCTTCTAGTTAGTATAATTTGTATAAAATTTTCATTAAAATGTATTATTGGTAAATCGAAATACAAAGATTGAATTAGGAAATACATGACATGTTTAATATCGAATAGGAATCTTAAAAAGCATCCCTGCTGTTGTTGACAGTTCCAGATAAAATGTGGATGGAGTTACTTAAAACTACATACATATGCCGTCATCATTAAACACAATAATTCAGAACAACTAAAAACAAAGAAAAAGCCACATTACGATGATACCTGTATTCTTTCGCCGTCGCTTCGTTGACATGTCATGAATAATTCAAGGCTTTTCCCTTGATAACTTAATCATACAACATAATATCAGGTGAATCACTTATCAATTATCCAGTATCATGTGGGTCAACATTCAGAGGGCCATTGAGTCATCGTTTCTCGAGGAATGCGATTATGTGACAAAGCCTTTCTCACTGACAAGGTGGGTTCCAAACTCGTTTCTACGATCCGAGGCGTCTAGTGGATTAAGTGTCGGGACCAGAGGTATTAACCCGAAGATCACAACATTTATATGTTTACATGTTGACGAGGAATACGACCAGATGTTTCGCCAGATTTATTTGGAAAGACTGACTATCGCTTGACCACAACGTCACCTTGTGGAGAGACTGTGAGATAGTAATTGTTCATCACACTGTATATAATGTGCTACTAGTACACTAAGGTTACCGGAACGGTCTCAAGTTGGTTTTAGATTATTAAACAAGTGAACAAGGCAATCACATAAGACATATGACCTCTCTAGAACTGTAAAACAATTTTAATATCAATTAAGGAAATTAAGACAATGTAGTGAACTGATGTGTACAAAGACATAAGGAGCTAAATTATGCACTACCCTTTTAATAAACAACAGACAAGTAGTATGTAGTACCACGGGAAAACGAGGACTAAGGTAGGCAATGCTTGCCCATGAAAAGCTTATTCACTCTTGCCTTAAAGAGGTTCAGGTTGTTGTCTTCGTCATAATATCACACAATATCCAATGTTACTGTGATTAATCCGTATAATTCGATTTTAACGGAGCCACCCACAGACCAGGTATGCGCCGGCGCAGGTCAACAACCGGCGCGAAATGTGCGAATGTCATTGTGTACCGACATTAGAATAACAGGATAATTGCGCAGGAGAACTGTGATAATAGAACGCTATACTAGAAGACAGATTATAGACTCATTATCATTTTAGCCAAAATATACCAACCAAACATAGGCCTCCAACAATGATTTCTTGATCGGTCCTGACATGTTTCCTTGGATGCAGATCAATGCCTGAATGCCTTAGAATTCTCGCGACCATGAAGTTTTCGATCATTACAGCCTCGACGCCATTGATTAAACCGTCCAAAAGAAGGAATGACAAATTTCGTCACAATGTATGATGGCAATCGCGGTCGCTTATTAATATTGACACTCTAGTTGTAATTATAAACTCTAAGTTAAAGCTCTTAAGGTTTCAACTACCCTATGAGCTTTAACACTAAGACTAGTCAATCAAAAATATGAGGAAGAATCTTGCCATTAAAGTTAAAATATTATTTCCTGAACTTGGTTTTATAATTTAAGGAACGGACCACTGACTTTTATTCGTTAGTTCTTTCCTGGACAAGGAAAAGATGAAGAAACGCAAATCAAATCACTATGAGTCATAAACTTTCCATTTTAAATGAGTTTGACTCAATCATTTAGATAGGCCAGTTGAGACAATGATTCATTTAGATTGGAGCTAGATTAAATAACTATTAAGAATACCACATTCAACATTCATAAATGCAAGCATTTGCACTTTTTACATGGAAACAATATAAATATGTTAATAATATCACTTCAACTTATCAAAGGCCTCTCCCAAACTTCTACATTGGTCTTTGTCAGCACCCAGGGCTTGCCAATCCTGTTTGTGGTGGTCTAAATCGTCACATTATATCTTTTCTCAGTCTGCCTCTCGACCGACGCCCATATGTTGGATTGGAGTGCTGTGTGACGATTTTAGTCCACCTCTCCGGGTACATCCTACACACTGACTGACTGACGTTACGCTTGTATAATTGCCGTACGCGAGGATTTAGGCCACGGCGAAGCGCAAGCGCCTTCGCCGGCATTGTCTCAGATTTACAACCAATCATTATTGAGAAAGCCGCGTCGAACGATTCCTGAGCATTCAGTTCCTGATGGCATGATACCTCGTAAAGGTAGGTTAGTATCGCTTGTTACGATCGATCAGTGTATGAACTGTATGCTTGATATGTAGACGATATTATGCTCTTCTTGCCACGCACATTTCGCGACGTATACCGATATACAAAAAGTTTAGGTAGGTCACACTATTACTTCTCCGTATTCTACTCTAAGGTCGGACGGCCGTGTTTACTGTACCAATGTGCTAGAACAAAACTTTAAACACACTGTTCAGGGCAACACATAAGGGCGGTTTTTATTGAATAGCTCTATAAACTACCCTTATAATGTGGTACGAGTAGGTGATTAACGTCTCTTATAGATTTTTGGTTTGGTTGTCGCTGCAGTGGAGATTTTAGGGTGACTCCACACTAGCGTTTCCGGGTAGATAGACGCTGAAAACACTAAGTGTGAAATGTACTCCTGCAAGACGCCAACGCTCATAGGACGCCAGGGTCACTCTTAGACGCGCTATCAACCAGAGAAAAGTTAAGGCAGGTCTCTTAAACATTCTTAAGAGTATTTTGACCTCTGGAAACCAAAAATCTCTAGAAAAAGGAATGTGCATTAGAACGTGTATTAGTCGTTCAGCTCGTTCGGTTACAACAAATAAGAATAGATCCTATCCAGCTCATTATCGTTTTGTTACGCAATTCCGAATCGTGCGCACGCATAACGGAGAGATTATGATAATTATCATTTACGCATCGCAAGCGCATGTTCGAAGTAAGAGGAGACTGTATAGTGTAGTGAAAGATTTGAGCTTTTCAGACTCGAGAATTTTAATTCCAATCTTTGGAAGAAATCATCCTTCCATGTCCTTCCTAATAGTAAAGGTAGTAATAATTATTATGAAATTTATTACAACTATCCTTAGTAAATTTAGGTGGACGTCGTAATTTGGATTTCACTAAAGGAGGTGTGACGTAGTAATACGTAGTTGTAAGTTAAGAGTATAATAACATATTGGTCAATGATTGTACTGGCATTAATAAACTAGAGTCAGAACAGTAAACATCTTTTGATTTGCCCCGTCCCATCCTCATATGGCGACCCTGCCATTTGAGACGGGCTAGGTCCGTTCGCTCGCGGCGCGTTTCTAAGATATGGAGACAGCACAATTAACGAATTAAATTAGCGCCAAAGTATTGAATAGAAAATTAAAAATATGTGTCGCGCAGCTGTGGAAAAAGATGAAGTATTCATCAATCAGTCGGGAGCTTCGAATTCTTCAGATTATCATCTGTCAAACATCAGCATTGTGATGTTTCTTATTTGCACCATGCTAGCCATAGCGGGAATTTTTGTCTTATATATCCTGTATAAGAAGTGTCATCATGGATGGATTCGAAATGAGTTCATGGCCCAGAGTCTGATGCGTTCCTTCCGACGAAGACCCATCGAGGAGCACCGGGTATGCTATAATTGCCGCCAGCAGGCTGTGGAACTCCCATCGTCAGCGTCAGTCAATAAAAGTGTACAGTGAAAGTGATAGTGGTTCAAAAGTCAAAAGTGAGTGTAAACTGTCAACGGTTACGGAAATGAACTATATGAGTAAGGACTTTTATCTTTAGTTTATTTTAATTATATATATATTTTTTTTATGAATATGTTATATTATACAAAAAATATAATAAAACGATTAAGTAAATATATTGCGTCATTAGTAGGTAATGGCAGATGAATTAAAAAGTATTCATGATCGTCTTAAATCAATAAAAGAAAACTTGACTAAGTTAAGTTATTCGAGGAGAACTGAAACTTTATTGCAAGCTAAATTAGAAGAATCAACTAATTTACTTAATCGTTTTAATGCGTGTAATACACAAATTGAAGGGTTGATTAAAAAGAAACAGATTGGAAGTCAGACTTTGATCAATATACAGTATTATTGCGACTCTATCAAAGCGTTATATTTACAAATAGAACTTTTTTGTTCTAAAAGTTATAATTCTGAGACTGCCGAAGGTATCGAAAGCGAAAACATAATGGCTTCATTTGATTTTAAAACCGCCACCTCCCTGTTGCCGAAAATGGATGGTAAGGAAGATGTCACTAAGGACCTAATAGACTCCATAGAGCTATATAGTTCCTCCCTGAACGCGGAAGGAAATGCTATGCTCATAAAATTTGTTTTAAAATCTCGATTAAACAGTAGTGCAAAATTAAGGTTGTCATCATCTTACGCGTCATGCAAATTATTAATTGACGATATGCGCAATCACCTTCTGACGAAACAATCTAGCACCACTATACACAAAGAATTGGTAAATAGTCGCCAAAATGGAAGTTCTATTGAAACATACGGAAGTAAAATTGAACAATTGTTTGTTGAGTTGACTTTGTCACAAGCCGACGGTGATGAGGATAAATATAGAACATTATGTCCCATAAATGAAAAACTTGCTATTAGAAGTTTCACCGACGGATTGAGAAATCGTCAACTCAGTACAGTGTTGCTAGGTCGTAACTATTCATCCCTCAAGGATACCATTAGGGCGGCCAAGGACGAGGAACCCAGTTGCAGCCGCCGGGAGCCGGAGGCATCCGTTTACTTTGGACAACGAGCTTCCTCAGGTAAGAGACCATTTCATTCTAATAATAGAGGTCATCATACCACCGGTCGTCCGACGTATTTTAATACGCAATATCGCAGAGGTATGGGTACCAACCAAAGGTATGGTTCGTATAAGCGTGGTAATAGCACACCACAAAGGGGACACCCTAACCGAGGTCAGGGAACACGAATTTTTAGTAGGGGGTCTAGGGCTAGATTTGCGACTAATCAAGCGATAAGGTATGCGAATCACGATAGTGAATCAGCTGCCAACCCTAGCGAAAACAATAACACTTCAAATATTGATGAGGTGCAGTTTTTTCGATCGTAACTATGTGTTGTCATGCGAATACAGCAATGCAGTCGAATTATCAGTAGACGGCACCAAATATAGATGGCTAGTCGACACTGGCGCCTCGATGTCAGTCGTCAAATATGACACGGCTAAACTTTGGAACATTACGATTTATCCAGAAAACATTTCCATTAATGGGATAGGAGGTAAGATTGTAACCGAAGGCTATGTTTATGCTACGCTTACATATAAGGGAATGGAATTTCAACACAAGTTGTATGTGCTCAAATCTTTACCGAGTAATACGGATGGAATTATCGGTCAAGATTTCTTAGTAAAATACAATGGTATAATTAATTTTGAAAACAATTTTTTAACTCTTGGTTTATATGAAAATTGTGAAAAAGTAACGTTGCCTTTAATTATGGGTAGTTTAGGTAGTAATACATTTCTAAAAGTACCACCTAGGTGTGAAAAAATATTTTACATTCAAACCACTTTTAAGGAAACTTGCGTAATTTTGCCGAAAGAGTTGTGTGATGGAGTTTTTATGGCAGGTAGCATTGCAAGCCCTAATAATGGAAAGTTGCCAATTCAAATATTAAATACTCGTGAGAATGAAGTTGGACTTAGTTATTTTAACCCACAGGTAGAATCGTTATCGGATTACTCAGTATGTAGTTTTGAGGAGAGTAAAATTGAGGGCGCACGGGTTAGGAAAATGTTTTCATTGTTAAATTTAAGTCATTTGAATAAAGAAGAAAAAATATCGATTGAAAACATATGCGCGAAATTTTCTGATGTTTTTCAGCTTCCGGGAGACAAATTGACTACTGCTAATCTGTGTGAACAAAAAATTACGTTGCAACCTAATGCTCAACCGGTTTATACAAAACAGTACAGGATACCTTTCTCTCAGCGAAATGAATTAGAAAATAATGTTAAAAAATTATTACATGATAATATTATTGAACCGACCAAAAGCGAATGGTCAAGCCCTGTCTTATTGGTCCCTAAGAAATCAGATAATAATACTAAAAAATGGAGACTAGTCATTGACTTTCGAAAACTACAGAATAATAGCGCGAATGACGTAATAATAGCACGTCAGTAACCGCAACCCCCGCAGCGATTGGACTGATCACCCAAGAGTTGTGGAGATGCTCAAGTTACCTAAGCACTATACAGAATTAGTGTTTGTGAACGAAGAAGAATGGAAGAAATTAAAAGAAGTTATGACTTTTGTGACTGGCGACTTCGGTTATTTCGCCCAAGGACGTACAGTTTATGTGAAAATATTTACCCCATCGCAGTGTACACGAGCTGTCTCTGTGCGGGAAATGGAATCGTTCTGTATGAACCTAAATATAGATACTTTACATGTAATATTAAATGAAAGTAATTCTATAATCATAAAAGAGCTAGCTCAATTTATTAATAAATTGCCAAAATGGTCGGGGCCCCGATTATGTGTAATAAAAGGAGTAAAAAGAATAACTGATAAAGACACTCAAAGAGTAATACTAAATGACTACCATATTTTGTCTACGAGTGGTCACGCAGGGATTAGAAGGATGTTGAATACGATACGTAGGAAATATTTTTGGACAGGACTCACGAAAGATGTAGTAGATTTTGTTAAAAAGTGCGATAAATGTCAACGGCATAAATATTTGAAAACAACAAAAGAGCCCATGGTCATCACCAATTGCGGCGAATCAGCTTTCGATAGGGTTTACCTAGATTTAGTCGGTCCCCTCAGTCGTGATAATAATTACAGCTACATTTTAACGCTCCAGTGCGACCTGACCAAATACGTCGAGGCGTATCCTATTGCGAACAAGGAGGCGGTCAGCGTAGCGACAGCGTTCGTAAACAACTTTGTGCTGAGGTACGGGATACCACGCGAGGTCATCACAGACAGAGGGACGGAATTCATCAATGCTACTATGCAAGAGGTATGTAAAATTCTTAACATAAATCAAATAAAATCAACAGCTTTTCATCATCAAACTCTAGGTTCAGTTGAAAACAGTCATAAGCACTTAACTTTTTACCTTAGAATGCAAGTTAATTCTCAAAACCAAGACTGGAGTTATTGGGTACCTTTTTGGTGTTTTTCTTACAACACCACCATTCATTCTGAAACACAGTTTACCCCATATGAATTAGTTTTCGGCAAACCATGTAATTTACCTACAAACCTCACAAATACGATTGACCCTGTATACAACTTTGATAGTTACCCTTTAGAATTGAAATACCGTATTCAAAAGTCACAAGCTGAAGCGAAAAACAATTTATTTAACAGTAAACAGTCACGTAAAGTACAGTACGACAGATATTTAAACCCTATCATTTATAAAGCAGGAGATCTATTACTTGTAAAAAATGAAAATTGTCATAAGTTAGACCCATTATACTTAGGACCTTTTTCGGTAGTGAAGGACGTTTCGCCTAATGTTATTATATATGTTGACGGTAAAGAAAAGACTGTCCATAAAAATAGGACAAGATTATATACTATGTAATTTTATGATAACTACTTACTATAAGTATATCATACCTACCTACTTTGTTTATTTAGTCTTAATTGTAACCATACAATGATTTGTTCTTATTTACTAATGTTATTCTTAAGCAAATATGCAATGTCTTGTTTATTTTTAATCATCAAGGTTAGTAATTAGATTTATATTACTCCATGTAATAAGATTTTTATGTACAAGAATAAACACATTATGTAACAGTGTTTAATAATTAGGTACTTTGATTTATTTTATGTTTTTATATAAATAATAACATTTCATATTAAACTCAACTTACTTTAAAAAAAAAAAAAAAATTACTCATTGTATTTTTTTTTCTTTTTGAAGGGGCGTGTGACGTAGTAATACGTAGTTGTAAGTAAGAGTATAATAACATATTGGTAATGATTGTACTGGCATTAATAAACTAGAGTCAGAACAGTAAACATCTTTTGATTTGCCCCGTCCCATCCTCATAGAGGTAAGGACTGTCAGTCCCATGTCGGTAGACCCTGATCACACGAGACACTCATCACACGATTTTTTGTCCAGAGTTGGAATCAAACCTACGACCTTTGGTGTATGAGGACAAGTCACTACTAAATGCACTATCGGGCTAGTGTATGTATTTAATGATTCCTTTATCTTATTCCTTTAAGTTTTAACACATGAACTTAAGCTTGGCACTTAGTACGGAATTAGGTCAATGTATGAGATGAGATGTATGAAATTGTTTGCTTCGGACTTCAGGACTCTTACAACACTAATCCTGTACATCCAACGAAGCTCCATTTACATTCCCGCCATGCGCCTCCAGTGAGCTTGGCATATTAACCACGGCTCGTAGTAATGCGTAAAAGATCGACTATGAAGGCCGGTCATACATTTTGCATGCGATTTCCACACATTTACTAGGAAATAGACAGAAAGCGGAATTCCCTACGATACTTGTCATACATTAAATGCATTTATAATAGCATTTATGAGCAGTGAACTACGAAGCTTGTTTCTAATAATAAGAGGAAAGACGTTTTTTGGATGATTATTATGTCCTGATTTTTATTAATAACATCGGGTGCCCACGATACAGGACTTCTCCTAGTGTGGGACCTACTGTAATGTTCAACAATCTTACATGTTCTTTGGAAAATAAAACTATTTGAATTAGAATTTATAAACTCGGACACTACTTGGGCAACTATGGAAACTATAACACTACAACTTCGCTCGTGGCTGCTCAAACCAATTCGGAATAGTAGTTTTCGTCCGCATCTGCGGCAAGCGAAACTCCATCTAATGGTGTAGTATTCATGAAATATACGTTGCCGGTCTCATAAGATTTTTTTACTAGTTCATAACTTGTTTGCCAACTTACTGTTATCTCTGAGACAGAAACAAAAAATACACCAACGCTGTCAATACACACGACTAGAATAAATGACTGTTTAAAAGCTTTGCCATGTTTTAGCCAACTGTTTGAGGTTGAAACAACAAACGAAGCAAGTGCAGAAATGTGCTGGACAAACAAAATGCTGTCACTTATAATGCACCACACTGATAGATAAGTCGGTGTGGTTCCCCTGTCGAAGAGTGGCGAATATCAAACAGCAGTCGCTTCATTGTAATGGGAACTGTGAAAAATCTGTGATAGATGGCGTACTGTCGAACTGAGGTCCGTCTAAACGGTGATTGGTTTTTTTTTATGTGAGATGTCAAAATGTCATAACCAATGACGTTGAAGTTGGACTCCAGTCTAACAGTACGATATTAGCGGATTTTTCACACCCAATACCAGACTCACCGAATCCTGAAGAATGGTCAAATTTTTAAGAAAGATGGTTGGCATTTTGCACCCTACTCACACCAACCGGGATGGTTGACAGAGGCCAGAGGAATAAAACGGCGAGCGCCATTATTTAGCGGTACGGTCTAGTCCCGGCTGTGGGGTATCCGAATCCGAACGTGACTGCGTTTGAGATGGACACCCCACGGGTTTTGGTTAGGGTTAGAGTCCCACACACCACCTTATTCCTCACATGTGGCCAGGTGAAGGCCATGTTGGTTTCCCTTGGAAATAAACACCACCTGGGATTCACCATCAAGCTAAAAAAGGTTCTTTGGGAGAGTCCTTTAATCAATGGATATAATGAACTTGTGCGCATTATCGTTTTTAATTTAATTGGAAATTGCATTATACAAGTCATAAACGTTATGTAATTAATAAGCACATTATTACTGATGAAGATAGATGATATAATTTAATTGTAAAGGGTATATTGGAAGATATTATTTATCAAGGAAGTAATAATAATTATGGAAGAAACATAAGTCTCATAACTTATGTTTGAGTCGATGTTAAGACTTAGAAGTTGTTCAGAGTGCAATGGTAAAGTTATATTAGCAACCAGCTTTCACGTAATGAAATAACTAAATCGTGAGAGTAAAAATGAAGAAACCTTTTAGATTAAACATTTTATGAACAGCTTTAATGTGTGTGACTTAACTAAATGTTCAATCAATGGTCATCTTCTACTTCCCACTGAAATTAAGCTAGTCTCCAAGAATGTTATCATCATGTTTAATACATTTAAAGCTTTTACTTTGTAAAGTAATAGTGATTTATGATAATCCCGACTAAAGCAATAAAATAAAAATCATCATTAAAAGCATTCCAATGCACTAAATTATGATAAAACTAAATTGCTTGTTAATGATTCCCCAATTCAATTTGAATTTGTAATTAAACCATTCGTCTGCTCCCAATAACTCTATTCGATTGACAAACGATATTCCGTAATCGAATATTATTACGGATGCTATACTATAGATAGAGTATTATAATGATATGAT
Source organism: Cnaphalocrocis medinalis (assembly GCA_014851415.1). Taxonomy (NCBI): domain Eukaryota; kingdom Metazoa; phylum Arthropoda; class Insecta; order Lepidoptera; family Crambidae; genus Cnaphalocrocis; species Cnaphalocrocis medinalis. The sequence goes on from CM026288.1 coordinate 7,954,760, forward strand.
GGCACTAATAATTTAACAATTTAATTCGAATACCACTCGAGTGGTCGAGTCATAGGAGATCTGGTTATTTGAGTCACCTACAGGCATCCAGTGCTAAAAGCTATACATTTTTGACCAGGAATGAATCAGAGGGCTCATGAGACCACACTTTTCAACGATCTTGTGATAGAAGAACCCACGAGCTAGAGCGAAGTCAAATAGGTGGTAGTAGTTTTTTACCTCATACAATTTAGTCACGCGAGTAATATTGGACTGGAGTCTCAACTAGGGTATTAAAACTAAAAATCCAGCTACCAGTCTGGAACCCGTGACCCATAATCCAAATGCCAGCGGCAACGGTACACGGGACCGGTTCCGAGGCGTAATTGAAGAATCTTGCGCCGATGATATAAAATAAATACTTGCCCGCTGACGTCGCGGGGTAGCTTTCCATTGATATTGTAAAGGTTTAAAAGAACTGGTTCTGAGTGGACAAGTTGGTACGGTTTTATGTTTTGAGGTCATAGTTTTGAGTTTTTTTACCTTATACTATTATGGGCACGCGCTTTAAACTACTTAGCTTACAACTTGAGAATTCATCCTAAATTAAACTTACGGATCTTCAATAGAAAACCATACTCCTTTTTAAAAGATCGGCAACGCATCAGCGACCTTACTGAACACACAAAATGTCCATGGGCGGCGGCGATTACTTACCAACAGGACAGCGCTTGCTCATTCGTCGCCTAGTATAATACCAAGTTGGAAAATACTTAATTTTACCACATTACTTCATCCCCAACAGCAATCTATAGCAGCTACTTACCTGAAAAGAGAAACATAACATTTAGTATCATTTCAAAAAATAAGACCTTAATCCAAAATAAAATTGTGTTGACAGCAACGATTGGAGGTAATCCACTCTCAGCACCCAGAATTTCAGCACCTGGGATTTCAGCACCTGGCCTAGTCCACTCTCAGCACCTATTGATATTTTTGGCAGGTGCTGAAAATGGATACAAATTTATTTTTACATTTTTGTCCACTTTCAGCACCTGCAATGAGCAGCCTAGTGGTGACAGCTAAACCAGTCGATGTTAAATAAAATATATCGATAAAAATAATCTAAACGTACACATAACATTAAAATCCATACTAATATTATAAATGCGAAAGTAACTCTGTCTGTCTGTCTGTCTGTTACTCTTTCACGCCAAAACTACTCAACGGATTTAAATGAAATTTGGTATACAGATAATCTAGACCCTGAGAAAGAACATAGGCTACTTTTTATTGCGAAAAGGGGGTTGTAAGGGGTTGAAAGGGGAGTAAAAAGTTACTTTTCCACGCGGACGAAGTCGCGGGCGGCCGCTAGTAATACAATAAAAAAATTAAAACCGCAGTTTTTCCATGCAGAGTCCTAAATTCCTAATGAAATTCGACCATTTTTGTACTCATTTATAAAGCCATCAATATAGTTTTTTTTTTTCGGCGAGTCCTTTGTGATGTGATATGTAATCCTGTTTTGGCACGTATTTCTGCGTAAAATCGATGACATGGTTCCTCAGAACAGATCCTCGTATGTCTTATAGTTTCAGACTTTCCCATACTGACCGATTTGAATGACCCTGTATACTAGTGGCCTACCCTCAGACTAGGCAGATGTGCTTCCAGTTTACACTATCCGAACCCCTTACTAAGCCGACGAATTTCTTAAGTGCTTAACTCGCCATGAGCTGACGATAGTCTCATCAATATTGTAGATATACATATACAATATCCAGTGGAAACATTATTGCAAATATATAAAAAAAAATCATTTAGCAGTTTCATCTTAACTAGTGGTTAATAGTTAAGATGAAACTGCTAAACGAATATTTTTTATTTTTAGTATAGTAATTCTTTGCAATATTGCACTTGAAAAATCATCGGAGGGTTCAGGTGGGATTTTTTGAAGTGCAATATTTACTTAAATAGCTTAGCAGTTCGAATAGTTACACGTGTTGTTGTGAGTCAACCATAAAAGATAAATATATACCGTCGTGGGATATTTTTTAGATAATTTTATTCAGAACGTTCAATTTAATCATCAAGGCTACACACGCGACGGAAGTTTAAAAAATGGAGTAACTTCTCTCGCTTTTACAACATTTCCCTTTACTGCTCTGCTCCTATTGATTGTAGCGTGATGACAAGTATACTATAATATGCGCACAAGTATGAATAATAAATGTGTACAAGCCTATGCAATAAAGAATATTTTGACTTTGACTTTGTGCCAAGTTTCGTTAAATTCTATAGAGTAGATTTTGTTTCTATAACGAACATACAGGCAGACAGACAAACATTTTACTGATTGCATTTTTGGCACCAGTATCAATCACTAATCATCCCCAGAAAGTTATTTTGAAAATATATTTAATGTACGGAATTGACCTCACTTTTGCTGGACTTGGGAATCGTACCCAGGACCCCAAAATCACGGATCGGTATAAAACCACTAGACCAACGGTGCTCTAATCTTATCTTCATGTGACAATAAATCTATGGTTTAAGGTGATATAAGCCTGTCATTCTGTACAAATTGTAGCGTTATTCATAGATTTATCCTGGAATGAAGTTCGGTCCTATCGGGCCTAAGTCTCCTAAAAGGCATTCTAGACAATTTAACATAACGTCATGCTACTTATTGTATGTACCATAATACTTTTAGTTGCAGGTGTTTTAAATAAATATACTAACCGGTGATCGCATGTCAAAACAACATATTATTATCTCACAAGTAATAGATTTTATTGCAATTTTATAGAAATAATTCGTAGACCAAATATATCTTAACGTTCAAGTGATTTTATCGATATCTTTCATTTAATACTGTAATGCTGCCCGCACTATTTTACTGCAGGTGCTGAAAGTGGACAAAAATGTAAAAATAAATTTGTATCCATTTTCAGCACCTGCCAAAAATATCAATAGGTGCTGAGAGTGGACTAGGCCAGGTGCTGAAATCCCAGGTGCTGAAATTCTGGGTGCTGAGAGTGGATTACCTCAACGATTGTGGCAAATAAAGTAAAAATCAAGAGCCTGTTGCTGTTCATATTGCACACACAATTATACCCTTTACTTCGCAAGACAGTGCTTCAATTTTGAAAAGAGCATCGTGATGGTTACATTGTACAGTGAACGGGAGCTTGACAACTGTTTTTAGGTTAATAACATTTTCAACCTCGAGAAGACAGATATGGAAAATGCAACACAGAAAAGGCAAAGCTCTTAAGGTGTGCAGATAGATATCATGCAATATTCCTGTTAGCATGTCGATGGCTCGTGCTTGCAGTGAAAGGGTTAATCTGCCAAAGTGCAAAGAGACCGGTTGATTACATACTGCTCGAGAGGTAGATAAGGAGTCTCTATCTGTGGTTTGTGGTGTTCCTTATTTAGCCATTCATAATGATCAAATTGACAAGACACAAGCAACGAACTGAGAGCATCAGGAATTCCTAACTGAAGATTTGAGTGTAAAATACGTGGATATACTGCTGGTAATAGTACACTTTTGCATATGGACGGTAGAAAAATACATCTATACTATTCAATATTTATAAAGAGGTAACTTCTATAGACAAGTAAAAAATACGAAACGCTAGCGCGATGTAATCAATGTCCAGTTCGGACTGTCCCGAAGCGAAATGACGGCTGGCCACTAGTAATCAGTAAAGGAAATAGGAAGAATCGAAACCTAATGATGTAAAATATAACCAATAGAAGAGAGTGATAGTAGATCAATTACAATAGATTGCATACGGATGTTTCACACATAACGTGTGCACAATACATGGGAATGAGATTACCGCGTGCTGCCTCTGTGACGTCATCGGCTTCGGGCGTTCACTTAGACAATAACTATTGTGCCATCTATAAATGGGAAGTGGTTGTTACGAAGGAGGAAGGTCGACGAGACACCGTTCAATAAACGATAGTTGTAACATGCACGTGCTAATTAGCTATGATGAGACTGCATTGCGTAAAAAAAATTGAACTTGGTGCTTGAGATGCTAGAAGGAAATGCTAATTAAGCGATTCAGTTCGGCAAAAAGTACACGGATCTTCTCCAAGAATGTATACAGGATGAAAATGATAATTGGCTAAGACTAATCAGACTGAATGAGCGATGAGACGCCGAATCGATTACCGATTTAGATTATACACTAGTGGTCCACTAATAAACCTTCAATTCTATCTTATCAATGGTTTACCCATAAGTGTTTTCAGAAGATTTGGGATCATAGTACTTTTTGTTACTTAGCTTCCAGCTGTCTAAGTACTATAATAAGAAATTATGATCGCCCAACTCTGGGCGTGGTTTGCTACTAGTCACATGTTTCTTAAAAACAAAAAAAACAATTTAAGAGGCACGTAATAGTAAAGTTGAGCATAATACAAATTCAACAGCATGAATCATCAAATTGATTCAACGATCGATTCCCGCAAATTGACGTTGTTTGAAATAATTTCTTGGCTTCATTCACACGTAACAAGTGGTTTGTTTTCGACGTACTCATTAGGATATATTCGGACATTGTGTATTTGTTGTTAGTCATTGCTATATATGGCGATACGTGCGCATTGTGGGTAACAAGGTAAATATTACCAAAAATGGTAATGCATAAAACAAAGACATTTTCAGACCTAATGCTGTCTATTTGCTTAAGATGACGTAAGCAGAAATATGACTAAATAAAAGGGTCCCTAATTACCAACTTACTTCGGAAGGTGAATTCAAATTCTTCATTGAATGAGAGTTTTCTCAAATGAAACATTGTTACGTGGACGACTCGTCCAACTTTGAACACATTTGTTTTGTAACATAACGTCAAAATGTAACCAATTTCATTTGCAAAATTCCTTAATGGCGTGTGATCATAAGACCTTTGACCAATCATGCCAATATTTTTGAATATCCAAAAAGGACACCAAAAAGGAGTTCCACTGGCGCGCCAGCGTCGCGTACCGTTATAGAGCTATTACACCACGTCTTCGTTACATCGTGTCCTGTCCCGTCCAACCAGATGGCATTAATGTCGACCCACTTCTCGAAGGTCCGAGCGACCGGCCTGTCTCGTGCCTTGTAAGGCGACGCAGGGTTACGCAAGTAGCGAGATTCTGTGCTAAACGACGATAACTACTTATTGTTCAAATTCTCATTTCTATATTTTTCATATAAAAAAAATTGCTACACCATAAAAGATCCCTTATAAAGGCCAATTAAATCCAGATTGCCACACATCAAATCAATTGCTTATTAGCAAATAATGACTACATGGTGAGAAAAATCGAATTGCACAATACCATAAGAAGGTAACGAAGTGTTTTCAACTCAATATAGAATGTTAGAATAGGACTTTAACTACTTTAAGTATGTATCAAGCTGAGACCGACCAAAAAAGTCTAAACTGTTGAAACGAGTGTTGATTGCTGTCCATGCCGTTTACAGTTAATCAATGCTGCACCATCTGTAATGTACAGGTTTCCCAACGGCTCACAATCTGGCATATGGCAGCTAAAACATCTCCTTAAAAGGCGTGACCATATGGACAAGGGTCTGAGTGGACTCGATTCGACGAACATATCCATAACGTTTCTAAAGACGTATGCTTAGAAACGATGAAAAACGACGCGTGACATGTATTTCTATTGGTGATTGACAACAGGCAACATCGTGACTTTGGTGTGACTTTCGATAACCTCTTGGAACATATGGCTGAGAGCCTTTAAATAAAACCTGCTTATACAAATGTTTGATAGCTTTAAACACTTCAAATGGAAAGTTAAATATTTGAAGCTTGTATGCAGTCTTTGTTAATGAGTGAGTTTTCATAACAATATCTTAATGGTCAAAAATTTTCAACATTCCCCTTACTTCAAAATGTGAACACATCATAATTAATCTTAAAGGATATCAACAAGGACAGAGACGAGCGCTGATTATGAAAAGGTACATTTAAATTTTTGCACAATAACGTTTTAAGCAAAATCGGGCTCTCATCCTCATCAAATAAGCGAGAGAATCGCATGCGCACGATAGCCGACGGGTCAGGACACAAAGACGCATGTGGTTGCAGATGATGAGATGAGGCCAACCACCCGCATCGGCGCATTGAAAAATATTCGCAATAAAGAAGGGTTGTGCGCAAATGTCATTGACACACTGCCGAGAGATAAATTTGCGTAGTAAGCGATAAACGAGTGTGCGTGAGATTACTGTTTTTGCTATTTTCCATATACACTACCACAGCACAACTTTATGAAGTTTTGTTTCTCGTTTAGTGAAATGAAGTGAATGATAACATAAATTGGATGAATGCCAATACACATTAACTATTGACGTTGTACGGAAAACGTACTCGTAAATGTGAGACGATATTCTTTTATATTTGTTTGTGTGAATAAATTGCTTTATGTTTTATTTTTGCGAATCAATGGTTCATAAAAGTGTCTTACATTAAAATACGAAGCAACATTAATTTATCATCATCATCTTCAAGGACGCTGGCGGCTCTCTAGGTCATCTTCTTTTTGAAGGAGTTCTCCAGTACTTTTTATGGTTTAATCAGTCCCGCCTCGTCCACTGCTTGTTACTTTTTTGCTTAAAGAAGTAGACAGTCTTCTCTTCCTTGTGTCGATGGACCTCAATGCTGACAATAAATAGGCTGTGAGACCTATAAAATTTCATGTTTTCTACCGTTATCTCATATTCCTCTGGGCTAGATTTTGATAGCATAAAATCATTAACCGACTATGGAATTTCCTTAACAATGTATTGGAAAGACTGGATCACGAGTAGGACTCGGGATATGTCTGTCGTGCTTCAAAACTGCAATCAAACCTCAATAAGTCAGTTTCATTAGTAATGTCGTGCTGCTTTGATCTGCGGCCAGTCCGAACCAATTATACTCTGCCTGGTCGACATATAAGGCAACCGTCTAGGGTTTCTGTTGATTTATTGAGAGCAATGAGCAATAGTTATACTTGTACTCTATAGTGTTGGTAATTAGCATATTGATAATGCTGCTGTATTAAGACAAGTTGAATTAATCACGTTTCAATAATACAGAGAACTTCTTTTTTTTAAGTAGAGGCCCTAACGAGCATGCGAGCCAATCAAATGAGCAACAAACTTCATTTGAATTTTAACAATTAAACTACGCGACAGCTTCGTATGTCAAAAATTTACTATTCCTGCAGGTTTGAGATATGTGAATGTCAAATTCAATTTACAAAATTAATTTATAAATTCAATTGATTTTACGATTGAATCTGAATACACATTTTGGATATTGAAGACAAAAAATAGTATTACGCAACCAACATCTTTGCGTTAGTAACTTCAACTATCCTACAATTAAAATTCCGTAACTACCTCTAAAGTCCACACTAAACCGCAGATTGAAGACTAAGTCCGAGGCTAGGTCCCCTTGTTTACGTCTGGTATTTTACTTCACTGTCTAGACACCATAAACAACGGGACAAAGCGAACTCGGAAGGGATACGTAGGAAAGGGTACATTTAAAACGCAGCGGGAATGGAAAACACGCAGGCTTCAAACCTTCGCATTTTAGTTCTAATGAAGACGCTTGCTTGTAATGCTTGACTACCTACCTACTATACAACAGCCCCTATAGACTAGACTGTAACTAGCTTCAAAATAATTTGTGTAACGGTTATCAGAATACAGTGATTGAGGGTACGGGAAGCTCAATCGGGGAGAAAATGTGTTAAAGGTTTAGCATGTGTGCTATGTGACTCTAATGGCGTTGCGGATGTCTATTAGCGGCGGCAATCGCTTGCTCGTCTGCCACCTATCACATAAAAAAGGATCTAACTCCGAGACGCTTTTTTTATTTTTTTTTATATAGGAAGGCAAAAGACCAAGCGGGTCACCTGATGGTAAGTGAATACCGCCGCTTATGGACATCAGCTACATCAGAACGACGGACGGATGCGGACGCTGAACGAACGCAAGTATTTATCATCACTCGAATGTTCCTCTTTCTCCGGAGTGGAGTCGCAAGTGTCGCAACTCAATGCACCAATCGGACAGACTACTAGAACAAGTAGTGGTCGTGGTACTAGAAGAGTTTTAATGGTGCCGAGCTAGTGAAATATCCAGAGGCTCTTTCTTAAGACTGTTTTTATACATTGAGCTCTATTTGCTGCTCAAGCTGGTACTCAAGATCACTTATCCCTATCAGTAGCTACAAGTGATCTTGAGGACCAGTAAACAATCAAATTCAAACCAACCAGATTTCTGATGTAATCTTCATACTTCACGTGTGGTCTCCGATAGCATTTGGTCCCTTCGCGTCGTTCAAGGGTCATTAATCATTTTTATTTTGGTAAAAATAGGTACTGTCTTTATGCCAATGACAAAAAAGGGGAGGAAATTGTCGTTCAGTCAGGTCATTTATTCCGTTAATTTCAGCCTGACACATTCGATGAGTCAACGTTTATCAAGACTGCTTTGTCGTGGTATATGATAAAATCAAATGTGTAATAATAATAAACATTTATTTTAATTATACTATCAGTTATTTTTACGATTGTGGAGGCGGTTTTAGACGTTGGTAACTTGTGTAGATACGAGGTAATAAGTCTTCCTACCTTTGTCTAAGTACAGCTTTAGAATAGAATCCGCAGACATAGCCCACTCATTGACATACCATTTTTCAATATTTAATTAAATAACAACACTGGTTATTATATTCAGGAACACGTATTTGCCCACTGCAGAACATATGCCTCTCCAATCTCTCTCCACTTTCCTCTGTCGTTGGTCTTCCTGGACCACGCTGCCCCAGCTTGAGCCTTATTGTTGTCGGGCCATCTGCCAGTTTGTCCGCTATCACTCCTCTTTCCATTTTTATATTGGATTGGACAGCAAAACAAATAAATAATTAATGTAAACTACTTTGAGTCAATCATTTCAGATTCTCATTTTAAAATCTCTCTTGGTTGGACCTGACTCTATACTAAGTGGCTTAAGCACTTGTGTTACAGATATCAGACAACAGAGGAAAGACAAATATGTACAATATTTATTTACCCAGACACTGAACAAACAAGCGTTCATTACACCAATGTCTGTCCAGGGTGGAGATCAAATCCAAAATGGATGAAATTATTTGTAAGTACAATACAAGAAAGTAGCAGCAGTAGGTAACATAATATAACGTCGACGCTAAACAATTATCCAGACATTATATTACCATATTTTCAACAGATCTGACATATAATAAGCGAGTTGCAAACAGGTCAGGCGACCTCGCATTCACGGAATTCTTCGAGCGTTACGTCATATCTCTCCTACCTTACTGAAAGGAAACCTTCCAACTTTGTAATCTTAAAGAGAGAAATTAGACAAACTTAATCATCTGTGGTGTACAAACAGTCGTAATTACGTAAGCATATATTTAATAAAAAAACTAAAGAATACGTATGATTACTTGAATGGTCCCCATGCAAGAAAAAATGTACAAACACCAACAAAACATGGAGTAAAAGAGACTGCAATGTTGAATGAGCGAGGAAAGAGCTCCCTGCAACGATCCCGCATTGCAGATGAATCTCGTATACATCAGAGCCAACGATAAAACCTCCCTGCGGTAAACCATTTCTAAACTTCGCCAATTTTCGAGCTGGAACAAGTAAAAGCAGAATTCCTAAAATAGCAATACTTTGCAAATTCTTTCGTTGTGAGTTAAGATTGTTTCTTGTATCTTATCGAGATAACCAGACCTAAGAGAGTCCGGCATAAAAAACCAATAGTGAATAAAATTGGAACTCAAAAACAGACTTTACAATACAAATGTCGCTAACAGAGTCTAAGAAGACTAAGAAAGACAACTCAGAAGACTAAAAAATCAACACGATGCTTCACCCTATTTAATATTATTTATCGTACAAAACTGACTTGTCTTTAGACTTGACATTGGAAACAACGAGCATAATTAGATGACAACAAAAATATGTGACTAAATAATACTAACTAGACTTATTTCTGGTAGCAAAGTAGAAATAGGAGAAATAGTACAGCCCGATAATATATTGAACACTATCCATTTTTACTTCCTGAAAAAATTGGATCGTTGAAAAATATTATGCAAAATTGTTGTCAAGATTCGAAATCAACGCATCGTCCAGGTAAACTTCGTCATCTCGACATTGCACGGGGGCCCCTGCGCACATTTGGTGTAACGTTACAACACATTTACGCCGTTGTACCCCTGCCAAAGCAAATAACCCGTGCCGCATCACACGTCAACACATGTTCCGAACCGACCGCAATACGTGAACATGTTTTCCTTAGTCGAGCTTGTTAATTTTTGCCGACATGATTTAGTTTCCATTTCATGAAGCTGGCGACGTTAAAATGTGATATGTATTGTTTTTTATTGCTTTAATTGGTCAACATCTACTGCCCTAATTCGTGCAAAAAGCCTTCTCATTTTACAGAAAAGTTTAAGCTTAATGCACAGCGGACTGACAAGACTTAAAATATTCGACGTCGTATTGGATTCCGGTACCAAAACCGCAATATGCAAATCCGTTGAAGGGACCAACTTTTCCAATTCAATTCCTTTGCAATATCGGAAACGAAAATCGTCAATTTCCTCCCATTTGAATCACTCGAAATTGCAAACCATACGTCAGCCGTGTACGATCTTGTCCGCAATCTATCCGCGTCGTCTGAAAGTTTCATAACCCCGCCGCACCCTAGTCTACCCCCCACCCGCAGGCACTCACCCAGTCTGGGAGGGTTCAGAGGTCGAGGGGAAACCGGGAATTGTGCTCGACATGCCGGAAACCTTTAAAAACTTGCAACTAATTAAACGGATTATACCTCAGGCTGTACCAACTGTCTTTGAATATTTGAAAGCTTTTTGTATTCTCAAAACCGGTATCAATATCATTCGAATACAAGATTAATTATGTAAATGACCGCCAGATTATACAACCCAGCGATAATACGTTTTATCTAGCTGTTTCTACGTTTACATATAATTGTATTCATGCCCGTAATGACGCAGATAAAAGCCTCTTACTGAGTTTGTAAGTTTTGTTTATTGTATTTTGAAAATACATTATGAGAAGCATTCTTGGCGTCCTTGTTGATAACATATTACCTGTCGAAGATGTTGATAAAATTGTTAAGATCGAGATTATATTCAATTGTTTTCTTGGAAACAATCACAGCGTCGGTGGGGCGTACTGTGGCGACTAGTTTGCGCGGTTGACGGGCTAATAAATAAATGCTATTTCAGAAGACCCACGCGTGTTATACAAATGGTATCGGAATATGCTCTTCTAAGTATTGACGAACATCTTACGACGAAAGAATTTATGATCCTATTTTCTCTAAACCAGTTTATCTTTATTCGAGACTATACTTGCCACCGTAAGATTAGTAAGTAGGTAATCCTCTTCCAATGTTATTTATTAATATTACTTATCAGGTTTAATCTAACGCTCCTAATCAAAACAACTTGCGGCTTATGTAGCACCTGCATCACAGCTTAAAGTAACGTTCAATGCTACAAAAAGTAGTCGGTTTTCTGATGATCATACCAAAATGTAGAGTAACTCAAACAATGGTATCGATGTAAGTTCAGAAGTAGTACCAGGCAGTCATAACGCTCGTGGAGTTTAGACGCACGTAGCGTACATATTCGCGTGGGCCGCGTCCCTCCCCGGGTCAACGACTGCTGCGGCCGTTTCGGCCGGCGGCGCGCCTCACCTTGACATTCATCTCGAGCACGACGCTTTGGCCAAACGTTTGAATCAACCCGAACAACTTGGAGCGCTGCTTCAACTTTAACCCTACCAAGACGGAAAACGCCCTCCTAATTCGGTCGGATAGCACTGTAAATGGTGAACCGCTAGATGATTATGTTGTCCTGGTACGGGTTGATCATGCTAATGATGAAATTTTAAAAATCACTGCAGTAAACATTAATTATGACTCAAAAAAGGTTACCAAAAGAGGAAAGAACGACGATAAATCATAATGAAACCAGTTAGAAGAACAAAAGAAAGCTAAAAGTAGCCCTGAACAAAGTGTTCCAAATAAGGGCGCTTCTTGGTATTCCGACGTCACCACTCTGTAATCCGTAGATGGTCAACCAAACTAATCTAGTAGAGGTCATCACACCCAGCTTAGTGTTCGCATGAAGTACCCGCAACGGACTAGAACATAATACCACATCCATCACTTAGTTCCAGATTAATTTGACAAGCATTGCATGGCGAACGAGGACATTGGATGTGGATCGCTCGATATATTTTCTTTCAGCAACCTAATGTGATACTTAATGTCATATCAGTTATTGTCAACGAAATTATCCATCAGGTTGCCTAATGCTAATCCTGGTCGTTTAGAGTTACTTTTTTATGAGAAAGGTCGGCAAATGACCAACCATGTCACCTGATGGTAGGTAACTGATCACCTCTGCTCATGGACTTTGCCTAGTAAAAATAAAATCAGTTCATCGACCCAGAATAGGATTCATCTTTACTGGTATAAGATTAACGGCACTTTTAATTCTTTGAATTCAGGAATTTGGTCTTCTTTTAGTGCGTGAAAAAGTTCAAATTAGCTCATAGATAACGAATTGACATTGGCAGAGGTGATTGACTTGTTCAAACTACATATTATCTCAAAAATGTCCTACAAAATTATCGCTACTAATGCGGGTACTACGGGCCGAATGATAATAACCCTTTTTTACACTATAGCGGACAAACATGCAGACGGCTCACCTTATAGTAAGTGATCACCGCCGCCCATGGACATCTACAACACCTGGGGCAACACAAACGCGTTGCTGGCTCTGAAGGAAGAAATAAGTGCTTTTCTTAAAGATCACTAGGTCGTATCTACTCGGAAATACCTAAATTGGCAGCTGGTTCCAGTTTTACAGTGCGCGGTAAAAAGTGACGTGCAAAACGCACTGTGGTGGAATAAAATCCATCTAAATGAAAAGGCTACAATAATCGGATTTAAGTATTTCAACTCTCTCCGATTGTTACAGCATGAGTCATCAGTAGGAAGTTCATGGAATCCGCTCGCTGTCCGCACCATTAGAGGAAAAATGCAACCATGGCCTGGATGAGATCACGGCCATATATTTAGCCAATGTTGTACCGGATTTGCTTAACTTGGGCTAATGTTATTTGTAGTTAATCAAATAATAAAGTAGGTATATGGCATATATTCCTCTGGGCTATTATTTACTTTGCGAGACGTGATGATTAGTGGGTTTTAGGCACGCGTAAACCTGTATTAATAACGATACTCTGTTTTGAAATTGAAACTGGTATTGGGGCTGCTTCAGAAGGGCTCGAGTTTCGCGGTAACAATGACGTCACTACTCTTACGAAATATTATGGAAAGATAATGTATTTTTTATACTTTTTTTTTGACAAGAAAAATTAATAACGCTAGGCTTAAAATATTTTATTAAGAGACTAATAAAACATTTTTTGAAGGGTTACTAACGAAAAATCATACAAATTACTCATGTCATCTCCGAAAAACATAAAGCTACACATTTGTCATATCTCACGTTTTGCAGATATCCATGGGCGGCGGTGATAACTTACTATCAGGTGCGCCGTATGCTCGTTTGTCCGCTATAATGTCAAAAAAACCTACAATCTCGTAAAAACGACTCTTCCAGAAAAGTATAAATTAAAGAGTAAAACGGAATGCTAGTTTGATATTATAACAATAACAAAACCATTTTCGTACAACCATAAAATGGTACGTGTTAAACTCCACTGTTGCCTACAGGCTATTGCCCAGCAGACAAGCAGTGTGGCGTATGACCTATTAATCTATGTTCGCCAAGTTAATGGCACATGAAATCCTTTAATTTGAATAACAAAGGCTTACGTCGTGTTACCCACTGCTTTAATGCTCGGCGAGCGGAGTGGAAAACATTGTACTTAGTTCATAGTGAAGAAAAAACTTTAGGTAAGTGTACATACATAGACTAGGCATTGCATTAAGTCTTTCATAATTTATTTTCTGTGTAATAAGCGGCAGACGATCTCCTGATAGTAGGCGATTGTTATTGCCCAACACACCTTTACAACAAATAGAATCAAAGTGCGATGCCAAAATTTCCCCTTCCGCTAAACCGAAAAACAAAACATGCGCAATGTATTCGTCGCCCAGCGCCATCTATTGGTACTTTGTGGAACTAATGTCCCGAAACGAACTGAAGTCAGACCATTAATCGATGATAAATTGATTTACGAACTTACTCATATACTATGTTTTACTTACATAGAAAAGTATATGAGCATTAAAATTATTTATAACACAATTACCTACCTATTATTTTTAAGGAACAAGCATTATCATTGCAAAACTCACACTATTATCACCACTTTGACCAAAAAAGGTCAAGAATAGGTAATTATGACTCGAACAAAACCATAATTCAACTTCATAACGGCTGTTTAAGTGATGTTGAAAATTATTTAATTGTCTTGCAAAGGTAAAATTCTGCGAGCACATGACAGCGTTCATAAAGATTAATCAGTCATTCAGTGCCGTATATGTCGTGGTGAATTGAGTCCACCCTCTATTAATGGTAAGGTCTTATGTGATAGCTAGACTTATTAGGTATTCTTTCTTGGCTAATTTGTTTTATGTAACCATTTTTAGTATGTTGGCAATTTTGGCATATTTTCATCATTCATAAGCAATACCTGTTTAACTGCTGAACTCAAAGACGTTATTTAACCTAAATGTTCATTATCTTAATTATAGATAGTCTTTATGTGTATTGAAATAAGTGTACATGTTTTTTTCTTAAGCCTCCAGACACATCTGTACTGTTCAGCGTTTACTGTTAAGACTTTCTGGCTGGTTCTTCTTGGTGGAAACCACAATGCGAACATTACATACTTAACATTCATAAGCATTTTGTATGGACTTAACACTGAATAAAGATATTTTGATTTGATTTTGCTGCATACATACTTTAGCTGGTCAAAAGATTTTATTAATGAGATAGGTGACAGAAAAGCAAACAGGTCACCTGATGGTATAGTACCGCCGCCCATGGCCACCTTCAACACCAGAGGAGTCACAAATGCGCCGCCGGCCATTTCAAGAGGAATACACTCTATTTATTTGAAACTAGGTTTTAATTGGTGCTGTGAGACTCTGGGATGAGTCACTATTTTCTTGACACAGATTGACTAAGTTAACAGAATTACAATGACAGTATAGAACAGAATACTAAACAATAGCCAGTATTTGTTTTGGTTGAAGTTTTTAGATAAATCCTTTCCCCACTTATAACACAAGATAAGCTAGATAAAATGTTATGAATTTAAAGAGGCTTTATCTACCTGATAAATTATGTTGATAATTCCAAATGAATCAATAGTTATTTTAATACTGAATCATTATTCACAATAATGTTATTGTAACTATAGTCATAATTTCAGGTAAGATTAAATTAAGGATAGGAATTCATGATGTCATGTAACTGTAAACAAACAGATTTTTAAAAAGTTTTCCTTATGATTGAAGTTTGCAATTAAAATAATTAGTCAATATTATAATGGCTGCAACAATCACCAATTTAACAACAACTTGGGGCTGGATTACCTACATTTTCGCATAGGGAGGAACTTTTTATATTGCTGAAATATCATACTTATCAGATCAGGGTCTTAGAAGATCTGGGTGGCAAATCTAGAAGAGTCTATCTTCGAGAGTTGCCACTTGTCTGGTGAGTGACCTTTCATGATTTATTTTACTTTAGAACTGACAGTAATAATTACCCATGAATCAAAATAAAATAACAGAATTTTTCAAAGTCTTTAGAAAAATTTAAAAACAGTTTAATTTCATTATGCTTGTAGTTAAGTTTCAAAGAGAGTGGCATTTAATACAAATTCCAATGTTAACAATAATAACACCTAGACAAACATGCCTTTGGCAAGCCAATAACAGTTACCAAAAGTTTACTTGTATGACTTCATGTTTGGCGAGCCGTGACTCACACATTCCAACTGAAGGAAAAAATCATCATTAGGCAGAGCTAATGGCATACCTACTTAATGCTTTCTGTGCTTAGATAAATTTATCAATTTAGCTAAAAGACATGACAGACTGAGCTGAGGAGTCTTGTTGTCAGGCAGACTCAGCTTAAGACCCTGTACCATTTTAGTTAGGTTAAAGAAAAGTTCTAGGCATTAAGACATGGCTTTTTTTATAGGTGGCAGACGGATCAATGGTAAATGATTGCCACCGCCCATAGACACCTGCAACACTGGCAGAGTCACAGAGAGAGTGGGAGAAAATGAAATATTCTTTGTACAATTTAGGTCCATACAGAATGTGAGTTTTTAATTGTATGTAATGTATTTGTACGTGTTGGGACGTTGATTCTAATCAGATAATCCAGATTTATAATAAATTATTCTGGAGTCTTCTAACAGTTCTTTCGCAAATAGTGAGACTTTAATCTGCTGTCTTTCTAAGTATGTGGCAGCAGAGCTGATGATTGATTGACCCCTACAATATTATCAATTTTTTCCTATTTACAAAAAGTAGATAGTAGGAGGACTTTGATCAGAAGGTGATATACAATACCATAGGTGACAGACCAGTGGCAAATCTACAGCCTTCTATTCTGATGAGAACCTATGAGAAAACTGAGCACACATGAAATTTTAAAACATTGGAGTGAATAAGTAATGCTAGAATATCTAGTTTTGGTAATTTTGATAAATAGTGCAGTTGTTATGATTAAAGATACTTACATAGATGAGACCAGAGTAGTATCTATCCTTGATGTTGTGCAGCACGGAGGCTTCGTTCAGACACGTGAGCTCTGCCATATCCTCGACCTTGTCGAACTTGGGCGGATTCATCTTCTGGATATCATCAATCTGCACCAGCATCCTCTTGCCGGACTCCGCTATTTCAACCTCAACTTCATCCCCCCGTTCCCCCTTTATCCCGGCGGCCACGAAGCCCTGGGTCTCGTGCGGCACCCATACCAACCGCTTCTGCGTCCATTCCGCTTGGGTAGCCGGGTCGTTGAAACTGTTCCTATCCACCGACAGGTACCGGAGTTCCGGATCGTTCCTATCCATGTCCACCATCGTGCCGCCCAATCACGCCGCGCGGCCCGACAACCGATAACCTAAAAACGGCACTGGATACCACATTAAACGGTCGCGCCGACCGACACTGCACCTCACAACACTCTTGATCCTTAAAAATCACACCGCGTTGCTCTTCCTCGCGTGTACCGTGACCGCGCACGGCGATGATACGTACAAAATGACGATTGCGACTGACAGAACGGCAACGGTTATTACGGGTAGGAGGGATGGACCGGTCGACGCCCGAATTTACGTTGACTTTAGCCCAATTTCGAATTAAGTTTGGTTGCTAAAACGATGTGGACGAGACTTAATGTTATTATCTACACAATTTACATGCACCAGACTTATTAATCTATAGGAAAGCAATAAGGAAATAGTCTTATCAATAGGAAAAAACCTAAAATAAGGACACAACGTCTAGCCGAAACTTTTTTCTTGTCGTTTTGACTCGTTTTCATTTACGAAATTTTAACATTGGCGGTTACGATTCCAGTTTAATGATTGGATCTTATTGCCAAACTAAAAAACTGTCACTTCTTTTAACCAATCAACCATTATTCTGCAGCTGTCACTCCAAAAGTCTGCCACTCGTGGATGTTGTAAATGAAAACGAAGCATTATTGAGACAAACCGTTACGTTTCACGCAAACAAGATAGCTTCAAACGATTTAAAATTAAGGGGCTAACTATTGGCACTTTATCCGCGAATCTACGGCTCCCGGGATTAAGCAATAATCTCTTACTACTTAATATTAAATAATGAGATGATCATACTCCTTTCTTATTTACCTACATACTTATGACTTCTCTTCAATCTAATGTTTATGTCAGTATTCAATATCAGGTAATCTCAATAGCGGCGGTGATCATTTCGTGATCATGATGATGACAGACATTACATGACAAGATGAAGCTGTGTGTGTGAACGTGATTACTCGCTCAGTGCCGTGGTGCGATTGTGCGAACTTCCGAATGTGTGAAGCAGCAGAAGCTCTGTAAAACTACCTTATTCTGTGTTAAAATTCTATGTTAAAACTCTTCAAGTTTCCTTTATATTTAATTTATAAAAACGGCAGCGGGCTCTATTTCTATATAAAATACATAATCAAGAAAGCTTTCAGTCTACACTCTACAGCCACTCTACATTTAGCAAGATAGCAATGAGATAGCATAATAAGCCATGAATTTAATTGATGGCGCCACTGCCGCTTCACTTACGTTATAGAGTAGGTTGGGAAAGCTTGGAAACTCTGCCAGTTCCTTAAAATCCGTTGTTATGTCTTTCTTGACGCATTATATTATTTTTTTATATTTTTATGAACAAATACAAACAGCATTTCTATAGTACTCCCCATTTTGACAAGGGAAAATTATAACTTTCAATATCTTTTTCCATAGCGTTAATAGTTTCCTAAGAAAAAATATATTGTCATATGTCAATTTTTGACAGTTTGTTGGTCCGATTAAGCCCTATGTTTAATTGAAATCGATATTAGAACGTAATCCATTGAAATAAGAATCAAAATTCTTCAGGGGAATGATATAATAATAGTTTTATTTCGTTTAATTCGTAATCAGTGGTATTTATTACTATTTGAACATTTAATAATAACGTGGATACATGCTAAGATTCGCAACAATTTTTTTGTCAAAGTTCAAGAACTTTAAACTTTTTTCCTCTTGTACATTATCTCATTGACCTCTCGAACGAAGATATCAGATTCAATAGGCAGTTATTTTGTTCAATAGACCTATTGTGATAGGATTTAGATGTGGCTTATTTCTTGTTGAAATGGTCTTTGTAACCAATTAGGTACTCTGAGTGTAACGTGTAGTTTATTCAGTTTGTGAACCGGTTTTGTTAGGTTATATTTTGTTTGAAGCTTGAAGTCATGGCTTATATTGTGGATCTCCGGTCGGACACTGTGACGAAGCCGACGAAGAGCATGAAGCATGCGATGGTGAACTCTGCTGTGGGGGACGACGTGTTCGGGGAGGACCCGACGGTGAATGCTCTGGAAGGCAAGGTGGCGGCGATGCTGGGGAAGCAGGCCGCCCTGTTCGTGCCATCTGGTACTATGGCCAATCTGATTGCAAGTGAGTAAAGGCAAAACATTTTCATTTTCTTAAAAGAACACTTTAATATACAAAATACAAAAATACAAATACAAAATATTTATTTCAGTTACTTATGTATAACACATACAATGGGTAAATATTCATTATTAAATCAGGGTGTTATTCGTGGTTGAGCCTAAAGTCACTAGAAATATTAATTTATTCTTCCCAGCACCTTGAAGCATGTCATGATATTCACCTTCTTCTTCACTCATTCATCCAATTGTTTTATTTTTTTCAGTAATGGTGCATTGTAACAAGAGAGGCTCCGAAGCACTAGTGGGTGATTTGTCTCACATCTTCAAGTATGAACAGGGTATGTCTAAAGCCTTCCAAATTAATATTTAAATAAATATTCTGTGTATTACAAATATTTGCTTGAATAATGAGAAAGTTTCTTCCAATATCAGATTGGTGGCAATATCAGATCAGATAATCTAAATAGTGCTCTGAGGGTCTTTTATTGCTGGAATATGCAGTCAAGCGTGTGGCCTTCTGATGGTAAATGGTAACCACCCCTCATAGACATCAACATAACCGAGGCACAGTCATGCCGATGGCTATTTTAAGGTAACTCTTTCCGAACTTGGGTTTTTACTAATTGAAAATCTGATAGATTGTGTTCTGGGTGAGGCCAAGTTTTATGAAATTTGAAATAGTTTTTGACACTTTTTTTGATTTATCAAATAAAATACTTTTCTTTTCAAACATTAACATAGTGTCTCCATGTGATTTTCTATTAGGTGGTGCAGCGCACTTAGGTGGTGTCCTACTGACCACCCTGAGCAATAAGCCGGACGGCACCTTCGACCTGGAGTCGCTGGAGGCGCGCGTGCGCGGCAGCGACATCCACGAGCCCGTGACGTCACTAGTCGCTATTGAGAACACACACAATGTCTGCGGGGGCAAGGTGAGTGGCAGGGCGAGATCTTATTTTAATGAGGGCAAAACTCCAGATTTCGCGAGGCCCTTTTCTGTGCAGTGGGGGCCGCTGGGGGACACCCCTCCCAAATTGTTTGACACGCGAGGGCCCCTGTACCGCGAGGCCGTGGGCGGTGGCCCACAAAGACCATGCCTTGCGCCACCTCTGACGGTGAGGTCTACCCCACCTAAGAACTCGAGAGGGGTAGAAACCGAAGCACATAGTGGCTGACCTACTTTTTATTTCTAAACTCAGACAGTGGTTGAACAAAGCCAAAGTTTTAACCTTGAGAGAGGGTGGCTGGCATGAATAAGCCGGCTCGAACGTAGTGATACGGCCTCACAGAAGACCGGCGTGATGCAGCGCCTGCGCTGTGTTTCGTCAAGTGAGGGTATTGGAGGAAGGCCTAATTAGGGGGAAAAGGGGTTAACCCAGAACACCCAGACCCAAAAAACTTAGAAAATGTAGTTTCCTAAATTGACTTGGCTGGGAATCGAACCCGGGGCCTTTCGCGCTCCGGCTTTCGACCTCAGCCACTGCCCCATCGAGGCCGTTAAAGTCAAGTATACATATTATGTTACTCTGTTCCAGGTGTTACCCCTCAAGTGGATAGACGAGTTAGCAGCCATATGCAAGAAGCACTCGCTACCCATCCACATGGACGGGGCTCGCCTGTTCAACGCCTGCGAGCACCTGGGCGAGCCCCCGGCCAGGGTCGTCAGGGACTGCGCCAGCGTCTCCGTCTGCTTCAGCAAGGGACTGTCGGCTCCTGTTGGGTCTGCGTTGGTTGGGTCTTACTTGTTTATTGAGCAGTGAGTATTCAATAGGGTATTTTACGACTTTTTTTTATTTATTTACTAGTGGCCCGCCCTCACTTCGTTTTCGGGGCAGTAGTTCCACTGTCTACCAATAGATGGCGCTGGGCGTTGATTGTATCGCGCAAGTGTTTCGTGTTTTCGGTTCAGCTATAAGCTCTGGCGTGGAATATGATAAATTTAATAAATTAAAATTAATAAATATGAAACTAACCTCATTATAAATAGTAATAGATTAGTAGTAATAGATTGTAAAGGTTTTGAAGTATGAATCATAGCTCCCTTTTTATTTTTTATCTATCATTATTAGTTCCAAAGATATAGAGTTGCAAAGTTCCCAATCAGAAAAGGAGAGCGATACGCTAATATGACGTCGTTGGGCTTGTGCTTACAAAATTACAAGTGCTGTATAAAATTTTGTTTAAGAAAGAGCAGGTATATCACAAGTTTATTGCTCTAACTTTCTTCTAACTATTCAAACTTTTTCTAGTGCTTATTTCCTATGACAAACGTCTTCACCCAGGGCCCGGCGGATCCGCAAGATGCTGGGCGGCGGCATGCGGCAGGCGGGCGTGCTGGCGGCCGCGGCGCTCGTGGCTCTAGACGAGGTGGTGCCGAAGCTCAAACTTGACCACAAGCGCGCCCAGATACTTGCTAAAGGTAGGTCAAGAGAAGTCGACCGTGCCTTCAGTTTAACAACCCAAGAATTTTACATCTCCCATAGAAAATTACCAATCAAAAGTAGTTAGATACCGATACCGAAGTTCTTCGCACTTGCGTACAGTTCGGGCGTGCGGGGTAAACCCTTTACCCGGGCTGCTTCTCGTGCCATTCATGGCACTGTGTTTGAGCTCAAGGAGAGGAGGCCTCCCGATAAGGTGCTGCTGGGGCGGTCTTCAATCCCTGTCACTTCACTTTGATCTTAGCCAAAAGGCCGAGAAGCGATAAGCTGCCCTGTCGCACTCATCTGTCTGGGAGGGGGCAGCAGGTAGTCACTGTCGGTGTCTTGAGAGAGATGTAGGTAGTTGTTTTTTTTAGCTGTGACGGATTCAGTTTAAGTGCGCCATCTAGCGGATTTTTCACACACGATAAGCCCCCATTTTCATTGTCTGACGTATTACTCCATTTTCCATCGTCAGTGATCCAAGGGCTGTTCCTGAAGTCGTTCACGGTGGACCCGGAGAGCCAGCACACCAACATCGTGTTGGTGCGCATCCCGGCCGCGAGCGCGCTCACCGCCGACCGCGTGCTGCAGCGGCTGGAGCAAGTTTGCCTTAGCGAGACTCAGGTCAGTTACCGTTTAAACAGCCTATCGACTGTTCCGAATAATTAAGTCCGATTTGCAATATCTTAAATATAGGATATCGGACTTTCTGCTCCAAACAATAAAGTCCTGATTTAGCAATATGTTTAAAACAATAAAGTCTGATTTGCAATATGTTTACTATAGGAGATCGGAGTTTGTTCTTCGGAGGAAGCGCTATGTACGTACAGCCACACATCAAAGTATACAAAACTGTCAAATTTCTTCAACCGACTCTCATCTTACTGTCATACGCATTAGGTTGAATATCACTTGAAGATATTTTTATGGGTTGTGGTAACCTGATGTGTGGCTGATTGTACCACTACGGACAGATTTTGAACTTTGTGCAGATAAGATAAGGTTGAAAACCAAATAAACAAAGATGTCTAGTTCCCTGGTTAAGGCTTATTTTGCATCACCAGCAATCCAATTGCTACTCTCTTATCTTGAGGTGTAATCTAAATAACATTGACGTTTTGGAGCCCGAGGGACACTTAAACCATGATTTAGGATTTGGGAATCCAGATGGCCCAATTTAAAGCGGGCTTTACCAGGGATATTACGAATATTCGCATTCGCTTATGCGAATGGTTCGCATCGTTTTTAACATTCGCATTCGCTTAAATCAATGCGAATGTTATGCGAATGCGAATGTGTGCAAGTCGTGCGTGCGTGACTAATCGCCTTATGGGTGAGAAAGCTGCAAAACTGTTGTTCTTAAAATATAATTTGCCTTTATTAAACTTAAAATATAATTTGCGGTAATTAAAGTATTTTAAGTAATAAAAAATATTGATTTATATGTTGTTGTTTTACATTTGATTTGACTGATGTCTTAAGTACCTACTTAACATTCGCATTCGCACATTCGCGGCGTAAACATTCGCATTCGCGAAAGTTAATTAATTTTGACATTCGTAACATCCCTAGGCTTTACCACCGAATCGGAGTTCCCCTCCCTTTCACACGCCGTGTTAAAAAACCATTAATTGACTACTTGCAGGGGGACTGCAAGACGCCCAACGACGAAGGCGTGATAGTGAAGGCGATCTGCTTCAACAGCAAGACGATCCGGTTCACGCTGCACCAGGACGTCGGCGACGAGGACCTGTGGCTGGCCATCATGAAGATCACCTTCGTCTTCAAGGAGATCGACGCCGCTAACAAGTGATGCTCAAGAATCAGCAATATTTAGAGTGCGAGCCTTCCGCTCCCCACAAGGTGACTCTGTACAAAACCACACACGTAGGTTGACAGAACCGACCGACAAAACAAAACATTCTACCATCGAACTACTTGAGGCCAATTCTCGGTTTTCGCCTTCTGTCGATCCGACTTCATGGAACGCATAGACCAATAGGACAACAAGATAAGAATGTCGACTGTAATCTGTGTTCTACTATTGGTTGTGCGTTCCATGAAGTCGAATCGACACAGAAGGCGAAAACCGACGACAGTGAAAATCTTAATATTCGCATTACGAATGCGAAATGCCAATGTGGGTAATAGATATTCGCATTAAAAAAATTACATTCGTTACAACACTAGTTTGTAATATTAATATGCTAGAAATTTTTGGGACCATTTCATTCACTTACTGCCGCACTCAGAGATGGCAATAACTTGTCGCGTAATAAAAAAATATTGACCGTTATTTTACGTAAATACTATAACATTAAGGTTAAAATGACGTTATGAGTGCGATAGTCAGTTATTTTAGATTTTTAACGAGCATCGAATAACTTCGAATATTTATGTATGTTTTGACACATAATTAGCTCTCTTGTTTTGTGAACCGTTTTATTGTTCCTAAATGTAATTATATTTTGTGTCATTTACTTTTTCCACTTTATTGTATAATCCTCGTGATTTTTTCATAAGCTGTCAATCATAATTTGGCATTGAATATGATTTACAATTTTATGCAGAAGTAATTCAAACGAGGTATTTTTCTAATCCCATTCCAAGAAGTAAATGTTAGTTATTATTAGTATACCTAATGTCGTTTAAGTTTCAAAACCACGTATGTACAGTCGAGTTCAAAAATATGTATACAATTTAGGACCTTGTCACAATACATATTTATAAGAAAGTGGAAGTCGTTTTCTTATACATATGTACTGTGACAAGGTCCTAAAGTGTATACATATTTTTGAACTCGACTGTAACTAAGTAATGTTTCGACATTTTGATGCCATTCGCTTGAGAAAGACGCGTGTTTTAGTCGATTTGGTCCAATGGATGATGAATTTGGACGCGATTTGGTCCAATAAAAATCAAGATACGACTACTAAAAAAATACGGGGAGCCAAAGCACGGAAGTCATTAAATGACCTACGCTATATAAAAGTCACCACGTAATTTTAATTTACATAAACATTTATTTTTTCTTTCTTTCTAATTTACAATCACTTCATTGGCTTACCTGGAAAGTTGTGGTGTTAGAACGTAAACGAAAATATGAATGTTTATTATGTGTATAATAAGGAAACGCGACAATGTAACTGCCACGCATAATGTGTCGTAATTTTAATTATAAGTAAGCATAAATTGACATTAAGTAAAGACTTTACCTAGTACAGTCACGTGCACTAATAAATATACAACCTCATTCAAATATGAACCTTATAGTCCTGGCATAAGGGTCGAGCTGTTTACATTTTATTGCAGGCGACTGTACACGCAAGTACCATCATGTGTCTTGCCATTTGGTGCAAATATAACTCGTAATGTTATACAATTTTATACAAGTTTTATATTATTAAAAATGCATATATGTATCCAAATGTTACCTTTATTTTTACATTTGTTGAAATTGATAAATAAATATGTTATACTCGATTTACAATGTTTACTTTTCGCTTAGTCCTTACCCTATTAGTACTGAACTTATCAAGAATAATGCATCAAGAAAGTTATGAAATTTATAGATGGCGCCACTGCCGCCTACGTCATAGAGTATGGAAACACCGAACGGATATAAAGGAACTATTAAATTCGTTGTCATGACTTTCTTGATTGACGCATTATATTAACAAGTATAATGCACTAAAACAGTGGGAATACTCCTTTAATTTGATGTAACTTATTTTCTTACAGAAATATCACTTGAAGAGGAATAATAAAAAAACTATTATAACTACATTATATTATTATATAGCATAGTTGAGCAAAATACAAAAGAGGAAACATATAGTTTGAGAGAAAGCAAATTGTAGGTATACATACCCACACACAGTAAAATATACAAAAAAATAACCTATCTATTCTGTCAAGTACAATTGAATTATATGTTCACCTATGTGATTTACTTCTAGTGAACAAATTATTTTACCAAATTCTTAATCTTATTGGTATAATCCTTCGATCATAAAAACCCTAGATATAGTTAAAAGTGTCTCCAAAGAAGGCTCCATTCGCGAAAGAGCACTATTTGGCATTTCAAAACTTAAAACCAAATAATGTGGATTAGAGGCGAAACTAAAATACTACAATGACGATGATGATGGTTGATGATCATGATGGTTTGGTCCCGCTATTTTGATATCAAGATGGCGAGACCAGATAATTTTGCTTATAACTTTACAAATATCGAGGTAAAAATTATTTCACTGAAGGTAGCAAATAGTAGAAATAGGTACTAAATAAACGTATTAAAATTATCTGGATTCCAGGTCTGATCCCGCGATTTTGACGGACATCGTAATTTTCGACTTCGACGGCATATTCGAAATTAAAAATATCTATAGCTGTAAAATACTAATGATGACAGCGCTGTTGAGATCATTTTTTCAAACGGTTTCATTATGGAATGTGTATCTAAAGATTTTATGACCGAAGGCATAATCCGATTGTACTCACTGCCTCGCACACTCCAGTAAATATCATTCTTTGGTACCACACCAACTTAAACTAAGTATTTGTTCATGCAAAAGATATGTAAAATCTACGGGCCATGCGGACAAAGAACCGTAATCTCAGATCATTTCGCAGCTTTTGTGCCCGAACCTGACGTAAATACAATACAAAGCCGCAACTTCACATAATAATATCAGGTATGATATAAAAAAATAATCAAATAATTAAATTGGGTCATTCTCATCGAGATGTCATTACCGTGGCTTTCAATTCATATTCCCCAAAATGTAAGTACCTACATCAGAATCTAAAAGTATTTAGAGCTTCTGTATAAATAACCAGTAAATTTTAAGATTCTGATTTCAATTTAGGAGGTATATTGAAGATTGCCACGGTAATGACATTTTTGTGAGAATGACCCAATTCAATTTTACAACTCAACCAGGGGCCATACAACGAAACGGCATTCACGGCCGAATCTTCGTCCCTTTCACACGGAGGCGTTTCCTTAGTTTGGGTGCATCAAGCATATTCACGTCCGTTCGTTGTAAGCCCTCAGAACTACAATAGCACACTTAGCCTAGCAGCTCAGCCTTTCCTCACCTCATTCTGCTCATTCCACACGCGGATCAGCTCGTCATGATCACTGTATCCGTGAGAGGCTATCACATCTTTGTAACCTTCTTTATCATACTTTTTCTTATAGAAATAAAACCTGGTGCAATGCTTTGGAATGATGCCCACCTTCTTCGCCACTATACCCAAGTACACGTCATCAAACCTGAAGTGTTTCACGAAGAGGCTGCCTGCGTACAGGACTTTCATAGACTTGTTGGAGACGAGGTACGCCCCGGCTGTCACATAGGGCGGCCACTTGTTCCACGGGTATTCTTCCAAGGGCACCCTCCACTTGCTAGTCCGAAACCTTTGAGGCGTAGACTGGAAAACGTAACCAGTATAAACGTTGAATTCATCACCTTTTTCATGAGCGGGGATTATCTCGTCGTGAACATAATCCAAAACATTAGGCACAGATATGTACATATCATCGTCGGTGAATAAGTAGAAATCGGCAGTGTTACAGTGCTCGTAAAGCCATCTGAAGGACATCATGGTTTTAATTGTATTATTGTAATAATTATCAGTGAAAATCTATTTGAATGATATCCTTGTATTGCACCATTTCCTCGTCTATTTGCTTCTGTGTTTCCTGATTTAGGGTATCCGTCCTCTATGCCTAGGAAGAATAGAGTCTTAATAATTCTTCCTGGGATCAAGTTCTCCTGTCCATAAGTCATTCTTATAGCTTTTCTGAATTCGAAATTCTTCATCGCCGACTTCACCACAATGAACAGATCTAACTTCTCCAATGTATTACACTTTCCAGTATTAGTTAAGAATCTATATGGGTAATAGTTAATGGGCGCCACACTGGACTGCTTCCCCGATAGCACTTGTTCTACATGAGGCATAATATCAATGTTTAAAGGGTAGTCAAAATCGTGTTCGAAATTTCTAGAGTATAAATAGTCATGTAAACCAAAGAAATAGTATACACCGAACACACACGCGCACATGAACAGTATGTATTTCCTTCTTCTGTATGACATGGTTGAGGTTGGGTTTCACCTCAATAATCACTGAATACCTGAAAAGGAAAAGATCTTTTAAGCAAGTCTTATTGAGGAGAGACGCCTTCAGAACGGCGAAGTGAACTGCAATAACAAAACGCGTTTACATACGAAATACCGACATTTTTAGTGATATTGATGCGGTCCTTTATTTGTTACTGTGGTTCGCGCTAAATTGCATGAGTCGTGAAGACTAACTCAAAATAATATTGATGGAAGAGGCACATTCATTCAACATTGTATTGAATATGCCTACCTAATATTCAAGAATACCTGAACATTTATCACCATTTGTGTAATGTAATGGTGATTACAGTGCGTATACTGACCCGATATGGTCGGTCGGTAGGTAGATGTCAATAAATCTATTTCATTTTAATAAGTAAAGAAATTAAAGTTAGGAAATTGCATGACCTCCAGACGAATGGTTGACCCAACGCGTGTATAATACAAGTGCTTTTTATGTGATAGGTGGCAGACGAGCAGACGGATAACCTGATGGTTAGCGTTAGTCGCCACCTTAGGACGCCCGCAACTCTAATGGAGTCACATTTTCCCCTTCCTCCATCGACCCTCGGGTACCCACATTCAATCGGCAAAATACAGCGCAGGCCTTTCTGTGAGGCCGTTAAGCTACTGAGAGTTTTATACTCAGTTATTTTATTTATTCCTGCTCCGCATGACCTCCAACAGGAAATAACAAGGGACCGAATCAAGTTTTGCTTCCACAGTAGGTGGCATACCATATATTAAAATACGATAAATTACAGTGCGTGTAGACTGTTTCCTTGTTTCGTATTTTTAAGAGCGTGAATTTTAGTAGTCGAGTTTTTGTTTTAACACCATATTTAACTTATTTTGTCAATAATGTGACGTCATGTACCCTTTTACCAGCGGAAAATCAAGAGGTTTCCAACGACACCTCACTTTTTCAATATTATGATTCTCACTATTTCATCACCCCACTAGTTTCAATTATGAAACTACCTTTAAATTATGAGGGAACAGATACAACAACCATACCCACAAACATACTCGTACTTACATACAGGTCAAAATCATACATAGCCCTCGTTTTTGCTTCGCCTTAGTCGGGTAATAAAATGACGAGTGTCTACCTTCTTATTACTTCTCGTCCTATTATCACGACATTGTTTACTCGGCACTAACACATAAAGTCAGGCAACAGACTACTAGCGGAGTCGCGCTATCTTATCAAAAGTAGATTCCCTCCCCTCAGCAAACTGATTATGCTTGTGTTTATGTTTTACAGATTTTACAATAGTTTTACGTTTATAATTTACTAGCGGCCCGCCCTCACTTCGTTTCGGGACACTGACTTCCAATAGATGGCGCTGGGTGTTGATTACATCGCGCTAGTAGTTCAGCTAAGTTTCGGTTTGTTTATAAGGTTGGATAATGACGTGTATAGAATTTATCTCTCTATAAATTGTATAGAAGATTTGGTTAAAAAACCATAAACTTTATTTTATTACAATACACCCTGTATTGTGGTACAATAAATATTTTTTCTTTAGTTTGTAATAAATTAAGGTGAATAAAATTCGAAAAAAACAAAATAATTTAAACGAGTATATTTTAAGCAAGGTATGATTTAAGTTTAGTATTTATATAAATAAAATATGTATAGTAATAAAGAAATAATATTCAAAGTAATATTTCATTAAATTACAAATAAAATGCGATTAATACTTTTATTTTCTCTCCAGGATTAAAAAGTACCTAAAACAAAATGTCAAACATCATCATCTGTGAGAATTTATTTTTAAAATAGAATCTATAATATTTTATAATAAAGAAATAAAGAATAAATTAATAACACTTTAATGTAACATTAACCATAAGTAAATTAAGTTTTCTGTAAAATTAAATTGTAATTATTTTTTCTGTAAAAGTTTATTTTATTATGTGTTAATAAATATACTGTAAATAATAACATGCAGATTTATAACTTTAGTGAATAAACAAATATTATAAATACTGGCGAAAGGAATCACCTGCTAAAACACATAATCTAAGTTAACATATGTTACTCAGAATCTTCCACAATGCTGATAACATTATCATTATCAATTCCCTTTCCTTTATGATTAAGATCTATATTATTTGGTTAAATTAATAATACTCAACATATTATGATTCACATGCCTATGATAGGTATTAATCAATGCCTATGATAGGTTTTGTTTTCGTGCAATAAAAACCATACTTACTAACATTTGAATTTGAGGGGTGGTTTGATACAAAATCTTACCAACTAAACACAAAATTTACCAATTGGCTTTCTAGACCTAAAAGGTCTATAACTTTTATAAAATCATCATCATCATCATTTCAGCCAATAGATGTCCCCCAATGTTTTCCACACAGATTGATCCTGTGCCTGTGTATCCAAGGGTTTCCTGCAACCTTCACCAAATCGTTGATATACCTTGTGAGGGGCCTGCCACATCTGCAACTTCCTGTATGTAGCCTCCACTCAAGGACCATTCCACCCAGCCGTCTTTCATAATAAAAGACGATTAAATTAAAGTATGTGTAAATTAAAAAAAAAATAAAGTGAATTCATACTTAGAGTGATGTGTCAACTGTAGAGCTGATAGAGACAGGCGGCAGGTAATGGCTGCGGATCTGACTGTGGAGGCGGGCCACCTCACCGTCTACACTTTCCATTTTGCGGATCAGCTGGGTGAACTGGACAAGGCCTATAAGAGGGAAGTTAAAGTCAGTAAAAAATTTACTAAGTCTAGTAGGTAGTCAAAGTACTGAAAATGCCCATTCTGAGACAAGATGATACATGTAATTGATCTGCTGCATTTATTTCTACCTAGTCTTGAAGTCTTATACCATATTTTTTTATAAAAGACCTCCCTTAAAGAATTTGATTCTCATTAAAATAAATTGAGGTAAAAGCTTAGAAAATATATTTTTTGGGAAAGCCCAAAACACTCTATACAAATGGCAGCTATTGTACTTATTAGCTATATTTGATATAATATTAATATTTTCATCAGCTTAAGTGTAGTCAAACAACATTCACAATGCTGGTAGTAAGTAATAAAAACCTTATTATAGCAACATTTCTGCATAAACTATCCAATTATACAGGATTAAACAAACCTTCTCTTGTGTTGCTGAAGCCATGGTGCTTAATCGTTTCCATTTCAATCTGAGCCACAATCGGGAACACAATCTGCATCATCTTCAGCATCTCATTGCCAGCGGCCTCCTTAGCCTCGTCCAGCTTGGGGGAGTAGTCAGGGTGCTCCAGAGCCTCGATCACTTCAATTAGGATCTGGCGCACTTGCTCCACGGATAGGCTTTGAGGAAACGCCATTTCAATATCTAAGGAGAGATAAATGCTATTCTGTAACAGGGATTTGTATAATCTTGATTTTGGTCGTGACGCCTAAATTTTAAACAGAATGTTCTTCCTTCTGCCCTAGCTCATGTGAATAAATTTGACCCTTATATGGAAATTCAGACAATATTACTTACACGTAGCTTGCACTACATAACACGTTTTGTGTGACACATTCACTTAGTTTAGTACTAGTATATATTTATTTATAATTTCGTTAAAGGTTCAGAGAACTTGTAGTGTATAATTTGCAACCCAATTATAAATAATTAAACAAAAATGCTTGAAACAACTCCGGTATTTCTAACTGGATTTGAATGACAGATGATGACTTTTTGTTTCTTAACAATGTTTTGTTTTTTTTTATACATATATGCATGGCTGTGAGTTTGGCTATGATTCAATTGAAATTTCAATTGATACTATAATATGTTAAAAAGTTGATAATAATTAACAATAAAATAAAATAAGCTTTATTTCAGTAAACCATTAATATATTAATCGCCGGGCCTCCCGGAAAGTAATCAAATGGGTACTTGTTTGTGGAGACCCTCGCTCTTCCTCTATAATCTTAACATAAATATTTCTTATATTCTAAAGCTCGCTTCACATTTGGTCCTTGAACCACTACGCGGCGCGTGAACATGCCGCGTGCGAAAAAGATTTGGAAACCAATCACCTTTCAATATAAATAAATGTGGAATAATAAATAGAGCATTCAACCAACAAATAAATCATGGCATGGCAAAAGTGAATTTTATGAATTGTGGTCGATAGGTGGAACGCATATACGTTTAAATAGATTTATGTCAAATCTGACGTTTTATTTTGACAACTAACATTAGGTAAAGAAATGGGTAAAATATTTACAAAAAAAGAAGAGAAATTTATAAAAACTGAATGATTTTTATGTGATTTAATTAGAATATTTTATAAAAGTGCTGTATCTACTGGATTGGTTTGGCGGAAAAATTATTATAGGTATTTAAAATTTACTATAGCTCTCTTGGATTTATATTCCTCCTTAAAGTCTGGGTTTCTCAGTATTTCTTTGTGTAGTTCTTTAATATTTAGATAAGTATTTTTAATTCTCCTAGTCTTAGAATATGTAAGTCCATAATTTTATTGACCTTCAGTAGCTTCATTTTCCACTCAGACTTCCCTATTTGAAAAGAGTTTTCACAAGTATACCTAAATAAACAGGTATAGTCATAGACCGCCTATATAAACAATGAAAATTTTATGGCTGATGCTCTATCTAGAAAAGTTACTGGACTTACTGGATTCCTACTTTTTTCTTACTAAGAAGTAACTTTATTCTATTCTATTGTTATTTTTTTTAAACATAGCTTTACATTTTTTTACACAATATTTGTTTATATCCTTAACTATCTGAATCATCACACACATCACATACATGTTATGGAAAATACTTATCAAAGGAAATACCTGATAGCAAGATACATTAGAAAATGTATGTATGATTATGTTGTATGATTGTGATTACCTTATCTTGATACTCAATTAATCTAAACGAACCACTTTAGTATTATTTATGTTTGTGGCATTTGGTGTATAAAACATATGAAAAGAGTTATTAATCCTTAGAAATATTGTGAAAGTGGGTTTGTATGATTTTTTTATTTACTTACTTATGACTATAAATTTATCATTATCATCATCATCATCCATGCCCTGTTTCCAGGTTATTGGTGATCAGCACAGTTACATATCTCTTCCATATTAAGCACTTTAACAAAATTATCAACTTTCATATATTTTCATAAAAGTGCCAAAGTTCAGTAGACAACTTGAAAGTTTTAAAATGTTGAATAATAGCTGTTTCTTGTGATCCTTGCTGGTTTTTAACTGTATGACTTTATCATCAACTATATTACTAACCCCAGACGTGAAAACAACTACATGTTATCCATTTGACATATCTCTGTTTGTCTAGTCTGTCTCCACAGACAGACGTGTAGCTCTGGAAGGGATGACCTGATTTTACACATTTATTTGTTAGAAAGTCGAAGTGGGTTTACTTGCGTATGGCGGCCTCTGGTTCAAAATTGATGTATTACATGTTTTTTTTAATATTGACGAAAATCATGATGACCTTTCTCTGCCTGATGGTAAGCGGCCGTAAGATCCAGATATGAGGTTGACAGGCACAAAAAACAGACTAAGGGTTATGTAATGTATCTAATGAAAAGTGGACTGCATTTTCCGCACTTAGACTCTCTTTCGATCCATTGTATGTGATGGTTACAAAATAGTTATAAAATGACAAATGTGGTGGTTATAAAATGTCAAAGGTTTTCAAGATTTTTAATTTTTTATGATTTTTCAGTAATAGAGGATGGAGAACGAGGAAGAGCTCGAGCGGCCGGCGAGCGTGCGGCGCACGTTCACTCTGCGGCACAGCGCCGCGCGGCAGGTCGCCATCAACTTCATGCCGTCGCGCCAGCTGTCCTACAGTGAGTGTCTGCTTATTTGTTTTCCCAGAGGAAACCTCACTGTCACTCTCCATCAGGTGAGATGAGGTCAAGTGCAAACCCAGGTTCTATAATTCTATATCTATACTATTTATAAAGAGATAACTACTTCAGACCACGACAAGGTTATTAGGTAACCGAAAATACGAAATGCTAGCGCGATATAATCGACACCCAGCGCCATCTATTACTTCAGTTTGAAACTACTGTTCCGAAGCGAAGTGAGGGCGGGCCTCTACTTTAAAATAAAAAAAAACAATCATGGCCTTCACCTTGTCACTTGTTGCAGGTGTCTATGGTCGGCGGTTTCGGTTCGTCGCTTACCATCAGATTATCTGGCTATCGTCTGCCACCTATCACATAAAAATTGCCATTGATCGATTTAGAGTTGGATATGAATCCACGTAGGATTCATATTCAGTAAAGACTTAATTTCGGTCGAAGTCTGGTCGATAGAAAATAACGCCTTATCATCATTCAGTTACTATCAAGTGTGATAAATGATGAGTACTTCCCATATTGTAATAAACGAAAAAACCCAAAATCGCCTATCGAATCAAAATAAAAAGATATAAAATATATTAAAGCGACAGACATCGCTAGCCTAACAAAAAAGTGTAAAGTCGTTCTTAGCCGTGGGCGAGCCACGCTTTGACATGAATGGGCCGGCTTGGCCGTATAGACATACGCATGGGTGGAGTCATACCAGGGAGAGAGGGTCTCAAAAATGTGACCAACAGTGACAGAAGAGGGGAGGAGGGATTATAAATCTGTCATCATCATCAGCCTGTTGCAGTCCACTGATGGACGTAGGCCTTCTCCAAATAATCGCCACTTTGATGGATCTTCGGCTACTCGCATCCAGCTCCAGCTATCCATTTTGCGCAGATCGTCACTGCATCTGGCCTGAGGCCGTCCTACACTACGTTTACCAAGACGCGGTCTCCAGTGTATTTATCTGTATGTCTGATAAATTTATAAAATTTTAAAAAAATTACTCACCCCGTTGGTTTTGTACACAATGGGGATTACCTGTACACACCTGAGGGCCTAATTTAAAGCGGGTGTTACGACCGATACGGAGTTCCCCCTCCCTTTCACACGCGTTGCGTACGTTGTTGTTTGAATGCGACAGGTATACTCTCATTCGTTACGGGCTTCTTTTTAAGCCACCTGATATGTGGATGTCTGTACCTAAATATGCACAGGATGTTTAATATTCAAGGTCACTGCCTATCAACCAATTAACTTAATACAGGGACCATTGCATCGGCTGCGTTTATTAGTACAACGAGTTCCTAACGACCTCTAATTAAGTTATACTCGCGTAATTACAGAAACATAGTATCATAGTATGAATCAGAATTCCAGTTTGGTGTGTTCCTTCGTCCTTGCTACATGCAGTCTGTGTTGTGACTTATGAACTATAAAAATAATACGTTTTCCTGATTGGATTCTGTTAAAGTGGCCTTTGTTGTGATTCTCATTATATGTTACTTTGTTTACCTATGTGTGTGTGTATATGTCACTGTTAAACTCCAAAGACTATTTGATAATTACAATCGGGGATCGGAATAGATAAACTATATTTATTTACCTATAATTCTTGATGGGACATAACATGTAGCTGTTAATACCGCCGAATTGGAATTTCACATTTGTTTATGTGATAGGTGGCAGACGAGCAGACGGATCACCTGATGGTAAACAATCGCTGCCGCCTATAGACACCCGCTATACTAGTGAAGTCACAAGTGCGCTGCTAACCTTTAAACCCCCCTTTCCTCCGAATCTCCGATACCTTTATACAATGCGAAACACAACGCAATTCCACAAAATACTGTTGCTAGGTCATTCTCATCGAGATGTCATTACTGTGGCAGTCATTAAATCCATATTGCTCCAAAATTTAAAAAAGAAGAGATAGAAGAGACATTCGAGAATTCACATTCGGTATTAACATCTCCATGTTATGTTCCATTGAGAGTTGAAGATGAATATAGTCTACCTATCCTTGATTATAATGTATCTCGCGTGATTTAAATACCTATAAATAAATTGTGATCCGTAGCATACTGCTTATAATTTTACGCAATATTTTCCTATTCGATCGATTTATCGAAATGTAATCGTGAAATAAAGCAGATCTTTGTGACAGTTCAAAATCGGTTCAAAAAACGGTTTCTGTAGATATAATTTTGTAAGCCAATTATTGTTAAATTAATTATTACTAAATCAATCATAAAGCTAGGTCGTCCGTGCATACTCCGGAGGTTATCTTGTACATGCCGACGGCGATCGTTGCCACAGTCATTAGGGGGTGTTTACATATGCCTAGTGAGTTTG
The DNA here is from genome assembly GCA_014851415.1 of Cnaphalocrocis medinalis. NCBI lineage: Eukaryota > Metazoa > Arthropoda > Insecta > Lepidoptera > Crambidae > Cnaphalocrocis > Cnaphalocrocis medinalis. The sequence goes on from CM026288.1 coordinate 7,990,808, forward strand.
TGTGTGTATGAGCCGTATCTAAAATGGGCGACGATTTGGAGCTGCGGGATCTTTTGTCAGGATCCATTGGAAGGGGAAAACGGCGTAAGTAAAGTGTTTTAGAAGTGGTGTTTTTATTATGTAAGGTGCAGACGAGCCCGCGTATCACCTAATGCTAATTGATTGCCACCGCATAATAAGGCTAGGCTTAAGCTTAGGCTAACGCCTATGATGTTGCGGGTAATTCCTAGTCCTTAGTCGTTCCTTAGTGTTTACTCTAAGGTCCCATTCCCTTTGGATTGGACCGATGCCCATTACCAGTGTAGGATACCAGATGCTATCCTTACTACCTGTACAAAGCCCAGGTGATGATTCACGTCAATTTCTTGAAAGGCTGTGGTATCCTCAGTCGAATTTAGAATGCAAAGGCGTCTTTTAAGGCACAGCCTGAAAACCAGCGCTGCAGCATCTGCTTGCGGCGGCTGCAGCATCATGCAGCACTGATAGCCGCAGTTCCTCTGTTCCTCTTCTGCATACTACAATTATTGACTATTGTGCCCCTGTTCTACCAAAAATGCGATGTGTTGTGATCCATAAATATTTTATAACTCTTACATAACCCTTCCTCTCGTGTCCAGATACACTGCGCCTGCGCCGCTCCAACCCGGAGCACAATGCGTTGCTGGAGGAGGCCGCCGACGCGCCCGACGGCGACGCGGACAAGCGTGCCGACATGATCGTGCGGGAGATGGAGCAGCACAAGCGGCTCATGGAGGACGACCCTGAGGCCGAGGAGATGAGGAGGTGAGTCGGCACGTTAGTGACTCAATACTGGTCGCTTTTACGCTCGTGACGCGGACAAGCGTGCCGACATGATCGTGCGGGAGATGGAGCAGCACAAGCGGCTCATGGAGGACGATCCCGAGGACGAGGAGATGAGGAGGTGAGTCGGCACGGTAGTGACTCAATACTGGTCGCTTATAATGACTGTTGCATCGCGCCCGACGGCGACGCGGACAAGCGTGCCGACATGATCGTGCGGGAGATGGAGCAGCACAAGCGGCTCATGGAGGACGACCCTGAGGCCGAGGAGATGAGGAGGTGAGTCGGCACGGTAGTGACTCAATACAGTATACCTGTCGCATTACGCGCCCGACGGCGACGCGGACAAGCGTGCCGACATGATCGTGCGGGAGATGGAGCAGCACAAGCGGCTCATGGAGGACGACCCCGAGGCCGAGGAGATGAGGAGGTGAGTCGGCACGGTAGTGACTCAATACAGTATACCTGTCGCATTACGCGCCCGACGGCGACGCGGACAAGCGTGCCGACATGATCGTGCGGGAGATGGAGCAGCACAAGCGGCTCATGGAGGACGACCCTGAGGCCGAGGAGATGAGGAGGTGAGTCGGCACGGTAGTGACTCAATACTATTCCTGTCGCATTACGCGCCCGACGGCGACGCGGACAAGCGTGCCGACATGATCGTGCGGGAGATGGAGCAGCACAAGCGGCTCATGGAGGACGATCCCGAGGCCGAGGAGATGAGGAGGTGAGTCGGCACGGTAGTGACTCAATACTATTCCTGTCGCATTACGCGCCCGACGGCGACGCGGACAAGCGTGCCGACATGATCGTGCGGGAGATGGAGGCAGCACAAGCGGCTCATGGAGGACGATCCCGAGGCCGAGGAGATGAGGAGGTGAGTCGGCACGGTAGTGACTCAATACAGGTCGCTTATAGTGACTGTCGCATGACGCGCTCGACGGCGACGCGGACAAGCGTGCCGACATGATCGTGCGGGAGATGGAGCAGCACAAGCGGCTCATGGAGGACGATCCCGAGGCCGAGGAGATGAGGAGGTGAGTCGGCACGGTAGTGACTCAGTACGGTAGTGACTCAGTACTGGTCGTTTATAATGACTTTTGCATTGCGCGCCCGACGGCGACGCGGACAAGCGTGCCGACATGATCGTGCGGGAGATGGAGCAGCACAAGCGGCTCATGGAGGACGACCCTGAGGCCGAGGAGATGAGGAGGTGAGTCGGCACGGTAGTGACTCAATACAGACAACTGCATATACATCGACATGGCTATAAGCGTAGCCAATTAAGATAGAGTTTAACGAGCTTGTAACCGGTTATATTAACTACTAGCTGTATTGTTTTATTTAGCCTATCTATACCATCCCCTGCTTAAAAAGGACTCAATTGTTGTTTTTTTCTTTGTTATTTCTTTTTTTATGATATAGGTGGCAGACGAGCCGATGGATCACCTGATGGTAAGCAATTACCGCCGCCCCTGGATATCAGCAACACCAGTGGTTAAAAGTGGACAGGTAGGGAGGGGTTTCTCATGAATAAAGGGCTATGTAGTTTTGTTCACTTTATTTTTTGACCGCCACCGTTTTCAGGGAGGCGTTACGGGACCTCCCGCAGGGGCTGACGATGAAGAGGAGCGTCCGGGCCAAGCTGTCGGCCTCCGTGTCCCTGCGCTCCAAGCGGAGGCCCATCTCCTTCTGGAAGCGGATGAAGTACAGGATAGGCTTCGCGTTTAAGAGGGTGAGCTTTTGATGGTGCTTTATTTAAATAATAACAGTAACTGTAAAACTGTAGAATCAGCTGCCAACGGTGTCGTTTCCGCACAAAAATCACCTATTTACTTCAAAAAGCGAGCATACTTAACACATGATCACTGAGGTCCCTGTCATAGGAATATGCATGAACCCAACTGTATGTCCGTTACTCACCAATGCAAGCAAATGATTGGCAGGAAATGGGGCATATCACCACAAATAACACTATGGCTATACAAGGCTGTCATAAGACCAATGTTGACTTATGGAGCACTAGTCTGGTGGCCTAGAACGGAACTCCGTACCATGATCACTAGATTGGGTCCGCTTCCAACGTCTGGCCTTATCATGTACCAGTGGATGTATGAGAACTACACCCACGGCAGCCCTAGAGATAGCACTAAACATAACACCCCTAGACATATACGTAAGACAAGAAGCGGCAATGGCTGCTGCAAGGCTTATGTATCTAGATCTCTGGGGGAAAAACCACAACAGCCCACACACAACTATTTTAAAACAAAATAATTACCTATCAACCACTCATCGCAGCACCATGCGACAGAACACACATTAGATATTTCTTCAACAAGAAATATAATATACAATTAAGAGAGGAGGAACACGATGGTTCAGGAATAAATGAGGTGCGTATCTACACCGACGGATCCAAAACATCCAAAGGATCGGGCGCATGCGTACACTCCCTGGACCTCAATATCAACATATACCTACCTTTAGGCGAACACAGTTCCATCTTCCAGTGCGAATGTGTTGCCTTAACCGAGGCCGCGAGAGCAGTACGTAGGCGTGGCATCGAACACTACTGCATAAAATTTTTATCAGATAGTGCATCTGTACTCATGGCTTGGAAAACAAGGAAAACAAACAATAAATTATAGCTGAATGCCACGAAGCTCTAAACAATATAGGATCAAATAATCAAATTACATTGCAATGGATAAAAGGACACAGCGGATCACTCGGAAACGACAAAGCAGACGAATTGGCAAAGAGGGGATCGGAAATGACAGTGGCCGGCCCACACCCACTCATACCGATCCCATTCTCGCAGATTCGTACATGGACTCGCCAGAGATCCGCTGACCTACAAAACAAACAATGGATAGAAACAGATAACTGCAGACAATCTAAAATAGCATTACCTGCAATAAACAAACGACTTACAAAACGCCTTCTCAAACTCAGCAGAAACAATCTCAGAATAATGATAGGGGACAATTACGGGCCACTGTCCCTTAAACAAACACCTATTCACTTTAGGCGCGACCGACAGCCCTCTATGTAGGGGGTGTTTTAACACCGAAGAATCAGTCGCGCACGTAGTCCTGGAATGCGATGCAGTGACAAGACAACGAAATGAAATCCTCGGATCTGCGAGGTCACTCCGCGAAGCCTGTGAGGATCCCAGGAAGCTTCTGCGCTTCTGGGCGGAGTTAGGCTGGCTAGAATAGCCAGGATCACTTCAATTAGGATCTGGCGCACTTGCTCCACAGATAGGCTTTGAGGAAACGCCATTTCAATATCTAAGGAGAGATAAATGCTATTCTGTAACAGGGATTTGTATAATCTTGATTTTGGTCGTGACGTCTAAATTTTAAATAGAATGTTCTTCCTTCCGCCCTAGCTCATGTGAATAAATTTGACCCATAAATGGAAATTTAGACAATTTTACTTACACGTAGCTTGCACTACATAACACGTTTTGTGTGACACATTCACTTAGTTTAGTACTAGTATTTATTTATTTATAATTTCGTTAAAGGTTCAGAGAACTTGTAGTGTATAATTTGCAACCCAATTATAAATAATTAAACAAAGATGCTTGAAACAACTCCGGTATTTCTAACTGGATTTGAATGACAGATGATGACTTTTTGTTTTCTTACAATGTTTTTTTTTTACTACATATATGCATGGCTGTGAGTTTGGCTATGATTCAATTGAAATTTCAATTGATACTATAATATGTTAAAAAGTTGATAATAATTAACAATAAAATAAAATAAGCTTTATTTCATTAAACCATTAACATATTAATCGCCGGAGCCTCCCGGAAAGTATTCAAATGGGTACTTGTTTATGGAGACCGTCGCTCTACCTCTATAATCTTAACATAAATATTTCTTATATTCTAAAGCCCGCTTCACATTTGGTCCTTGAACCACTAAGCGGCGCGTGAACATGTCGCGTGCGAAATAGATTTGGAAACCAATCACGAAGCCCCAAAAATACGCGAAACGACTCCGTACTTCACATTCGCGCATAATTCGCGGATTAAGAGCGGAGTGGGCACCTTTCAATATAAATAAATGTGTAATTAAATAATATAGGCCTTAGAAGAGCATTCAACCAACAAATAAATCATGGCATGGCAAAAGTGAATTTTATGAATTGTGGTCGATAGGTGGAACGCATATACGTTTAATAGATTTATGTCAAATCTGACGTTTTATTTTGACAACTAACAAACAATATGGGTAAAATATTTACAAAAAAAGGAGAGAAATTTATGAAAACTGAATGATTTTTATGTGATTTAATTAGAATATTTTATAAAAGTGCTATATCTACTGGATTGGTTTGGGGGAAAAATTATTAAAGGTATTTAAAATTTACTATAGCTCTCTTGGATTTATATTCCTCTTAAAGTCTGGGTTTCTCAGTATTTTCTTTGTACACTATACTTCTTAATATTTAGATAAGTATTTTTAATCCTCCTAGTCTTGGATATTGTAGTCACAATTTTTATTTGAGCTCAGTAGCTTCATCTCCGACTCAGACTCCCTATTTATAGTAATGGAAAGAGTTTTCACAAGTAAACCTAAATAAACAGGTATAGTCATAGACCGCCTATGTAAACCATTAAATTATTAAAATTTTTATGGCTGATGCTCTATTTATAAGCTACTAGATACCTATAGAGAAGTTACTAGATACCTACCTACTTTTTTCTTATTAAGAAGTAACTTAATTCTATTCTATACAATTTTTTTTAACATAGTTTTAATTTGTTTTACACATATTTGTTTTATATCCTTATCTATCTGAATCATCACACACATCACATACATGTTATGGAAAATACTTATCAAAGGAAATACCTGATAGCAAGATACATTAGAAAATGTATGTATGATTGTGTTGTATGATTGTGATTACCTTATCTTGATACTCAATTAATCTAAACAAACCACTTTAGTATTATTTATGTGTGTGGCAATTGTTGTATAAAACGTTATTAATCCTTAGAAATATTGTGAAAGTGGGTTTGTTTGATTATTTTATTTATTTACTTATGTTTATAAATTTATCATTGTCATCATCATCATCCATGCCCTGTTTCCAGGTTATTGGTGATCAGCACAGTATGTCTTCTTCCATATTAAGCACTTTAACAAAATTATCAACTTTCATATTATATTTTCTTAAAAGTTCCAGAGTTCTGTTAAAACTTAAAAGTTTTAAAATTTTGAATATTGGCTGTTTCTTATGATTCTTGCTTGATTGTTTTTTAACTGTATGGTTTTATCACAACTGACATGACGTGAAGGCTACTGTGTGTTTGATGTTTCTGTTTGGCTCATGATTTGCATTTTTTTGTTAGAAAGTTGAAATGGCCTTGAGTGGTATTACTAATGCATGGTGGCCTCTGGTTCAAAATTGTCATATTACATGTCGGGGGTTATGTAATGTATCTAATGTAAAGTGAACTCCATATTCCGCACTTAGACTCTCTTTCGGTCCATTACATGTGATGGTTATAAAATGACAAACGTGGTGGTTGTAAAATGTTGGGGGTTTTCAAATTCAATGGTTAAATTTTTTAAGTGTTTGATGGTTTTTCAGTAACAGAGGATGGAGAACGAGGAAGAGCTCGAGCGGCCGGCGAGCGTGCGGCGCACGTTCACTCTGCGGCACAGCGCCGCGCGGCAGGTCGCCATCAACTTCATGCCGTCGCGCCAGCTGTCCTACAGTGAGTGTCTTGTTTTTGTTTTCCCAGAGGAAACCTCACTGTCACTCTCCATCAGGTGAGATGAGGTCAAGTGCAAACCCAGCTTCTATTATTCTATAGCTATCTATCTGTACTATTTATACAGAGATAATTTCTTCAGACCATGACAAGGCTTAATAGGTAACCGAAAATACGAAACGCTAGCGCGATTTTATCGACACCCAGCGCCATCTATTAGTTCAGTTTGAAACTACTGTTCCGAAGCGAAATGAGGGCGGGCCCTGGTGTCTATGGGTGGCGGCTTCGCTTCGACGCTTTCCATCAGGTTTTCTGGCTGTCGTCTACCACCTATCATATGAAAAAATGCCATTGATTGATTTAGAGTTGGATATGAATCCACGTCTGATTCATAATTATTCAGTAAAGACTTAATTTCGGTTGTAGTCTCGTCGATTGAAAATAACGCCTTATCATCATTCAGTTACTATCAAGTGTGATAAATGATGAGTACTTCCCATATTGTAATAAACGAAAAAACCCGAAATCGCCTATCGAATCACAATAAAAAGATATAAAATAATATTAAAGCGACAGACATCGCTAGCCTAACAAAAAAGTGTAAAGTCGTTCTTAGCCCTGGGTGAGCCACACTTCGACATGAATGGGCCGGCTCGATGGACATGGACATATGCATGGTTGGAGTCATACCAGGAAGAGAGGGTGTCACAAATGTGTCCAACAGTGACAGAAGAGGGGAGGAGGGATTATTAATCTGTCGTCATCATCAGCCTGTTGCAGTCCACTGATGGACGTAGGCCTCTCCAAATGCTCGCCACTTTGATCGATCTTCGGCTGCTCGCATCCAGCTCCAGCTATCCATCTTGCGCAGATCGTCACTGCGTCTGGCCTAAGGCCGTCCTACACTACGTTTACCAAGACGCGGTCTCCACTGTATCTTTCTGTATGTCTTATAAATCTGTAAAATTTCAAAAAATTACTCACCTTTTTACTCACCACGTTTGGTTTATAAATTGGTTTAACCTGAGGGCCTAATTTAAAGCGCGCGTTACGACCGATACGGAGTTCCCCTCCCTTTCACACGCGTTGCGCATTTTTTATTTTTTTTTTATTAGACTCTAGGCCAACGCTTGACCACAATCGCACCTGATGGAAAGTGACGATGAGGTCTAGGATGACACGCGTTTGCCTAGAAGATGCCTGTTCACTCTTGCCTTAAAGATAGCCAAGTTATAGTGGTCGGGAAAAACAGACCTCGGCAGGGAGTTCCACTCCTTAGCTGTCCGTATGATAAATGTGGAAGCGAATCGCTTCGTACGGGCAGGCGCATGTTGTTGTTTGAATGCGACAGGTATACTCTCATTCGTTACTAGCTTCCTTTTAAGCCACCTGATATGTGGATGTCTGTACCTAAATATACACAGGATGTTTAATATTCAAGGTCACTGCCTATCAACCAATTAACTTAATATAGGGACCATTGCATCGGCTGCGTTTATTAGTACAACGAGTTCCTAACGACCTCTAATTAAGTTATACTCGCGTAATTACACAAACATAGTATCATAGTATGAATCAGAATTCCAGTTTGGTTGTGTTCCTTCGTCCTTGCTACATGCAGTCTGTGTTGGACTTATGAACTATAAAATAATGTTTTTCCTGCATTCTGTTAAAGTGGCCTTTGTTGTGATTCACATATGTTATTTTGTTTACCTATGTGTGTATAATATTAATATGTCACTGTTAAACTCCAAAGACTATTTGATAATTACAATCGGGGATCGGAATAGATAAACTATATTTATTTACCTATAATTCTTGATGGGACATAACATGTAGCTGTTGATACCGCCGAATTGGAATTTCACATTTGTTTATGTGATAGGTGGTAGACGAGCATACGGATCACCTGATGGTAAACAATTGCTGCCGCCCATAGACACCCGCTACACCAGTGAAGTCACAAGTGCGCTGCCAACCTTTTAACCCCCTTTCCCCCGAATTGAGCCTCCGATACCTTTATACAATGCGAAACACAACGCATTACACAAAATACTGTTGCTGGGTCATTCTCTTCGAGATGTCATTACTGTGGCAGTCATTAAATCCATATTGCTCCGAAATTAAAAAAAAAGAGATAAAAGAGGCCTTCGAGAATTCAAATTCGGTATTAACATCTCCATGTTATGTTCCATTGAGAATTGTAGATGAATATAGTCTACCTATCCTTGATTATAATGTATCTCGCGTGATTTAAATAACTATCGATAAATTGTGATCCGTACCATATTTTACGCAATATTTTCCTATTCGATCGATTTATCGAAATGTAATCGTGCAATAAAGCGGATCTTTGTGACAGTTCAAAATCGGTTCAAAAAACGGTTTCTGTAGATATAATTTTGTAAGCCAATTATTGTTAAATTAATTATTACTAAATTAATCATAAAGCTAGGTCATCCGTGCATACTGGGGAGGTTATCTTGTACTTGCCGACGGCGATCGTTGCCACAGTCATTAGGGGGTGTTTACATATGCCTAGTGAGTTTGTGTGTGTATGAGCCGTATCTAAAATGGGCGACGATTTGGAGCTGCGGGACCTTTTGTCAGGGTCCATTGGCAGGGGAAAACGGCGTAAGTGTTTTAGAAGTGGTGTTTTTATTATATAAATAAGTAATAAATAAATCGTCACCACATAAATCGTCCTGTAGGCCCTAACATGCGCACCGCGACAAAACTTTGTCAACTCTCGTTCGCGAGAGCGCATCATTCTATCCCGCTCATCGCCCAGTCAGGTGAGCGAGAAGCAACTTGCGCCGACACAATACGAGTGTCGGCAAAAGTATCTCGTGGCGCGCATGTTAGCCCGACTGGCCCTAAACTAAGGCTATCCCTTGTGTTATGGAAACCAGAAACAACGAAGGAACCATAAACACCCAAACCCAACAAATATTTGTTTCATCAACAAACTTTTGTGTTGGTGCAAGAATCAAACCTGCGTTCCTTGCGTTTCAACTGAATAAGTATAAGTGGCAGACGAACACGCGTATCACTATTAGCGAGACAAAATCATATTACAATAGTTTAGAATGCAAAGGCGTCATTTAAGGCACAGCCTGAAAACCAGCGCTGTAGCATTTGCTTGCGGCGGCTGCAGCATCATCGGGGCGTTGCCCCTCAGTTTCCACGTCCACGTCGTACGCCCCGGGCAACGCTGTCCCTGACCACCGTAACGGAAGTGGCAGTGGCAGCGGCCTGAGAGAATCTGAGACCAGATTTGTCGCTGCGATCGTAGCTTTTATATATGCTTTTAAGGATGTTTCAAATGCGAGATCTTCCCCAGTGGTCAGGTTCAAGTCCTTCTAAGGGCAGACCTACCACCCTGGCTTCCCTCTGGTGAGGCTGGCCCTTCTCAGGGTAGGCCCACCAAACCCTACGTTCTGGCTTGCTCATCGGACGCCGATACTGCATCTGAAATGACGAATGACAACTGGCGATGGAGACGTCATGCCCAGACGGCTGACGACTCACCAATAACTTTGGCGGCTGTTCTACCCAGCCAAACTCTCTCTGGCAGCAAATTCTTTTGCGCTGGTGACCTGGTTCTGTCAGACTCCGACGACGACACCTGAAAGAGGTGTCCCGACATTTGAGTCTATGGCTAGCGGACCCCGATGCTTCGGTTTCGGGTGATCGCGCCAAATTTCTGCGGCCGCGCAAGCGCACCGCAGCGATTAAGTCCGAGTCTTCAGACTCATCCAAGTCTTCGGCCAGCAAAGCCAGCAAGGCCTCTAAGGCCAAGCGTCGCCCTGGTCGACCACCTACCTCGGGCGACTATGTCGCATTGGCCGAGGACAAGGACGCAGGCGGCTAGAGCTCTACGCGATTTTAACGCAAGCGGAGCTGGAGGCTCAGGTCTCCGAAGATGAGAGGCAGTTACGGAAAATCCGCCGCAAAGTCGGGATACGGAGTGTCAAACATCTTGGACTATTCCAATCTTTCCGTGGCTGAACTGGTTTCGACAGCGAAGACGGACGCGGAGCAAATCATCGGTCTTTCGCTAAAGTCGGGCAATATTAAGGGACAATACAAAAGTCCTTCAAGAACCACGCTTGCTCGTTTCTTGCGTGCTGGAAGAGATGGGGGGATAGCGGACCACCTCGGACGAGACGGCAGCACTGCAGGGCAACAGTCACCGCGCCTCTCTGAAGAGTTGGTCAAGGTCCGCGAGGAATTAGCCATTATGCGGGCGGACCAGGCGGTAGCGGCGGTGCAGAAGGCAACCCCGAAAACTACTGGAAAAAAGGCAGCTTCAATCTGTGAAGCGGACCTCCTTGCCCAAATGGACGTACGGATGGAGCACCTACTGGCGAAAAAGTCCGCGGAGGACCGATTTTTTCGTCCGTGCCCTCATCGAGGGAATAGAGGGCCGGCTCCTCCCCCGAGGTGCGTGTCGCCCGCCGCTTGCGGCAGACAAAAAAGGATTGGCCACGGAGACACCCCCGTACCAGAAGCCCTCAGTTCTCCCCCTCCGCCGCCCAAGGGCAAGGGCAAGGGAGTGGGGAAGAAAACAAAGGTGCCAGATGCTGCCCCGTCTACCTCCAAAGCTCCTCTTGTTGTGTCGGTGGCTCCAGCATCTATGGAGGAGGATGTTCTCCTCCCATCTACCACCCCAGCCAATGACGGGTGGAATAAGGTTGTTGGGCGAAAGACTAGAAGGGTCCAAAAAGCTCAGGCTGCCGCAGCCGCCGCCATCACCTCTGCGTCGTCCTCAGGCTCTGGTCTTGGCCTCCCGCCAAAAGGTAAACGGCCCGAGAAATAAGAAGAGTGCCCAGGCCTCTTTGGACTCCAACAAGCCGGCCGCCAAAAAGAAGTTGGTGTCCCCCAGGTCTGCCGCAGTCGTGATCTCTCTCACGGCGGAGGCCATTCAAAGGGAGAAACGTATGAGACCGTCCTGAAACGGGCACGGGGGGAGATAGGAGATGCTGCAGCCTTGGGCGTAGCCCCAAGGAGGTGCCGTAAGACCAGGGTGGGGAGCCTCCTATTTGAGTTCCCCGGAGCCCAGAGGGACTCCCAGGCGGACACATTTGCCGAAAGGCTTCGACAAGTGGTGTCGGGCGCTGCCAATGTGTTGCGACCGGTAAAAACTGCTTCACTCCAGGTGGCGGACTTAGACTATTCCGTCACCAAGGAGGAAGTAGCCGCCAAAGTGGCGGAAATAGGTGGTTGTGCGGTCGACAGCATTAAAGTGGGAGAGATCCGATCCGGTCGTGGAGGCGTTGGGACTCTCCGACTACAGTGCCCAGTGACGGCTGCCAAAGCGGTTTTAAGCAGGCGCCGCTTTCTAGTTGGGTGGAGCTCCGCCTCAGTGATCGCGCTTGAAGAAAGGCCGCTCAGATGCTTCAAGTGCATGGGCATCGGCCACACCAGCATGTACTGTCCTTCCTCAGAAGACCGTACGCAACTTTGTTTCCGGTGCGGAATGGAGGGACATAAGGTAGCTGGCTGCACTGCAAAGCCCCGCTGTGCAGTTTGTGCCGATTCCGGTCGACCTGCGGGGCATGTTATGCGGGGGAAAGATTGCAATCCTCCCCCCAAGAAGGGAAAGCTACTGGTGCCTACTCAGGCTCCTGTCGCAGACGCTGCCGGTCCATCGGTGGCGCGTGATGGTGCGATGTCCGAATAATGGATCAAGTCGGACATCGCACCATACTTCAGGGGAACCTGAATCACTGCCGCTCGGCCAAGACCTGATGTTTCAGGCTCTCGCCGAGTGGCAGGTGGATTTAGGAGTCATGGCTGAGCCATATTTTATCCCAGAACGCTGGTTTGGTGATCTGGATGAAACTGTGGCCGTCTTTACGAGGCCGCAATCGGTATTTTCCCCTTTGTCCCTATTGGAAAGGGGGTCTGGCTTTGTTGTCGTTTCTTGGGGTATCTTCGCCGTGGTGGGAGTGTACTTCTCCCCCAATCGGCCCTACAGGGAATTCGAGAATTTTCTGAACTCCCTGTCCGTGGTTTTGGGCCGACTGGCACCACGGCAAGTCCTAGTGGCGGGAGACTTCAACGCCAAGGCGGAGCAGTGGGGTAACCGAGCCACAGACCTCCGAGGTCTAGCCGTTCAGGCTTGGTCTATTACTTGCGGCCTATCGCTTATAAATAGGGGTACAAGCCCCACATGCGTGCGCCAGCAAGGTGAATCTATTATAGACCTCACCTTCGCAACACCTGCACTGGCCGCCCTTATTCAGAGCTGGCGTGTGGACCCGGTGGAGACTCTTTCGGATCATAAATACATCCGTTTTGAGATCTCCAGCCGGGGCTCACAAGGTGTAGTCCCAAAACCGCCGTCACCATTCCCGCGGTGGGCTCTGACACGGCTCGATCGGGACCAGGCAAAAGTGGCTGCCTTTTTACAGGGGTGGTTCCATCCCCCCCGCCCTGAGGTCAGTCTGGATGAGGCTGCGTCTCAACTCCGGGACTCTTTGACCGAGGTGTGTGATTTTTCCATGCCTCGGTCCCGCCGCCCCGATCCCAGACACGCCGTTCACTGGTGGTCGGCGGAGATCGCGGGTCTCCGCGCCACCTGCATCTCGGCGCGAAGGGCGTATACACACTGTAGACGCCGGCGAAGGAGTACCCCGGAGGAAGAAGCCCGCCTCTACGAGGTCTATCGGGCTTCCAAGGGCAGCCTGAAACATGCAATTGGGCAGGCGAAAGATCGCGCCAGGGCTGAAATGCTTGAGGGTCTCAACAAAGATCCGTGGGGAAGACCGTACATGACGGCGCGTGCCAAGCTGCGTCCCATCGGTCCCCCACTCACTGAGACCCTCGAGCCTGCTTTGCTCGAGCGAGTCATCCGGGCCCTCTTTCCGCTCCGGCAAGAGGGTTTTGTTCCTCCGCGGATACACAGGTCGAGGATCAGATCCCTTCCTGCCCTTCCTCCTGAGGCAGAAATTCCTCCCCCCCTCTCCACCGAGGAATATGGAGCAGCGGAGCTCCGACTCCGGGGCAAGAAAACTGCCCCAGGGCCTGACGGCATCCCGGCCAAAATCCTGGCTATAGCGGCGCATGAAGACGCCATGGAGGCCAATATTAGGCACCTCTTCAACCGGTGCTTCCGGGAGAAGAAGGTCCCTAAGATTTGGAAGGTGGGTCAGCTATGCCTAATTCAGAAGATAGGGCGTCCAGCAGATAGTCCATCTGCATACCGGCCGATCATTCTTCTCGACGAGCTAGGCAAGATGTTTGAGAAAGTGGTTTCTTGCCGCCTCATCGAACATCTTCAAGAGGTCGGCCCGGACTTAGCGGATGCCCAATTCGGCTTCCGGCAGGGGCGTTCCACCATTGACGCCCTGACCCGCCTGAGGGAGCTAACTCTTGCTGCCGAAGCCAGAGGGGAGGGAGTGATAGCAATATCGTTTGATATTAAAAACGCTTTCAACTCCCTCCCCCACGCCACGATTTTAGAGGCACTCAAATTTTTCCGAGTGCCTCTCTACCTGCGAGATCTCATCGCCAACTATCTCTCGGATAGAGAGATAGTGTATGCCGATAGCGATGGTGCCATCCATGCGCTTTCCAGTAGAGTCCGGAGTTCCACAGGGGTCGGTACTGGGGCCGCTTCTGTGGAATATAGGCTTTGACTGGCTCCTCCGAGGCGTCCTTCTCCCGGGCATGAGCATGATTTGCTACGCTGACGATACGCTCGTCACTGCCCGGGGGAAATCTTTTAAGGACGCAGCCATTTTGGCTAAGGCTGGGGGGGAGCTAGTAACGAAGCGTATTCGCCTCCTTGGGCTTACTGTGGCGCTAGAAAAGACCGAAGCCATATGGTTTTATGGGCCCTGGCGAATGCGCGCGCCAGCAGACGCGCATATAGAATTAGACGGCGTCATCACGCCGGTAAAGGCCGAGATGAAATATCTCGGCCTCATACTTGACTCTCGGTGGCAGTTTGGTCCGCATTTTCGCAGGCTGTCACCGAGACTGATGCGGGCGGCAGGCAGCCTCAGTTGGCTTTTGCCAAATATGGGCGGACCTAACTCCAGGTGCCGGAAATTGTATGCCGGTATCCTGCGAAGCATGGCTCTGTATGGCGCGCCCATTTGGGCCGAGGCACTGTCGAGGCGGGAAAACATCCGCCTCCTTCGTGCACCCCAACGCGCGATTGCCCAGCGAGTAGTGCGGGCCTACCGGACAGTAGGTTTTTCTGCTGCCTGCGCGCTAGCAGGGAATGCTCCCTGGGAGCTCGAAGCGGATGTTTTGGCGGCCGTCTATGAATGGACGGCCGCTAAAAAGGCTAGAGGAGAGGCCTTTTGTCCCGTCGAACGGGAGGCCGTCAGGCGCGAGGCGCAGCAAATGCTTGTGCGGGACTGGTCCGCGGACCTGCTACGTTCCAGCTCAGGCCGTCGCACTTTGGACGCGCTCGCCCCGGTATTTGACCGGTGGCTCGAGCGGCCTCACGGGGCTCTCTCCTTTAGGATGGTGCAGGTTTTGACCGGGCATGGCTGCTTTGGGTCATTCCTGCACCTTATCCGCCGAGAGAGCACCCCTTCCTGCCATGAGTGCGGCGCTGCTGACGACACCGCGGACCATACTCTCAGGTATTGTCCGTCGTGGGATCAGCAGCGCCAGGCGCTGGTGGCGAGAGTCGGCCAGAACCTCGCCCTTGTCAGTATAGTGCAAGCTATACTGGCAGGGGAGGAGGCCTGGAGGGCTTTCGCCTCCTTTTGTGAGGAGGTGGTGGCAGCGAAAGAGGCGGCGGAGCGGGTGAGGGAGGCAGATCCTTCCGCCGACGCGCTCCGCAAGGCGAGGAGGGGGAGAAGACGCCGACAATATGCGCGTCTCCTTCCTCTCTGTGGAGGAGGCCAGCCGGCACATGGTACGGGGGTACCAGCGCCGGCATTGCACCGGCCACCTTCACTGCCTGTTAGGGACGGCCGCTCACCCTCGGTTGTCCCTATCGTCCCCCCCAGCCCATCTGGGGGGGACAGCGTCCTGCCCGCCGTCCAGGCGGGCCCCGTCCGGGGAGGGTCGTGGAGCGTGAAGGCTTCGTGCCGGTCACCACGGTCTCTCCCCACTTAAGGACGATGAGAGGGTGCCCAGGGGTTTTAGTCGGTACACCCCCGCCGCCGCGGGGGGAGTCCGACATAACCCGTCCGCCCCCCGGCGGACGGGTATGCGTAAAGCATTTCCCCTGGGACATCAAAAAAAAAAAAAAAAAAAAAGGCTGCAGCATCATGCAGAGGCTGAACCGTTAACCGCAACTCCTTCGGCTATGCTCCTCTTTCCCATACTACAATTGACTTTAACTTTGGGAGAGCCACGCTTCGGCATGTATGGGCCGGCTCGAATGGGGTGATACCACTGCCTCACAGAATGTAAACAGTGTTTCGCTGAGTGAGTGAGGGTACCGGAGGCCCACTCGGGGGGGAAGGGGATAAAAGGTTGGCAGCGCACTTGTAACTCCACTGGTGTTGCAAGTGTCCATGGGCGGCGGCAATTGCTTACCATCAGGTGATCCGCCTGCTCGCCTGCTACCTATCACATAAAAAAAAGACTATTGTGCCCTTGTTCTACCAAAATGCGATGTGTTGCGTTCCATAAATGTTTTCTTTCTCTCACAAAACCGTTCCTCTTGTGTCCAGATACACTGCGCCTGCGCCGCACCAACCCGGAGCACAATGCATTGCTGGAGGAGGCCGCCGACGCGCCCGACGGCGACGCTGACAAGCGTGCCGACATGATCGTGCGGGAGATGGAGCAGCACAAGCGGCTCATGGAGGACGACCCTGAGGCCGAGGAGATGAGGAGGTGAGTCGGCACGTTAGTGACTCAATACTATACCTGTCGCATTACGCGCCCGACGGCGACGCGGACAAGCGTGCCGACATGATCGTGCGGGAGATGGAGCAGCACAAGCGGCTCATGGAGGACGACCCTGAGGCCGAGGAGATGAGGAGGTGAGTCGGCACGGTAGTGACTCAATACTATACCTGTCGCATTACGCGCCCGACGGCGACGCTGACAAGCGTGCCGACATGATCGTGCGGGAGATGGAGCAGCACAAGCGGCTCATGGAGGACGACCCTGAGGCCGAGGAGATGAGGAGGTGAGTCGGCACGTTAGTGACTCAATACTATACCTGTCGCATTACGCGCCCGACGGCGACGCTGACAAGCGTGCCGACATGATCGTGCGGGAGATGGAGCAGCACAAGCGGCTCATGGAGGACGACCCTGAGGCCGAGGAGATGAGGAGGTGAGTCGGCACGTTAGTGACTCAATACTATACCTGTCGCATTACGCGCCCGACGGCGACGCTGACAAGCGTGCCGACATGATCGTGCGGGAGATGGAGCAGCACAAGCGGCTCATGGAGGACGACCCTGAGGCCGAGGAGATGAGGAGGTGAGTCGGCACGTTAGTGACTCAATACTATACCTGTCGCATTACGCGCCCGACGGCGACGCGGACAAGCGTGCCGACATGATCGTGCGGGAGATGGAGCAGCACAAGCGGCTCATGGAGGACGACCCTGAGGCCGAGGAGATGAGGAGGTGAGTCGGCACGGTAGTGACTCAATACTGGTCGCTTATAATGACTGTTGCATTACGCGCCCGACGGCGACGCGGACAAGCGTGCCGACATGATCGTGCGGGAGATGGAGCAGCACAAGCGGCTCATGGAGGACGACCCTGAGGCCGAGGAGATGAGGAGGTGAGTCGGCACGTTAGTGACTCAATAGGTACAGGTGGCTTATAATGACTGTCGCATGACGCGCCCGACGGCGACGCGGACAAGCGTGCCGACACGATCGTGCGGGAGATGGAGCAGCACAAGCGGCTCATGGAGGATGACCCTGAGGCCGAGGAGATGAGGAGGTGAGTCGGCACGTTAATGACTCAATACTATACCTGTCGCATTACGCGCCCGACCGCGACGCGGACAAGCGTGCCGACATGATCGTGCGGGAGATGGAGCAGCACAAGCGGCTCATGGAGGACGATCCCGAGGCCGAGGAGATGAGGAGGTGAGTCGGCACGGTAGTGACTCAATACTGGTCGCTTATAATGACTGTTGCATTGCGCGCCCGACGGCGACGCGGACAAGCGTGCCGACATGATCGTGCGGGAGATGGAGCAGCACAAGCGGCTCATGGAGGACGACCCTGAGGCCGAGGAGATGAGGAGGTGAGTCGGCACGGTAGTGACTCAATACTGGTCGCTTATAATGACTGTTGCATTGCGCGCCCGACGGCGACGCTGACAAGCGTGCCGACATGATCGTGCGGGAGATGGAGCAGCACAAGCGGCTCATGGAGGATGACCCTGAGGCCGAGGAGATGAGGAGGTGAGTCGGCACGTTAATGACTCAATACTATACCTGTCGCATTACGCGCCCGACCGCGACGCGGACAAGCGTGCCGACATGATCGTGCGGGAGATGGAGCAGCACAAGCGGCTCATGGAGGACGATCCCGAGGCCGAGGAGATGAGGAGGTGAGGCGGCACGGTAGTGACTCAATACAAACAACTGCATGCATATACATCGACATGGCTATAGGCGTAGCCAGGAGTGAGACCCAAATTAAGACAAAATTTAACAAGCTAGTAACCGGATATATTAGCTTAACTACAAGCTGTATTTTTCTATTTAAAAATAAAAAGTAAAATTGTTTTTATTGTCCACCAGAATATTAAAGATGCTTACGACTAGCGTTAGTAAAATTGCAGCTTATTTATAAGGTTACAGCACAAAATACATATTGACACAGAAGGCTGACTGCCCACTAAGAGCTAAAAATTCATGTACTCACCGATGCGCAGTAACGGGCAAAAACGCTTTTTCGACCACATTAATCCTAACTTATGACATAATATTGTCAAACTGTCGAGGTCTATGGTAGAGGCCGCGCGCTTATGTACTCGTGCCGGGCAACAACCCTAGCATATATCAACGAACTCTTCTAAATTCAAAATCAGGTCAAAGTCTAACTTCTGTGTGTAATTATTTTGTGGTTACAGCTTAAAACAAAACAGTAACAAAATACGAACAATAGTAAAACTAGATAGTGCAGGCATACAATATATTTTATATATATTATATATTTCCACTACATCACATACATTGATCTGACTCTGAGATAGGTAGCTGAAGCACCTGTGTTACAGATATCAGAACCAACAGTGGGATTACAAATATATACATATAATACTTTTCCTTTGTAAATACATACATATAATACATAGAAAACACCCAGACCAATACAAACAGACATGTTCATGCACACAAATGTTTGTACTGTGCGGGGATCGAACCCGCAACCCTTGGCCCAGACGCAGCATTCACTACCACTGAACCAACCGGGTCGTCAATACAATACAATATTTTGGGGGACAGGAGCCTAAGCTAGGTTACACCTGTATTTTAGGTATTTAGCCTAAAAGGTCTCTATTATTGGTGTTTTCTCATGAATAAAGAGTTATGTAGTTTTGTTGATATTATTTTTTGACCGCAACCGTTTTCAGGGAGGCGTTACGGGACCTCCCGCAGGGGCTGACGATGAAGAGGAGCGTCCGGGCCAAGCTGTCGGCCTCCGTGTCCCTGCGCTCCAAGCGGAGGCCCATCTCCTTCTGGAAGCGGATGAAGTACAGGATAGGCTTCGCGTTTAAGAGGGTGAGCTTTTGATGGTGTTTTTTTTAATAATAACAGTAACTGTGAATCTGTAGAATCATCTGCCAACGGTGGCGTTTCCGCACAAAAATCACCTATTTACTTTTAAGTAAATAGGTGATTTTTGTACTTAACAAAAAGTAACGTATGAACCCACTGTTTGTCCGTTACTCTTTCACGCCAAAACTACTTACTGAACGCATTTGAATAAAATTTGGTACACAGATGGTCTAGCTAGACCCTGAGAAATAACACAGGCTACTTTTTAGGAGGGTTAAGGGGGGGGGGGGGGTGAAGTCGCGGGAAATAGCTACTAGACAATAATAATGATAAAATGTCTCATTTTCAAAATTTTAACTTTTTTTTAATCATCAACTTATTTATAAGTTATCGGAGGCCAAGACT
The DNA here is from genome assembly GCA_014851415.1 of Cnaphalocrocis medinalis. Lineage (NCBI taxonomy): Eukaryota > Metazoa > Arthropoda > Insecta > Lepidoptera > Crambidae > Cnaphalocrocis > Cnaphalocrocis medinalis. The sequence goes on from CM026288.1 coordinate 8,010,437, forward strand.
CACTATGGGTCGGTGCGCCAACCTAGTTAGTTAGTTAGTTATTTATAAGTGGCCCGTTCTAAAAACTTTCAGTGTCGCACTCGCATAAGCCTTGTGGTTGTTTTTGGAAGCGCTTCAACGGGCTTGTGTTTCGTGTTTTCGGTTTACCTATAAGCCTTGTCATTGTTTCTAGAAGTTACCTCTTTATAAATAGTATATTATAGATAAATAAACTAGTAATCTCCCTACTTGCCAGGCCCGCGACCGTCTCCGCGACCTGATATTCTCCATCGAGCTCTGGTACGAGGCCATCCGGAACATCGAGGGCCACTTCGGCTCGGCGGTCGGCTCCTACTTCTACTTCCTGCGCTGGCTGTTCGCGCTGGACCTGGCGCTGTGCGCGCTGCTGCTGTGCTTCGTGGTGGTGCCCCAGGTGCTGCACGACGCTGCGAGTGCTAATAGTACTCAGGGGATGCAGGGAGGCTTCGTGGACTTCGTCACTGGAGAGGTCAGTGGGTATTGATTTGATTTTTTTTGCAGTTCGTTTGAATAGTCCTCCTCCAATTCTCATTCGTGTCTCCGCCGTTTCGTTGGTAATCTTGC